>JAHHFK020005914.1:0-67171 GCA_024533555.2 Aedes koreicus
AAAATAAGATAATAAAAAAAGTACAGGGTGTTTACTTAAATTTGAACCAAGTAAATGAGAGAAATTGAAAAAACGATGAGGGGGGCACTTTATTTTGCCTATCAGTGTACAAATGAAACTGAAATTTCGGCATAACTCGCGAAATAATAAAGCAAATGGAACCTAATTTTGCATGTGGGGTTTTCTGGACATAAGAAATATTTCTATGGTGGTTCGAGACCCCTCCCTTCTGTTAAATAGGGGGGGGGCTCTCAAATAAATGAAAGTGAAATTTCGGCATAACTCGAGAACTAATAAAGCAAATGGAACCAAATTTTGCACGTGGGGATTCTGAAGGCACAAAATGTTTCTATGGTAGTTTGATACCCCTCTTCTCTCTTGTAGGGGGAGGGGGCTGCCATACAAATGAAACACAAGTTTTTGCTTAACTAGAGAAATAATTAAGTATATGGAACCAAATTTGGCATGTGGAAGTTTTTGGAAAAGAGAGAGGTTTCTATGGTAGTTTGATACTCCTCCTCCTCTGGAAGGGAGGGGGGGCTCCCATACAAATGCAATACACATTTCTGCATAACTCGAGAACTAATCAAGTAAATGGAACCACATTTGGTAGGTGGGGTTTTTGAAGGCAAGAAATGTTTCTAAGGTGACTCCGAGACCCCTCCCCTTCTTTTTGCGTATTTCTACTACTACAATTGACACAAAATAAACAAATTTTGTTGAAACAAAGTTTTAGGTGTAGTGTTTACATCTCAGATTTTTCACGATGTTCAGTTTAGTATTTTTCAAAACGGAATAATCCGAAGAAAAATACTTGAAAACAACGAAAATCCAACATTATCCCGACGCGAATTTGCGAAAATTAATGTTTAGAGAAATATGTGTTCATGAGTAGTAAATAGAACTCAAGTAAGTGTTGAAACGTTGTCACAGATACATCACGCTGAAGTTCTTTTAAATATCTTGATTCGGTCCAGAGCATACATTTGGCTGTTTTCTATGGTGCAATAATTTTGACGACAGCCTTTACTGTAGAATGCCAGAAAGATTTCTAAGTTCTTTTACGTTATTCAACCACAATTTTCCACTCATCATTCTTGATGTGCATGTCGAAATGTTAATTGTCGTCTCAGATCTATTAAATCTTATCCCGTAGCCACCCTTCCGCAACAAATCACCCACCTGTTAATAATCACTCAAACCTCTAATTGGATAAGGAATAGGCTCCGGTCAATTAGAAACGTCACGCCGCAAATTGCCCTGATTGCAATTTCTCACAGCCACGCCACCCGTTCAAAGGCAATAAATCGTAAAATCATTCTTCAAGAATAAGGTCGCACAAATTTTCCCGCTGCTCCATTCTTCTCCGAAAAGCCACCGCAACTGCAGGGCCGGGTGGGTGACCGAGTGACCCAACTGCTTTGTGTGTGGCTTTGGCGTTGTCATAAATTTCCGCTCGAATCTGCACTTGTCAGCGCGCGCGCTGCGCAAAAGTGCTCTGTACTTGGTCGTGTAGTTGAACCGTTCGAGGTTGGCTGAAATTCGTAATAATAGAGTGCGGGTACCGGGCGGGAAACCACAGCAGCAGGCACTTGCCGATGCGGGAGGAACCACTCCCTGAAGTCGGCGAGCAAAGTGGTAAACATAGACACAGAACCTCGATGCCGGTTCCCGGTGCGGTGTGTGGTGATCTTTTCCCACAACCAGCACGGGTACTCTCGGAAGAAAATTACAGATCACGAGATCCGAAGGCAACGAAGAAGTGATTCTGTTGAAAAGTCGGTCGGTTGGTCGTGGTTGTCGTCTTAGTCGTCGTAGTCGGCTTATGACAAAGAACAAATCGAAACAGCAAAGTTAGTAGGTAATACCTATCAAGAGAGGTGTGTAGGGTGTAGTGCTACACATTTTAGAGGCACTCACGATTTCCCTCAAACGGGTCTCGTGCAACGAACGACAGACTTGTTGTTAGCATGGGATGTTTTGTGTGAAATTCGAAAACTTTTAAAGTTAATTTACAATGCCTACATAGTCGAAAAAGCATGTTTTATAAATGGCTAATTTCTTCAACAAACAAACTTCTGGTTAGAGATTTCAAATTTTGATGAACTTTGGTTCAATAATAATTCTCACATTGGCACACCGTCCGATAACAATTCCATTCAAAGTGCAAAAGTCCCTTTTATTCCGAGCAAACCACACCACACCCAAAGCAGCAAAGGTATCATGGAACGAGTCGATCGGGTTGTACCAAATAGATAATTCTCAAATCGTAAACATTCCACCGTGGCACTCACACAAAAACAAACAAAGGTTGCCTGCTACTAGGTCAGGTCTCACTTTTTAGATCAATGAACTTTTTCCTCCGTCTTCGCTTTGCACATTTCGCGCTGTTCCTTTGAGGTTATGTTGGATACAAATTAGCGACCAATCGATTATCTCGGGGGGAGCTTTTTTCAACCCTTTTTTTGCCATCGGAAATTGAGGGATGGGCTCGGTTGGGGGAAAGGTACAATGAGGGTTTGTTATTTGTGTAAGGTGCTGGGTTTTTGGTTGGAGAGGGAAAAAGGGGGAAATGTTTCGGTACTTTAAGAGTGGTGGGGGGAAAATGGGTCGGGGAAGAATTGATTTTTAAATTGTTTTGGTTTTCCGGAACACCCTTCTTAAAAATGGATAAAATTTTAGGTTAAAAGTTGGGGTTGGGGGGTTTGGAGTGGGAGAGGGGGGGTAGGTTCTTGGTAGGATGGGGGATTGTTGGTGAAAAGGTGTTGGGTTGGGGGGGGAATTTCAATTGCATATTCAAATGCACGAACCTTCTTCTTAACACTACTCATAAGGTTCTGTACAACATTTGGACCAACTTTTTTTGCATGGCAATCCATTTTTTCTTCATATCTTCCTCCGATTTCACTTCCTTAGGATGCTTCCGAAGTGCCTGCTTCATGATGGCCCAGTACTTTTCAATTGGCCGCAGTTCCGGTGCGTTCGGGGGGTTGAGATGCTTCTGCACGAAAGTGACCTTCTTAGCCTTGTACCACTCCAAAACCTCTTTAGAGTAATGGCACGAGGCTAAATCCGACCAGAAAATCGTAGGACCATCGTGTGACCTCAGAAGAGGAAGTAGACACTTTTGGAGGCATTCCTTTAGGCACATCTGCCCATTGACCGTTCCAGTTGTCACGAATGGGGTGCTCCGCCTTCCACACGAGCAAATTGCTTGCCAAATCATATATTGTTTGGAAAACTTTGACATCTTCTGCTTTCTAACGTCCTCAGGGACATCGAATTTATGATGAGCAGTAAAAAACTAGAGCCCCGAAAGCTGCCGGAAGTCTGCTTTTACATACGTCTCATCATCCATAACGAGGCAATGTGGTTTCGTCAACATCTGGGTGTAGAGCTTCGGTGCACGTGTTTTACCTACCGTATTCTGCCGTTCATCGCGATTAGGCGCCTTTTGGACGTTGTACGTGTGTAGTCCTTCACGTTTTTTCGCATCTTGCACGAAAGTTTTGGTTAGATTCAGTTTCTTCGCCACATCTCGAACTGAACTGTTTGGATTCCTCTTGAAAGCTTGAACTACCCGCTTGTGATCATTAACACTATACGGAGATTCATTTTTGCCACTTTTTCTTTCCGATCGATGGTCAAACGTTCGTGGTACCCATTTAAAACACGAGACACCGTAGAATGTACCATTCCCAGCTTCCTGCTGATGGCACCATGAAAAAGATCCGGATTTTCGAGGTACGTGTGCAAAATTTCATTGCGCCGCTGCTGTTCTTCCGACTCCATCTTCGCAGTGATTGCACATCTGCTAGTGAAACTTACACAGCGTAAACAAATACACATCGAACTAATTCCACCCAAAATTTCAATAGAAAATACCCAACGGGTAAACAGTTACAGCCATTTAAAAGTGGTGCAATTTGATTCCGTACAACCTTTATTTTTCGAAGGTTCCTCAAATTTACAGCACATTGTATGTCTTTATGTTTTTAAGAGAGCGGTTCCAGTCGAAATGACCCCTACCGACCAACTTGGAGTGTCTCCGATATAGTTGAAAATTTGTACACAAAAAAACACCCACGAAAGTAAGTTTTTTCCACTGATGCAAAAAAATTTTGGACTCAAGAATCAGTTTTAAAAAGGGCGGAAGCATTTTGAATAGCACTTCAATTAATAATTTGTAGCTCGAAAACATGTGGTTGTACAAAAAAAACTGTCAAATAACAAGTTGTGGCCCTATGTGTGAAGGTTGTAAAAAAAAATATACACTGAAAAAAAAGTTCTTTCGGAAAAAAAAACAAAAATTAACATTAAAATTTAAATATCGCAAAAAAAGATTCTTTTGATTTTTTTATTTTTTGACTGTGGAAATTTGAAGCTATTACGCAAATTTGACCGAAGATTTGAGGATGAAAAAATGTCAGGAAAAAAAGTTTCTAGAACATCAACTTTTGGTGTAATTCTCAAGATTTTAATATTTGTGGGAATAAACGTATTCTGATGATATAATCTGATTTTCGAAATATTTAAAAAAAATTCAACGCTCATGATGATCTTCGTAAGAACATCTTTTTTCGATTTATTTCCGAGTTAATATTCGAAAAATATTCGAAAATACGACCTTTTCATAAACTATCCGCGCTTTTCTAGGAGCATCAAGACTCGTTTTCCATCTCTCTCTTTGACAGCAAGACGATTGGATGAACGGTTCAAAAGATATGAGGTAAAATGTTTAAAACAATTTTTTTTTTTATTTCCGTTTAACATATGCCTATTTTTATACATTGTGTGTAAAAACTTGAAGCTCTAACGGCAATTTTGGAGAAATCTTCAAGGTGGAGAGATCTGAAGTGAAAAAAGTGTCTCGAAGGTCAACTTTTAATGTATTTTTAAAATCTCAACTATTTGCCAAAATAAACGTGTTTCGATGTTGCAGCATATTTCCAGCAGGAAAAACGGCCTTTTCATAAATTATTCGCGGTGCTCCAGCATAACAAAAATTCCTTTTTCGAAATATGCGTTTAGTTTCCCAGAACTCACTCTTAGCCAGCAAGACGATTTTATAAAGAGCATAAGAAATAGGGGAAAATGATTGAAAAAACTTTTCTTATATTATAGTTAACTTGTATTTCTAATTTATTATGCGCATACTTAAGTACATATATTGATTCTACATTTAGATTAGTTTAGAGAAGTTCCCTTTCATTTTACATGTTTATATATACTATGAAGGCTTGATGCTACATCGTTTGAAAACAATTTTGCCTCTATCTGATGATCTGAACGCGGAACAAAACAGTGAAATTTTTGTGTACCAGTAATCATTTTAGTTTGCTGAAAGATATTGCTCCATTCTGTAAAACCGTGTTCATAGTCTTCATAAGATACATAACAAAATGACATTTTCGTTAAGCAATCATTATTTTTCTGACTGGCCCAATCATATAATTCTTTTGCATTTGTTATTGGGTGTTCATGTCCTTTAGCTATACATGCCATTCGTAGCCTCCAAAAACTCCCATATGCTAAAAGTGGTTTCATTTACTTGATTAGTTCTCGAGTTATGCAGAAATTTGCTTTTTATTTGTATGGGAGCCCCCCCCCCCCCCCCCTTCCAGATGGCGGAGGAGACTCAAACTTCGATAGAATCATTTCTCTGCTCCAAAAACCTCCATATGCCAAATTTGGTTCCATATGCTTGATTAGCACTCGAGCTATGCACGAATTTGTGTTTCATTTGTATGAGAGCCCCCCTCTTACAGAAGGCGGAGGGGTCTCGAGTTACCTTAGAAACATTTCTTGCCTTCAAAAGCCTCTACCTGCCAAATTTGGTTCCATTTACTTGATTAGTTCTCGAGTTATGCAGAAACTTGTGTTTCATTTGTATAGGAGCCCCCCCCCCCCCTCTACTAGAGAGCGAGGAGGGGTCTCGAACTACCGTAGAAACATTTATTGCGTTTAAAATCCCCGCATGCCAAATTTGGTTCCATTTGCTTTATTAGATCTAGAGTTATGAAGAAATTTCAGTTTCATTTGTATGACAGCACCCCTTCTAGGAGAGAGGAGGGGTCTCAAACCACCATAGAAACATTTTTGGCCTCCAGAAAACCCCACATGCCAAATTTGGTTCCATTTGCTTGATTAGTTCTTGAGATATGCAGAAACTTCTGTTTCATTTGTATGGGAGCCTCCCTTTCTAGAGAGGGGAGGGGTCTCAAACCACCATAGAAACCTTTTTGCCTTCAAAAACTCACACATGCTAAATTTGGTTTCTTTTGCTTGATTAGTTGTTGAGTTATGTAGAAATGAGTGTTTCATTTGTAAAGGAGCCCCCTTTCCAGAGAAGGGTCTCATACCATCATAAGAACCTTTCCCGGCTCCAAAAACTTCTCCATTCAAAATTTCACGCTGATCGGTTCTGTAGTTTTCGAGCCTATGAGGTTCAGACAGACAGATAGACAGACAGACAGAAATCCATTTTTATATATATATAGATTTTGAAAAACCAACTCTTGTTGTTGGAAAATCTACAAAAACTTACGAAAAGATCGTATTTTCGAAAAAAAAATTCGAGTATGATAAAATTAAATCGCAAGTATCTCGAGAACGGATGCTCTTACGAAGGTCATCATCAGAAGCTTAAACATTTTAAAATACTTCAAAAATCAGATTATATAATCAAAATACGTTTATTCCAGCAAATATGAAAATTTTGAGAAATGCACTGAAAGTTGATGTTATAACAACTTTTTTTTCAGAAATTTCTCCATCCTGGAATCTTCGTTAAAATTTGCGTAATAACTGCAAATTACAGTCCAAAAATGAAAAAAAAAAAAAATATTTTTTGAGAAATTTAAATTTTCATGGTCGATTTTTTTTCGAAATTTTTTTTTTCTCGGTGTATATTTTTTCACAACCTTCACACATAGGGTCACAACTTATTCTTAGACAGTTAGTCCGGATAAAAATAACCATACAATTACAATACAATAATATAAAAGAACATTAAAATCTACTTCCAACCATAAATCTTATTGTTCATGAATCATACATATGAAAAATGCATATTGTCATTACAATAGATTTACTATTCACTCCATATGCTAGGATTTTCAACAATTGTGAAACAATACAATTAATAGTAATTGACTCCAATTTGTTCGGAAAAAAAATAGTTTTTCTATAGTTAAGATACATAACAACCCCTCTTTTCTATTGTCGATGTCTCAATTAACATTAGATTCTATTGTAGAAACAGTAAGTCCTAATGTTATCTTATCGTCGCGAACAATACGATCAATTGTACATACCATTGATTCTATTGTATGGTTACAATACATTTTAGTGTAAATCTATTATACTTTTTTATTCGGGATCGAGCCAAAAAACGAGCCGGACTATCGACTTACAAGAAGGTAGTGACTCCAAATCGCGATGATAAACAAAATACGACGGCCAAAGCGCGATCCCGGAGGCTGTACACGACGATGCTGACGAAGTTTGACTGCGTGGTAATGGACGACGAAACCTACGTCAAAGCCGACTACAAGCAGCTTCCGGGACAGGAGTTTTATACGGCAAAAGGAAGGGAAAGGTAGCAGATATTTTCAAGCACACGAAACTGTCAAAGTTCGCAAAGAAATATCTGGTTTGGCAAGCCATCTGTACCTGTGGCTTGAAAAGCAGCATTTTCCTAGCTTCCGGGACTGTCAACCAAGAAATTTACGTGAAAGAGTGTTTGAATAAACGTCTGCTGCCTTTCCTGAAGAAACACGGTTGTTCCGTACTGTTTTGGCCGGATTTGGCATCTTGCCATTACGGTAAAAAGGCCATGGAGTGGTACGCCGCCAACAACGTGCAGGTGGTTCCCAAGGACAAGAACCCTCCCAACACGCCAGAGCTCCGCCCAATTGAGAAATACTGGGCTATTGTCAAGCGGAACCTAAAGAAGACCAAAAAAACTGCTAAGGACGAGCAGCAGTTCAAGGCAAACTGGCTTTCTGCGGCGAAGAAGGTGGACAAGGTGGCTGTACAAAATCTGATGTCAGGGGTCAAGCGTAAGGCCCGGCAATTCGGATTTGGAAAAGCGGAAGCCTAACTGAATATTTTTCCTGAATTTTATACTAATTGAACTTGAAAAAGAAATTTAATTTGATTTTTTAAATAAACGATTTCACCGATTTACACGCGTTTTCCCTTGACCAAATTTTGACCGTATCACCCTTTAGATGTATGGTGGTTGTCAGTCAGTCACCACCAGATTCGCACACAGTTTTGAGAAGGTTAGAACAATGGAGAACGTTGAGGGGACGATGCGCGAGGGTCGGGAGGGCCATAAAAATACCAATCGATTGGAAAATGCATCCGTCAATCCGTCGCAAACCGAGGAGACGAGTACTCAGCACTTTTATTGGCAACCTTCGGTGGGGCCACCATTTACCGCTAGGCGCGCGCGCGCTCCCTCTGTTGTTAACAATAGTCGGAGAACGCGAAAAATTATTGCCCTTCGACGATGGCGCTTCGAGCGGTGGCATATGGCGCATGTGTGTGGATACAAATGGACGACGACGACGACGTAGAGGTTAAGTAAATGTTTGCGGTCCAGCCAAGCAAAATGGATCCATTCTCCGGTGGAGTCGGCCGTAAAAGTGGTGCTGCTCCTTCGCCTCGAGCGAGCGGTTAGATTGAAAATAGTAATTTAGAAAATCGGAGCGTAAGTAAAAGGGTTCTCGGCCGGACGAGTGCGTTGCGTTGAAAGTCAGTGTAAAACAAGTGAGTCATCCGATTTGGTGGGTTTGATCTTTAGTTTTGGGATGGGGCTTATGACATTTGATCATAAGTAGTCCACTGGATATTGGCCATCATCGATGCAAACGAGTAGAAGTGACACACGATCTGCTCGGTGTTTCCATCAGTAGTCTCAGAACTGTCTCAGGGCTTGACTTACGAGGCGATGTCCAGCTAATTGCTCATTGTGTCTCTCGGCTGTTGGCTGGACCGAAGCAAATTGATATGCATGTTTCACTACTTATGGCTGTTGATGGACATATATCAGCACGCAACGTAACGTTACTTCTCTGGGCATGACTTTGGGGTCGTTTACTTCGTCGTAGTTCTTCTCTCCCGGCGGCTATGTGTATTTATCATACGTTACTCAATTTGTCTCTTGACATGACGTTTCCCGCCTCTGTATGTTCCGCAATTCAATGTTTGTTTTTCGATTATTTGTTGCACATAAAATCGATTATGCTCATGCTGGTAGTTACTTGATTGAAATAAATTACACTATTTGAGGGAGGAAGGATCCATTTAATTCTCAATAAGTTACTATTATTAGACCTGTTAATACAATCCCCTTATGAGCCACTCTGATGAATAAGAAATTAAAACTTTTTAATTTTTTTTTATTAAAAAAAAAAAAAAAATGAAATTTTTCAGAAGCAGATAATTTCCCATCAACATGAGAGGCTCTAGGAGTGGGCAATAATTTATTGCTAGAACTAAGAGAAATGAAGAGAAAGTATTGGTAGTTCCGTTTAGCGTAACGGCAGGCTATGAAATTGAAAGATACAAGTTGAAAACGAGCGGAGGGCATTTGGACGGTAGTATACGATCGGGCGCATAATCTTTTACCAAGCTGCCCCAGATGCAGGGTAGGCAAGGGGGAGGATACCCCCTTGACTGGTAAAAGAGTATGCGACCGATCCTGCTCTTATACTACCTATTGCTTTGATCTGGTTCTAGCGATTTGTTTGTTTCCCTCTCCCAATGCCTAACATGGGTGAGAGGTTATCTCCTGCTGTTGGGTTTATTTTTGGCATGCACCGACTCTTTCACTCATCTCATGTTCATGGGAAATTATCTACTTCTGACAAATTTCATTGTAGATCGTTACTCCGCGTATTGGGAGAATACAACAAACAACAATCAAAGTGAAATTAAAATAACCAATACTCCCCCAATTAATGTCAAAACTTTGCAACATAGTAAAAACACTAAATAAACCATAACTCTCTGATTGAACATGATGAGCATGAGCATGATTGACCGCCCGAGGTTGCTACTCCGTTATTGCCAGATCAGTAGTATTTACATAAAGAACCAACAGATGATCCTAAAAACTGGTGATCCCAAACTAAGGGCATCTTCAGAGGTGGTCTATTTTTGGAACAACTTTATACTTGATTTGCATCAGCAAAATTTGAAAAGAACCAGCTAAAATAGACCAACTTTGCGTTCCCCGCACCGGTGTTGTATTTCCCGCCAACACCTATGGACCAATGGCCAATATGGCCAATATCTTCAACATCAGAGATCAGAAGTTTTTTTTCAGAGATCGCAGATTTTTCGCAAACTTTTTGCCAAATGATTGGTTTGACCAAATAATTTTTACTGCCAGTAGTGCGTCATTAGCAGACGACGAGGAATACTTGCTCTTTTGTTTGGCTGAAGGTGAGTGTGTGAATCCATGCATTTCATTTAAACGATATTAGACAATGCTTTTTTGTAATTTGGCAGTGGAAAAACAAGAGTCAAAACGGAGAGGGTCACGTCCTGGAAGACGCCCCAAAGTCGACCGTGATTTCCATTTCGGTCATCAGAAGCTGTTCCACGACTACTTTAGCGACACGCCAACATACGACGAGAAGCACTTTCTGCGTCGTTTCCGCATGCCAAGTGAGTTGTTTCTGGACAATATGCGACACCTAGAGTCTTCTGATGACTTTTTCCAGCTAAGTTGAAATGCAGCTGGAAAAGTCGGCCCCTTTTCAAAAGTGCACTGCAGCCTTCCGGATGTTGGCGTACGGTTCCTCAGCTAGTTCTCTCGTCGAAAATGTGAGGGTTGGGAAGTCAACCAGCCTGCAGACCCTGAAGAATTTTTGCAAAGCTCTTCTGAAGACTTACGGCCCGCAGTCCTGCGTCCATCAACACCAGAAGAGGTGCAGAACGAAAAGATCGCAAAAATTGAGTGAACTTCCCAGAAGCTCAGGGACCTTATCAGAAGTTCAGGGTACTTCTTAGAAATTCAGGAAACTTTTTAGAAGTTTTGCGTTTTTTTCCTGTTGTTTAGGGAACTTCCCTGAAAATCAGGGAGCTTCCCAGAAGTTAAGGCTTCTTCCCAGAAGTTCAGGCAACTTCCCTGAAATTCAGGGTATTTCCCAGAAATTTAGGGAATTTTCTATAAATTCAGGGAGCTTCACATGAGTTCAGGGAGCTTTCAAAAGCTAAGGGTTCTTTCCAGAAGTTCAGACAACTATCCAGAAACTCAGCGAACTTCCCAGAAGTTCAGAAAACTTATCATAATTGTTTGGGTATTTCTCAGACCATCATAGAATTACCCAAAATTTTAGATCCAGGCGGTTTCCAGAACTTCATAGGGAACTTCCCAAAAATTTCAGGAAACTTTCCAGAAAATCGCAGAAAACAACGCATAAGTTCATAAAACATCCAAAAGTTCTGAAAATAAGACAAAAAACTCAAAAAAAAAACCAAAATGTAAAAAAATCTTTTAAATTATAGGAGTATAGTGGAGGTGTTAAAGGCTAGGGTCTGAGGCTGGGGGTTGGGGGTGGGAGCATGAGCATGAGCATGATTGACCGCCCGAGGTTGCTACTCCGTTATTGCCAGATCAGCTGTTATTACACAGAGAACCAAAAGATGATGCTTGGGACCAGCATACATCCTCAATGTGTAAAAACTGGTGATCCCAAACCAAGGCAATACCGGCGCCGGCCTCGCCCGAATGCAGGTCAAGTAGGGAATGGGTAGGAATATGTTGACGTGATACTCGCTTTATTGGAAGCCGAGAACACCTCTGCACTCCCACGAGAAATCACTGGGATGTTGGATAAAATGGTTGGGTTTGCAGCGGGATCCGTTTTGGTAAACGGTGTGCTGAATTCAACTGACGTCGGCAGCGAATAAGATATTTAACTATGTTCCCGATTTATTCTCTGTACAGAGATGCACATTAAAGTTATTCAAATTTTGGCACCGATTTCTGACGATTTAAACCAACAGTAAGGATGCTGTTGGGGCCACTCACAAGTGTGGGTGGTTTATTTCAATGGGATACAAGAATATGTTGAAATATCCAATTTGACGACCGATTTAAACCAACAACAAGGATGCTGTTGGGACCACTCACAAGTGTGGGTGGTTAATAGAAAAAGATCTTATGTTACACAGCAGTAACACATCTACACTACCTAGAATCACCCTCCCTAAAACCCTGAAGCAGATAAAAATAAAAAATTAAAATATCATAGAAGACAAAAATGCTATTAATACAAATTTCCAACTTGAATGATGTACATGGCATTTTAAGACACAATTAAATTAGTTGACCATGTAAAAAGCGGCTACAGTAAGTCAATACGAGAACATAATATGCGTATGTACAAAACATATCTGACATCCACTGGTTTGTTACTGAAAAAATATAATTAGATATGTACTAATATCCTACTAGTCCTGGAAAAGCTGAAAACAGAAAATATCATTCCAAATATCAAAAATATAATTTCAATGAAAGATATTATTTTATAAGACATGTTGTTAAAACATGTCTTTATACTGTTCTAGTTACATTTCTATGATAGCAATTGGAGCGATCGAAGAGCCCAGTGTGATGGTTTCTGAAATAAATGGCTTATCTAATTATAATACCACTAAACACAATATTAAAATATAATCCTATACTGCCTATAAGCGCATGCCAGTCTTTTAAGAATATAGTAGTTAATGTTCAGAAGTGCAAATTCAAAGTAAATGTTATGCTGAAATGCTGAAAAACAAATTCAGCCTTTTATCCATGTCATGTTGCTCCAGGCTCCTGAGATAAATGGTTTTGGAATGCAAAGATGATTCCAAAGCCTGCTGAAATCATTAATTGATATGAGAATGGAAAATTATATGATATGATTTACAGGTCGCACCCCCTCACTTCGCTATTGTCAAAATGACAACATTGCCCAGGCTACGCCAACCAGCGTCTCCATGTTTCAGCTGGCAGTCTTTTGTGATCATATGACTCGTGGAGGCGTGAGGTAGGAACTTGTGAGGACCAGAGGTCGGTTGCACCCTCCTTCGAAGTTGTCAACTCACCATTTGAAGCCCGAAGGACAGAGGGCAATATGGGGAGCTTCCTAGAAGTTCAAGGATCTTCCCAGAAAGTCGAGCAACTTTCCAATAGTTCAGGGAACATCCCAGAAGCTCAAGGTACTTAAGTTTTAAGAAAAACTTAAACTTCTTACTTCTCGATAGATAGTACCGAACCAAACGAGAATAAAAAAAATCAACTACTTTTTTAATCAGAAGCAGATAATTTTCCATCAACATGAGAGGCTCACAAAAAAAGAGAAAGCCGGGAAAGAAGGGAGAAAAGAGAGTGAAGGGAGAGAAAAAAATAACAAACATGTGAAGGGAAGGGAGGGAAAAGAAAATGCGAGGGAGGAAAAAAAATAGGAGTAGACAGTAATTTATTGCTAGAACTAAGAGAAATGAAGAGAAAGCATTGATAGTTCCATTTAGCGCAGCGGCAGGCTTTGAAAATTGAAAGATACAAGTTGAAAACGAGCGGAGGGCATATGAAGGTAGTATACGATCGGGCGCATAATCTTTTACCAAGCTACCCCAGATGCAAGGTAGGCAAAGGGGAGGATACCCAAAAAAAATGTCAAAATTCACTGTGATATCGTGGTTTGTTTTTTTGTCCACTTTGTTCGATTCTCTCTCTTCTGATTCCAAGAAAAAAGTTCTACTGTTGCGGGAAATGTTGTTTGATAGCAAAATATCCAATACAAATTGAGTTGTTTACAGCGCATCATGCTTCAAATCATATGTGCAATTAAGTTTATGGTGAATATTGGCACGATAAGAGCCGAAAATTCAAGCGCCCCAGAAATTATGCGAGTTTGCAACACCAAAAACCAAAAATAAAACACAGATATTCAATAAATAAATCATGAATTTCCTAAACATTGATGGAATTCAATAAGGTTATCTAAAAGAATTCCAAAAATTGGTCTCCGACTTACAGTTCATTCGCATTACGTTCAAAATTTGGTTCATTTATTTTTCCACATTTCATTGATTTCTTATATTTCAATATGGCGTTTAAAAAACGTCACAGTTTTGCCAAAAAGCCAATTTATCTTCGCAATGACTACTATAAAACTATGTGGTCATTTAGTGACTTCTCTGAATGCCAATTTGCCATTGAATGCATATACTAGAGGCAAAATTGTTGTAAAATGTTTTTTCAACTGACCATAATATGATAATATGAATGAGTCCTAAAACGGCATTTCAAAACAGCATTTTAAGAGTTCATAAAGTCGTAACCTTTGATAAGACCTTTTAGCCTTTAATAGGAGTAAAAGGAATTTGAGAAAACAAGGTGTTAAGATCGCTGTAAACAAGCTGTGTAGGTTCTCATAAACCTAACTTAAATATGAAACCTATTGGCACCTCTTGGGGTCATAATAAAACCAAATTGATTTCTAGTGGCTTTCATAAAACTTTAATAAAACTTAATGAGGCTGGATAGTTTTGGCAATGTTACTTGGGCTATCTTCAAAGATTGCAGTCCATCCAATTGTCTGTTTTCCTTGCTAAGGCGGTTCTCCACGTTAGGGGCACCTGATCATTGTCCTCTCGCCAGCGTGGGACTCTAATCAGTGCTGAGCACGATGATCCTCCGGCGAGACAGAGGTTGGCAAGGACAGGCCATTCAAGCGAACCGTAAAAATCATAACTACAAGAAACACACAATATTACTATGGACCGGAACAATCGGCATAAACCCAGGCGATGACTAACAATTGGAAACTCAGAATTTGGAGCTGCAAGTCTCTCAATTTCTTGGGAAGTACCCGCATTCCTTCCAACTTATTGAAGGTCCGCAAGTTCGACATTGTATCGTTGCAGGAGGTTTGCTAGAAAGGATCGACGGTACATACGTACCGGGATAGTTATACCTTGAACCAGAGATGTAGCAATACACACGATATGGGTACAGCTTTATCGTGATGGGCGAAATGTGCAAATTGAAAATCAAAGGCCGTTTCTTCAAAGTCAGCAATCAATGTGCACAGCCTTCACCTAGGAAGTGGCGATGACGATAAGGACGAGCAATGATGTCAAAATCGGTATTGAAAATCTCAATGATCAAAATCGCCCAGGAGGAGGAATTCAGACTGGATAGAGATAAGTTCAGCGCACACCAGCATACAAAAACGAAAACGGACCTCCTAGTACCTACTACCAGTAGGATCTCCCATTCCTAATCAAAAATCGACCAATTTTGAATTGATGGAAGGCATTTCTCGGATATTATCGACGCCAGGACCTATCGCGACGCAAACATCGATTCGCACCACTACCTGATTATGGCCAAAACGTGCCAAAGACTATCCGTTGTCAATCTGAAAGGACTGAAGCTATGTACCCGAAGTCGGAAGTAGGTCAGGGAGGTCGTTGCCGTATCTTGAGGACTGCAGGAATAGTGTCAAAGCAGCCAATGAAAACGCAACACAAGGTGCCGTTGGGTTTGTGGATAGAAATCGACGGAACGACTGGTTCGACAAGGAGTGTCAGATGGTCTTAGACGAGAAGAATGCAGCGCTCAGCGATGATTCTGCAGCAAGGATCTTGTCGAAATGTGCAGTGGATACAAACAGAAGCGAAGACAGCAAACTCATTTTTTCCAGCATAAAGAGCTTCACCTGGAGGAGTTGGAGTGCGAGGTGTCCACGATGAAATTGCCACACACAAAATTGATTCGCAAAATTCGAGTTTTCATCCGATTGCCATCAAATTTTCAGGGATTGAGAAATAACTATTAAACTTCATTTTACCATTTTACTCGTATTTTATTTACAGTCCATACGCAAATGCCCGCACCTTGGCCTTAACCCCGGCCATAAGATTCTGCACAACCTGTGAATCAACCGTTTTTTGCATGTAAACCCATACTTTCTTCAGTTCCTCGACTGTCTTCACTACCTTAGGTCGTTTAAGAAGGTGCTGCTTCATAATCGCCCAGTACTTCTCGATGGGGCGGAGCTCCGGAGTGTTGGGAGGGTTGAACATTTTCGGCACGAAATTGACCTTATTGTCCGCATACCACTTCAGCACGTCCTTGAGTAGTGGCATGAGGCCAAATCCGGCCAGAAGATTGTTGGGACGTTGTGGGCCTTCAGGAGAGGAAGCAGCCGCTTCTGGAGGCACTCTTTATGTACACCTGTCCGTTCATCGTGTCCTGGGTCACGAAAGGTGCACTCCGCTTCCCGCACGTGCAGATGGCTTGCCAAACCAGGAATTTCTTCGCAAATTTGGACATCTTCTGAGTGCGGACATGCTCCGGAACGCTGAACTTATCCTTGGCCGTGAAAAACAGGTTGCCGGGGATCTGTTTGAAGTCGGCCTTCACATATGTTTCGTCGTCCATGATGCAGCATTCAACTTTCGTCAGCATGTTGAGGTACAACTTCCTGGCACGGGTTTTGGCGGACTTGTTCTGCTTCTCGTCGCGATTAGGGGCCTTTTGTACCTTGAACGTTCGAAGCCCAGCCTTAGTTTTGGCCTTCTGGACAAAACTTCGGCTTAGGTGCAGCTTCTTAGCCACATCCCGAACGGAGGCGTTCGGATTTCGGTTGAAGGCCCCAACTACGCGGTTGTGATTTTTGGTGTTGTACGGAATACTTTTTCCTTCACTTCTGGGCTTCCGATCGGTGGTCAACCGTTCCTCGAACCGCTTAATCACTCGCGACACCGTGGAATTCGCGATTCCCAACGTTTTAGCGATGGAACGATGCGAGAGATCCTTGTTCTCGTGATGAATGCGCAAGATTTTATCACGCACGAGCTGTTCTTTCGACTCCATTTCCGCGAGTTTTGATCACAGGACTTTAAAACTTGCAGGATGTAAATAATGCACTATGAACTAAATCCACCCAAATTTTCATTAAATTCTACCCAACGGTTAAAAAGTTAGAGCAATTTCATAGTGTGGCAATTTCATCGTGGACACCCTTCGAACTCTTGTCCAGTCAACAAATGCTTCTACTGCCTTTGGCTTTAAACGAATTTCAAACTTGAATGATGTACATGGAATTTTTAGACATAAATTAAATTACTTGACCATGTAAAAAGCGGCTACAGTAGTCAAATATATCTGACATCCACTGGATTGTTACTGAAAAAAAAATTGGCGAACCCAGTACTTATCCAGAAAATCGCTAAAGCAGGAAGGGTACAATGGGCGGGACACGTTGTAAGGATGCTAGACAACAATCCCGCAAAAATGGTGTTTGCCTCGAATCCGGCCGGGACAAGACGCAGGGGAGCTCAGCGAACTAATTGGCTAGACCAAGTGGATCAAAACCTAGAAAGTGTAGCACGCTCGACAATCTGGAGACAAACAGCCCTAAACCGAGTTTCTTGGCGAAACATTGTGGCGCTGGTGCGGTCCTTGGACATTGGACCAACGGAAGTAAGTGAACACTGAGAACTAATTAAATGCAGTTTATTCATAAGATCGAAAGAAAAAATTGAACTGTCATTTAATACAATTTTGAAGTAGGGCAACGGCATGTAATGTCAGCCAAGCTCCTTCATTTGGCCTATCTACAAATTATGTCATAAGTTCAGTGATATTCGACAAAATCGTGTTGGCATCAAAATGATCTATTTATTCGCAAGAGACTTTGTTCTTCACTTATACACTTGAGTGAAATTTTCGATTTTGTATTTTTTCCGTTTGGCAGAAACTTGACACAGAATAATACTTTATTAATTTGCGTCAATCTATTGTAGACCAGTTTTTTTTTTACAAATAGTACTTATAGTCTTGTTATATCTTAACTACACTATTGCAAAAGAATCATTGGCCCACCAAAGTCCTATAATCGTTTTATAAAGCTTTTCAGATTTAAGTTCAAAACGAGCCGCCGAGAAATTTTAGCATTATTCTAATTCGGTTGGATATTAAAAAGATCCGGAGCACACATAACAATGAGCTTTTGCTGAGCCATTGATAGTAACAATTTCGATAGGAACATATAGACGAACTCAACACAAATCCATATTTAAATCAAGACTCCGAAACAGTAACATCTCCGTGGCTCATTCACTGGTTTCTCGTGAAATTTAAATCAAAAGACCTTTCGTTGCATTTGGAAATCACAAATTTACGCCCATATTACAACACAAACCACTAAAGCGCTGCATTCACGAGCATTCACCTCAATTCACGTCACCCTTCCCCATCAACCAGCGAAACCCCAATAAAACAAACCTCATCGCTTCGTCCATCAAAGTGTCACCCTCAATAACGGTCGACCATCCACCGAACAACGGCAGCTCTCCAATTGTCACTATTCAACCAACTTAAATTAGCATCATTTATCTTGCACCAAGCTGACAATTTATTTAGCATTGTGTTTCCTCCCTCCGAGTCGCACCGCACCACCGAATCCACCCCAAATAAGACAGGAAAAAAAACCTTCGCTCCGGTTTGCTCAGTTTTTCGACGCTTCTCATCCAAAACCATTTGTATTCACATCGTTTCATTCCTCCGTGCGCCCCCGGATTGGTCCTTGGCAAAAACAAACAAACGCAACTTGGAAACAGCTTCTTCAGATTTTCTCACACCCGAAAAAATAACAACTCAACACTTCTATCAAGACGACGACGATGGTCACTTTGTCACATTCATCACACCGCTCACAAAAACCGCTGCTGGAGAACGCGCCAAATACACATGTTCTCGAAGTTGTTTCGCGTGCAGAACTAATCTATCACCACTAGCCCGAGAGTGTCACACGTTACTCGTTCGAAGTCTGAATCGAGGACCCTTTGGCACACGTACAAACACACACACATACGCGCCCATACTCCAGTTTCTTGTCCCCCACAGAGCTCCAATTATCTCTGCACGCTGCCAGTCCCTTTTGAAAGAATCGTAATCGTGAGTGGCTGCCGTGGTGTGCCTTACGGTGTTCTAATAACACACATTTACTTCACGACTGAAACGAAACCAAACAAAAAAAAACACACAAATCGCACCACGAAATCGTACGTTCCAGGCAATTCACTTTCGTTGCAATGGGAAAATTTTACTTTTATTCTAAGCCGATGGACGCGGTTCGGGGTTCGTCGTCACTTGTTGCATTCGAGTCACTGCTTTCTTGCCCGCCCGCAGCAAATGTGCAAAAAGGGAAAATGCCACCCCACGAAAGCAAGAGACCAGAAGACGCCCGAATCACAGAATGAATAACTGACTGACTGACTGACTGACTGACTTGCGGCCCGGACTTGACTGAACCACCAACAACAATGCCGATCGATCGAAAAGCGGCAGGCAACGGTAGAATTACTTCTGACAGCTCTGCAGTTGGCGAGGGTGGGGAAATGTTGAAGCTCTTATGCGAGCGGGCCGCCCGGGTGCTGGTAGAAATAGCCGCAACAGTGCCTACGATGCCTACGACGAACAAGTGAGTGTGTGGAAAGTGCTAAGTGGCATAAGATGGTTGTACCCGACTTCGGGCGATCGATCAAGCTGTTGGATTTTCCACCCAACCCAGCGTCTAGGTAGCCGCCGTCGTCGTCGTCGTCGTCGGGGTCTTCAATTAGGGTGGTTTGTTCGTTGTTGCCTTGGGTGTACAACGATATGCTTGAAGCATCATCGCATTTCAGTACAATATCGAAAATAGTTCTCAGGTGATCGTTATGCATAGGCAGTGTAGCCAGATCATTGGCAAGTGCAGATTTTGCGTTTGGAGTTGAATTTTGCACCAATAAAAACAGAAGCGACGCTTGAAATGTGATGGTTTGAATTTTATATTATAATAGCTGACTTGAAAAAGTGGTAGGTCTTCCCAATTTTCCTCATATTGCAACGTAGGTAGAGTTATGGTCTCGAGGGTGTTTCTTCTATTGACGCTTTATCCATGTTAAAATGTCTAGAAAATCGAAGGGTGATGGTCTTAAGGAAAAGAATAAGAAGTAAAAATTATCATCTAAAGGGTGTCCACAGCATAATTGCATCACTTTCAAAAAGCTGTAGTATTTTACTCATTGGGATAATTTTAATGAAATTTGGGTTAAAGGGTTTTAACGTGTATTGTTTACAATGTAAATTTCATTGTAAACATGAAAAAATGTGACTCCAAGAGATTTAAAGTTGCATGTGTGTTATTCATAGAGCATTTGAAAACGACGCTCAAATGCTAGATTTGGGTATCAATCCCAGTGGCGTCTCGTTCATATATGCTTTTGGTACACTGCAGATATTGCAGAAGGAAGCCTATTCTAGTTTAGATCTAGCATGTCTAACGAACAAAGGGTTTATCAAGTTCAGTTTCTTTGAAAAGAACTTTCCTTTTTATAATGCTATCGATTGCTGCTGAGTAGCGTAAGTGACTTTCAACTAAACAAATTAAAAAAAATGAATTTAAATTCTCCAGGAAAAAAAAATCTAAGAATACAATATATATATATATATATATATATATATATATATATATATATATATATATATATATATATATATATATATATATATATATATATATATATATATATATATATATATATATATATATATATATATATATATATATATATATATATATATATATATATATATATATATATATATATATATATATATATATAACGGATCCGCAATAATTCGGACACCTCAAAACATGAATAAAACATAAATTTCGCATTATATTTCCGTCGTAGTTGTTTATTTCAGATTCATGGGATGTGTTTTAACAATTCGTGAAGACAAAACATAGTTATTCGGTATTTGCATAAAATTTTCGAACTTTGCGCTTAACTCCGTCCATTAGGGTTTGTACAGACTCTTCAGAAATCGTAGAAGCCGTCTTTGTCCAAATTTGCTGGAAGTGTTTGATGTCTTTGATTCCTTGCTTCTTTCCAGAAAGCTTCCGCTTCATCAGAGCCCAATATCTCTCGATTGGTCGTAGCTCTGGGCAATTTGGCGGGTTTGAGGTTTTTGGTACAATGTTCACTTGATTTGCTTGGTACCACTCCATCACAGTTTTAGCATAGTGGCATGATGCCAAATCGGGCCAGAACAAAGGTTGTTTTGTGTGACTTTTGATGAAGGGTAGCAATCGCTTCTGCAGACACTCTTTCTGATAGATCTCCTTGTTGATTGTGCCTGTGGTGACGAAAGATTTACTCTTTTTCCACGCGTGCAAATTGCTTGCCACACAAGGTAATTTTTGGCAAATTTCGATGCCTTCTTCGTTCTGAAATGCTCAGCTGTAGCATTTCTGGCCATAGCAGAATAAAAAGCCAGCCCTGGAAGCTGCTTGAAATCCTCCAGGACATAAGTTTCATCGTCCATAACAACGCATGAAAACTTCGTCAAACATTCGCAGTACAAACGTCGAGCCCGTGATTTTGCTGCCAAGTTCTGTTTGTCGTTGCGATTTAGAACTGTTTTTACTTTATACGACTTAAGTCCCAAACGTTGTTTTGATTTTTGGACAAAACCAGGCGACATCCCTATTTTACGAGCCACCGTTCGAATGGAGAGATGTGGGTTTTTCGTTAATATACTTTTCACCTTTCGGTCCATGACAGGATCAGCGCGTCCAATGTTTTTGTCACTTCTCGGTGTCCTCTCCACCGTCCAAGGTTCCGAAAATGATTTGAGCAAATCGTGAACAGTGGATTTAGGCAAATCCAATATTTTTGCAAGGTTCCGTATTGACAAGTCAGGATTTGCCGTACGCCCGTACAAACTTCGCTCGCGCACTTGTTTTTCTTTCGTCGCGATCTTGAATACTAAACATGAATTGTAAACACCAATCATAGTCTTTTTCATCATAGACTCTCAGCTATACCACAGTGAAATTTTTCATTCCTACGTGCAATATTTCAAAAGTTACAATGATTTGAAGGTGTCCGAATTAATGTGGATACAAACCTTAGTCCAAGTTAATTCACTTGTAAATTCAAATAGAAGACTCTTGGACTTAGCCTTTACCACCGAACCGGATGCTATCAACCAACTTGAGCTTCCTGTTCCTCTCTTGGACATCGATCAGCATCCATCAATCCGTTCATCTTGAAACTAGACGCTCACTGCAATTCGCCCATGATACCCGATTATGATTCGAATCCACCTGAATTGAACTTCAGGCTCTGCGATTTTGACTCCATGAATAACGTATTGGCTACTATTAATTGGCAACAGACTTTAGAGAGTGATTCCGTCGATGCTATTTCTGACAAATTTTACGACAACCTGTATGAAACTCTATCCGCGAGTTCCTCTCCAACGGCGGAATACAAGGCCAACTTCTGTGCAACCCTAGTGGAATGCAACGTTACGCAATCTGCAGAATATGCTACGCAAGTCGCGAAAACGACATCTCATTGCTCGAACCAACGAAACTAAAAATAATCTCCGTTTAATCGAAACGAGGTACAACTTACTATAGCTTCGACAACATACGGAAGTTCAATATGAACTTCCCAGCGCTTTGTTTCTCGCCGGATGACGTCATGAAAGCCTTGAACGACCTCGATGTTTCAAAAGGCCCTGATGTAGATGGAATTGCTCAATCTCTTCTCAAGTTTTGCTCACGCTCTATTGCTTTTCCGATATGCAGCATATTTAACCGTTCGTTAAGAGAGAGAAAGATCCCTGAAATTTGGAAAATTGTGTCAATTGTGCCAATCCATAAAGCAGGAAGTCGGAACCTTGTGGAAAACTATCGTGGAATATCGCTTCTCTGTTGCATCAGCAAGGTCTTTGAAACGTTAGTTCACAACGCTGTGTACAATGTTGTCCATCGTTTAATATTGGAGTACCAGCATGGATTCGTTCAGCATCGCTCTACAACTACGAATTTGCTGTGCTATACCAATACGTTGTTTCGAAAGGTCGAATCTCAAAGGCAGGTCGACTCTATCTATGTCGATTTTTCTAAAGCTTTCGACACAGTACCACACCTGTACGCAGCCGAAAAGCTAAAGGCTGTAGGATTCCCAATTTGGTTCGTTGAGTGGATTCTCCCTTACTTGACCGACCGTCAGTCCTTCGTTACGGTAAATTCCGCACGCTCGAGAACTTTCGCAATTACTTCAGGAGTACCGCAAGGAAGTGTGCTCGGCCCAATGCTCTTTATTCTTTTCGTTAATGATCTGTGCCCTCGTATTTCATCGTTCAAGCAAATGTTTGCCGATGACCTGACGATTTTTAGAGTCATTATGTCTGCACTTGACTGCCTTGTCCTTCAAAACGATATTAACGAACTACTGCTGTGGTGTAACGATAACGGTATGAGGGTCAACATAGCCAAATGTAAGGTGATTTCGTTCACCCGTCGTACAGAGACCATCACGCATCAATACACAGTTGGTGCGGTGCCACTAGAGCGAGTCACAACTATTTGCGATCTAGGTGCTACAATTGACAAGTTAAAATTTAACAAACATGTCCCGCTGGTTCGACTACAGCCTCCATGGTACTTGGATTCATTCAACGTCACACCTGGAACTTCACAGATATCTACGCACATAAGACATTATTCTGTACCTTAGTCCGTAGCATACTGGAATACGCGGCCGCTGTCTGGTCACCATATCACGCATCACTGATCATCAGAGTCGAACGAACTCAAAAGCTCTCCATCCGATTCGCGCTACGGAATCTTCCATGGAACATCTCCCGTTAAATCTGCCCGACTATACCGCACGATGTATGCTGATTGGATTGCAAACCTTGCGGGCCAGGCGCACAATCATTTAGCAACTGGTTGTCTACGACCTGTTATGCGGCAATAGAGACTGTCCGGAACTCTTACGCGATTTTCCCATTCACGTCCCACCCCGACAATTGAGAAGCGCACAACTAGTCGCTGTACCTGCTCACCGGACCGGTTATGGCTTCAACAATCCGCTTGACTCCTGCCTGCGAGCCTTCACCGATACCGATGAATACTTCGACTTTAACATTAGCAAAAACTTGGACGCCAACTGTCGTTGCGCCGGCGACGAACTGTTATCGATCAACTCTTTAGATTTAGAGCTTCAGCATTCTCTCTCGATGAAAATTTCAGATTTTGCTCAGCCAATCGAGCAATCCTGATATCCTCAAAGTGATCACAAAAAATATTGATTTTTAGATAAAAACTAATTGGGAAAATAATAACTTTCAATGATTAACAACTTGGCCTCTGTATTACGCACAGATGTATCTGTCAAAATTAAAATAATATGCTATGGCAGCTTATGCACGAATATGGATTTCCGGGAAAACGGTGTCGCGGTTGGTCAAAGCAACGATGAATCAAGTGATGTGTGTCGTCCGAGTATCAGGGACACTCTCGAGTCCCTTCGAATCTCGGAGAAGGTTACGGCAAGGTGATGGATTGTCGTGTTTGTTGTTTAACATTGCATTGGATGGTGTGATTCGAAGAGCTGGAATAGACACGAGTGGCACGATCAGCAGGAAGTCTGTCCAACTATTTGGCTTCGCCGACGACGTTGATATCGTAGCACGCAACTTTGAGAGGATGGTGGACACGTACATCAGACTTAAGGCTAAAGCCGGTAGGATTGGGCTTGTGATTAATGCGTTGAAAACAAAATACATGAAGGGAAGAGGCTCACGAGAAGACAATGTTAGCCTACTACCACGCGTTCAGATCGACGGTGATGAAATCGAGGTAGTCGACGAATTCGTGTATTTGGGCTCATTGGTGACCACCGATAACGACATCAGCAGAGAGATACAAAAGCGCATTATGGCTGGAAATCATGCCTACTTTGGACTCAGAAGGACGCTAAGATCGAGCAAAGTTCGCCGAACTACGAAGCTCACCATCTACAAGACATTAATTAGACCGGTAGTTCTCAACGGCCACGAAACGTGGACATTGCTAGTAGAGGACCAACGCGCCCTTGGTGTCTTTGAACGGAAGGTGCTGCGTACGATCTACGGGGGAGTGCAAATGGAAGATGGAACGTCGAGGAGGCGAATAAACCACGAATTGCATCAGTTGCTGGGAGAACCTCCCATCGTACACATTGCTAAAATCGGTTGACTACGATGGGCTGAGCATATCGTAGGAATGTCGAACGACAGCCCAGTTAAAATAATTCTCGAAAACGAACCGATTGGTACAACAAGAAGAAGATGCGCGCAACGAGCAAGGTGGATCGATCAAGTAGAAGGCGACCTGCGGACCCTCCGCAAACAGCGAGGCTGGCGAGGTACAACCATTGACCGAATACAATGGAGACAACTTCTGTATTCAACAGAGGCTACACCGGCTTTGGTCTGATTGGTAAGGTAAGTATCTGTCAAAAATTAAAAAAATATTACATATAATGGGGTTTTCGGGCAAGGGGTGGGTTTTTTTTTGTCGGGGGGGGAGGGGTGAAAGGGTTTGTGAATAAATCTAAAGTGTGGGATAAAATATTTCCCCACTCTTTTTTTTTTCTTTTTAGTTTTTTTTTCTGCTTTTTTTATTTTTATGTAAAAAAAGAAGTAGTATTTTTTTTTATACCCTAAAATTTAAATTTTTAATATTGTTTGTTAACAATAAAAGCACACCCCCAGGATAAATCATTGGTGAACTGCTTTAACTCCTTTTATAATATGCATGAATTTAAAATATGCATGAATCTGAGGTTTAAAATTTTGCAAATAAAATTTGAATAAAAATAAAAAATGAAGTGAAAGAGAAAATGATTATATCTAAAAAAAAGAAAAAAAAGAAAAAGAAAAACATAAATTAATTGATATAGGTGAATTTTATGGTAATAAAAAATAAAAAATATTATTTTTTGGTGGGTTGGTGGTTGCCCCCCCCCCGCCTTTTGTACACAGAAAAAAATCTGAATTTTCATTGTGATGTAAATATCGGAGCATGTAAATTTGTATTTCATTCCACACGAAGGAGCCACTTGCATGAAATAGTTCTATCAAAGATGAGCTTTTGCGTACAATATTATCGGCAATGTATGGAATGTCCCAGAACATTACACGATGTATAACGCAAATTCTTATGTTTTGTGACGCTCCATTTATGTGCATGATATTGAACAGAAATTCACACTACTTTTTCGAGCTGTGCAATTTCATCCATTCTTTCGTCAAATCCTTGTCGATTTTGAAGACCTTCCCTGTTTTCCAGAGCTTACCCCAAAAAAACCCCCAATATTTTTTCTTTGGGGAAAGTTTGGGGAAATTTGGGGTGTTTCCCCCCCTGGGGGGGAAAAAATTTTGGTTGGGGTCCAATCCAACCCATCCATTTTGGGGGGGAAAAAAAAAATTAGAGAAAAAAAAAAAAAAAAAAAAAAAAAAAAATTTTAGAGAGATGGTGTTTGGGAAAAATTAAATAAAAAAAAAAATTTTTTTTTTTGGGTGGGGGGGGGGGAGGGGGGGGCCCTTTTATTATAAAAAAAAAAATTTAAATTTTTTATTATTTTGTTTAGGGATTTTTTGCTTCTACAGAATTGTAGATATTTTAATTTAATGAAACTTTACTCAAGAAATTTAACTTCTATCTCATCTACGTATTGCTTTATAACAGTTTTTCTGATTTTCCTTAGGGTGGGACTTAAAAAAACAGTTTTTTGCTCTACCTTTTTTATTTCAATTTGAATTTGAAAATTTTGCAAAGATGACTTTTAGGGTATACAATTACGCACATTTTGAAAATATATGATAGTTGCTAGTTATTGTATAAAAAAAGTTGTAGCGGTTGAAGAGTAAAAAACATACATTTTGCAAGATATCTCACTCCCTTATTTGCAAATATTTGCAAACACAAAATACATGAACTGAAAGAACAAACTTCTATCTACAAGATCTATGTAAAACTGTTTGTCCCCTTTTGTCCCCTTTAGGTGAACTACTCGTTTTAAAATGGGTAGTTTTGCATTTTTTCTGCATAATTTTCGATCAGCAGCATCAACAATTATCATCAAAGAGCGTAAAAACGCGAATTTAGTAATGAAATGTTTTATATTTCAATATAAACCCACCTCCGTTTATATATTAACATTTAAATCACAGACAAACAGACATAACACATCGAACATTTTGCACTACAAATCATCGTCACTAACACACCTGCGCCATCTGTTGAGCACTCTGTGATGGATGATAAAGCTGAGTAGATAGCGGTAGTGTGTTAACGTAAAACGTAAGAAAATCGAGTCTGTCTGTCTGTCTGTCTGTCTGTCTGTCTGTCTGTCTGTCTGTCTGTCTGTCTGTCTGTCTGTCTGTCTGTCTGTCTGTCTGTCTGTCTGTCTGTCTGTCTGTCTGTCTGTCTGTCTGTCTGTCTGTCTGTCTGTCTGTCTGTCTGTCTGTCTGTCTGTCTGTCTGTCTGTCTGTCTGTCTGTCTGTCTGTCTGTCTGTCTGTCTGTCTGTCTGTCTGTCTGTCTGTCTGTCTGTCTGTCTGTCTGTCTGTCTGTCTGTCTGTCTGTCTGTCTGTCTGTCTGTCTGTCTGTCTGTCTGTCTGTCTGTCTGTCTGTCTGTCTGTCTGTCTGTCTGTCTGTCTGTCTGTCTGTCTGTCTGTCTGTCTGTCTGTCTGTCTGTCTGTCTGTCTGTCTGTCTGTCTGTCTGTCTGTCTGTCTGTCTGTCTGTCTGTCTGTCTGTCTGTCTGTCTGTCTGTCTGTCTGTCTGTCTGTCTGTCTGTCTGTCTGTCTGTCTGTCTGTCTGTCTGTCTGTCTGTCTGTCTGTCTGTCTGTCTGTCTGTCTGTCTGTCTGTCTGTCTGTCTGTCTGTCTGTCTGTCTGTCTGTCTGTCTGTCTGTCTGTCTGTCTGTCTGTCTGTCTGTCTGTCTGTCTGTCTGTCTGTCTGTCTGTCTGTCTGTCTGTCTGTCTGTCTGTCTGTCTGTCTGTCTGTCTGTCTGTCTGTCTGTCTGTCTGTCTGTCTGTCTGTCTGTCTGTCTGTCTGTCTGTCTGTCTGTCTGTCTGTCTGTCTGTCTGTCTGTCTGTCTGTCTGTCTGTCTGTCTGTCTGTCTGTCTGTCTGTCTGTCTGTCTGTCTGTCTGTCTGTCTGTCTGTCTGTCTGTCTGTCTGTCTGTCTGTCTGTCTGTCTGTCTGTCTGAACCTTATAGACTCGGAAACTACTAAACCGAGCGGCGTGAAATTTGGAATTTTTGGGGCCGGAGAAGGTTTTTATGATAGTTTTAGGCCCCTCCCTTTTCTGGAAGAGAGGGCTCCCATACAAATGAAAAACAAATTTCTGCATAACTCGAGAAATAATCAAGCAAAGAAAATCACATTAAGCATGTGGGAGTTTCTAAAGGCAAAAAATGATTCTATGGTAGTTACAGACCCCTCCCCTTTCTAAAATGGTTGGCTCTCATACAAAAAAAAAACAAAAGTTTCTGCATAACTCAAACACTAATCAAGCAAATGGAACCTTATTTAGTTTGAGGGGGTTTCTGGAGGTGAAAAATGTTTCTATGGTGGTTTGAGTTCCCTCACCTCTCTAGAAGGGGGGCTCTCATACAAATTATATACAAATTTCTGCATTACTCGAGAAATAATCAAGCAAAGAAAACCAAATTTAGCATGTGGGAGTTTTTAAATGCAAAACATGTTTCTATGGTGGTTTGAGACCCCTCCCCTTTTTAAAAAACGAGGCTCTCATACAAAAGAAACAGAAGTTTCTACATAACTCAAGAACTAATCAAACAAATGGATCCAAATTTGGCATGAGGGGGTTTCTGGAGGTGAAAAATGTTCCAATTGTGGTTCGAGGCCCCTCCCTTCTCTAGAAGATGAGCTCTCATACAAATGAAACTGAAATTTTTGCATAACTCGAGAACTAATCAAGCAAATGGAACCAAATTTGGCATGGAGTGTTTTAAAGGTAACATTTTTTTCTATGGTGGTTTGAGACCCCTCCTCTATCAGGAAGGGATGGCTCTCATACACATGAAACAAATTTCTGCATAACTGACAGGATACGGCATAGTATGAAGATAAATGTTTTGTCTATGAAATGCTTCGACTAACTAACTAGAAACTAACGATCCGAGGGTATCATTGAAAAAACACCTACGTTTAACTTTGCAGAAAGAACACACATTAGTAAACGAAAATATTTGAACAAAATCATTACTAATAAAAAAAAAAAAACCCATAAAAGCGCCAGTTCTTTTATATTTTCATTCATTTAGTTACAAGCGTAGCAAAGCTCGCACCGGGTTCAGCTAGTTTAAAATAAAATAGTACAAAACCCAGTTGTTTGCCGAAAAATATATTAAGGATGCTAGAAGTTGTCACCATGTTCAGATTAATGAATATTGTAAGCAAATCTACTCCGTGTGTTATGCTGCGTAACCGCGATCACTGAAAAAGTTAAATTTGAAATCATTTTTTTTTTTTTTCTTCCTATTCCGCAAATTTTACTCATTTCAAGACTGTACCATTAATTTTTGAGCATTACATATACAAATGATGAATTTCAATCAGTTATGCATATCATGCAACATGAAAAAAAACAACGAATTTGTGCTTGTAACTTGTCGTAACGCGTGGAACTGATTGCGTTAAAAAAGGTCGGAAGTAGTTATCACAAAGTCCAGGATTATGGAAATTTAAGGCCTCCATATCCCAGCATTAAGCTGTGGCTATTTTTGAACGCTTTAGAGACTTAGATTTGAGGTTACCAAATAAATTCTAGAAGCTGTTGTAAATGTAGCATCCAGCATGTAACTTTGAATGTGTCAGTATTTAATATTTTTTTGGTTTCATATTAGGGTTTGACAATACATCAAATAGAACATACCATTCAGTCATATTTATCGTTGAGTCTCGAAGTTTTTACGTCCAACAAGGATTATATCAACGGTAACATTTATTATTTTCACTAGTGCATAGTTTAAAATTTTGAAGATGAAATTTGAATCCAATAATCAACTATGCAGTACAATAGCAATGGCTCTCTTTAGAACCAGTCATTTGATTTTTAAATTTTAGATTCGTGTATGAAAATAATAAAAATCAATAAAAACAAGTGTTGCGACTGAAAATATGTGTGGCATGTAAAATTAGGTGATCCGTTTTTAGTTCATGTAAATTTGAAAGATCCTCCCTTAGTTCAGTCGGTAAAGGCGCAGCTACAAAGCAACACCATGCTGGAGGTGGGTGGGTTCGATTCCCGGTCTGGTCTAGGCATTTTTCGTAAAGGAAAATTTCTCGACTCCTCGACTCTCGAATACTTGCCACACAATCATACTAATGCAAAAATGGTACTTGGCGTCGAAAGCTCTTAATTAATATCTGTGGAAGTGCATTTAGAACACTAAGTTGAGAGCAAGCAATAAGCTCATTGTGAAAGCAATAAGCTTTAAATGCTAAAGAAGAAAGAAGAAATTTGAAAGAAAAAGTGTCTTTAGAACTTAAGTTAAGAATACGTAAGCACGCATCTTCCATCACTGCTAAAAACATTATCATCTATATTTGGACCGCGCCAAAGAAACCAAATCTGACACCAAATCTGACCAAAGATGACCACCGAGAAGGAAACCATCGTCCCCAAACAGTAAACAGCAATCGCAATAAAAGACTAAGCACCCATGGGTAAACAATAATTTTAGCACTCTTCACCGATGGCAGCCCATTTGCTTTCGACTGAGATCGATTCGTATCGCATCGCAATATTCATCATCATCATCATCATCATCAATAACTTGTAGGCACTATACCCACATCCAGCACCTACAACAACAAAAATAACAACAACATCGCCGCATGTCATTTGTGGCTAAAGGTATTACTCAATTGGCCATCCGGTACGTTTCAGTCGATCGTCTTCGTTTTCTTCTTCTTCTTCGCTGGAGTTCTTTGACTCGTGTTTATTTATCGACTAGCAGCACACACGCTCTCGTCGGTTCGGTGAGTATTTAGCCGGGAGTAAACACAGCTTAGCATGTTTAACTTCTTTTTGGACAAACTCACTGCCCGCGGAGGTATGCTGCTATTTACGGGGTACACACCGAAAATGATGCTCATTACGCACCTTTAATGGTCGACGGTAATGGAGGATGCAGGTGGATAAATACACATTACCTACCGCGCTCATTATGGTCATCGTACACAACAAGACGTGAATGTGCCACCACCCTCACCATCCCGACCAAGGTTAGCGGTGATCTTCCAATTTCCAACAAACTGTCGCTCAGGGAAAGCTCTCAGTGTTCTACAACACCTTTGCCATGGAAACCACGAGTCACTCAACGACTCATCGCACTTCCGCGTTTCAATTCTACAATTACGATCGCACTATTATCACAGATTTTCATTGCTCGAGGTTTCACAGCCACATTGATTGTGCTCAGCCTTGTCGGTGCTGCACGATTACATTCCCGCTCTCACTGTTGTAGAAACAGGTGCACAACTTAAACGGAACTACCTACACATACACTATCAATATTTTTTTTTCTTCAATTGCAATTATTTTCACATTACCGCACCAATTTCTATCCCAATAATTGGACACTGTAAACTCGGACCGGCATCGGTTCCAGATCGGGCGATCTTACAATCTGTTGGTCGGGTATCGACTGGTTCCCCTGAATGTATACTACGCCAACAGACGGTCAACCCGTCCTCATGAGCCTCTGCCGGAGTGTCCTCAGATCGATTCCGTGTCTTTCGCGACCGAAAAGCACCGAACGGAGGAACGCACGGTAGGTTCTAAACTCGAAAATCAAAGAAAGCGAAAATTCAAGACGTGCCCCATCCGCAATCCGGTCGATGGGGGAGTAAGAAACGTTTTGTGACTGCAGGCCCAACTGGCGAGACTTATTCTCCTCTCCGAAGGGAAGGGTTAGTATAGCTACGTGTTGACCTATAGTCGTTGCTGCTATAGGCCTCGCTAACTTACTACTAGCATGTGCCGCTGTTGGTGGCACTAGGTTAGTCGGTCTCTCGCACTCACTCTCACCGGGCCGCGAATCGATGGGTGAGAAAAACAGATAAACAGCGAAACAAAAATAGAAAAATAATTCCAAACATAGGCTTAGGGCGAATGTGACAGAGCGGGTGGAAACGGACTACTAAAAGAGGGTGTGTGTGCGCGCCACACTGCGCTCAGGGCTCCGGTTAGGGGTTGTTCTCACGGGTGCTGGCGATCAGAATCTCTCAGGCACGGTGGGAAATGGATACAAATTTTCTGAGGGTGCACGTTTGCATTCAGGATTGTGGTCTTTTCGAGTTTAAAAGCACAAACATTATAGCAGGTTGTCGATTCAATAAGCAATAATACCAAACTCCAGTGGTTTTTTTAGGCACAAATTTAAGATGCAGCCCTATTTAACATAACATTTTAAACCGTGCTGAGGCAAAGTAAACAGTTTTATTGAAAAGCAGGAAATCCAAAGTCATGACTTATTGAAGACCGCTGGATGCTCTACCCTATACCTACCTTAAAAAATATGGGAAAACGAATGGTGATGGTTTCATTTTTTGCAGTGATGTGGTTGGTAATGAATTTTTTTACTATCGTACAGATTGGGCCGAAGGGTCTCAGATTGCTACTAAACTTTGTCCACGCGTAGGGTTCATAGATATATGAACAAAAAGAAATATTTAAAAAATCAGGGTTGCCAGTTTTTCCAGAAAACGCCAATTGAAGTTTGCCGATTTTCTCAAACATCACTAAATTCAAAAATACATAACTCAAGAACGATTCATCGTAGAACTTTTTTTTTTCCAAACTATAATGAAATTTTTTCATGATTTTGGAAAAAATATAACCTTGAAAAAACTTCCTACAAAATTTTCCTCAGTGAAGGAAATTTGCTTGGAAAAGCCGAAAAAACCATATTCTGAGTAAAGGAAAGGAGTAAAGGAAAATTTGAAAGAAAATATATTTTCTTGTTTATTAATTCATTAACTTTCAATGGTGAAATTTTGGCGATTGGGCCCGTCACTCTTTTTCATACCAAAATTTAAAAAAAAAATCTGGAAAGTGTCGCCTTTCAATTTGCTTGTAGGTACCTAACGTATGCTTTTCAAGTAAGTATTAGGTTTGTTAATTCTGTTCTATGTAGCTGCTAGGTAGAGAGTTTATTAATGTATAGGTACAACACAAATTCCTATATAAGGGCGTTTGCACTCTCGGCTTCCTTAGAGGCAAGTATCACGTCAACACGTTCCTTCCCATTCCCCACTTGACCAGCATTCGGTCACGGCCGGCGCCGGTATTGCTTCATAATGGGTCACCAGTTTTTACACATTGAGGATGCATGTTAGTCCCAAACAACATCTATTCGTTCTTTGTGTGAATACAGCTGATATGGCAATAACGGAGTAGCATCCGGGGCAGTCAATCATGCTCATACTCAAGATAGAAAAATTTCAAAATTTTCCAAAATTCAGAGAATGAGCTTTTCCGGCTTTTCCAAGCAATTTTTCTTCACTGTGGAACTCACTGTAGGATTTTTTTTTTAGATTATTGTTAGGGCACTTCCAATAATCGTTGAATTCACCCTAAATGAATTCGTACTTAAATTAAGCCACTCATACTCAACCTACTTTTGAATACAGCAAAGCAGAGCAGAATGCTCGTAGGGCGACTTTCTCACACTCTATTTCGAGCAACACAATACTCTCTCTCTTCACTGATAACCCGTATCAGAAGACCAATAGAAGTAAGTCAAATTAAGCTACCACCGAGTGTAAAGGGTGTCCACAGTTAAATTGCATCACTTTAAACTCGTCCTCAAAAGCAAGTCTCTCAGCCGATTGTATTTTTATTTCACTGTATTTCTTTACCAAATCCAAAAGCCCGAACTTTCTTCTTAATACCACGCAAAAGATTTTGTGCAACGCTTGAACCGACATTTTTTTCCGCTTTCAACCATGACTTCAACATTTCCTGTTCTGTAGTGACAACTTTAGGATGCTTACGAAGTTCGTGCTTCATTATAGCCCAATATTTTTCAATTGGCCGCAACTCCGGAGAGTTTGGGGGATTAAGATCCTTCGGCACGAAATTGACACCATTCGTCTTGTACCACTCCAGAACATTCTTGGAGTAGCGACAAGAGGCTAGGTCGGGCCAAAAAAATTGTAGGAACGTTGTGTGTTTTGAGAAACGGAAGCAGTCGGTTTTTCAGGCCACGAACAAATCCCCTGCCAAATCATGAATTTCTTGGGGAACTTTGACACTTGTTTTTTCCTGAGAGACTCTGGAACATCGAACTTGTCTTTCGCAGTCACATACTGGTTGCCGGGAATTTGTTTAAAGTCCGCATTTAAGTATGTTTCATCGTCCATGATGCAGCAGTGTGGTTTCGTCAACATTTGTGTGTACAGCATACGCGCACGTGTTTTAGCTGTCCTATTCTGTTTTTCATTGCGGTTTGGAGCTTTCTGAACTTTGAATGAACTGAGCCCGGCTCGTTTCTTGGCTTTCTGCACGAAAATTTTGGTCAAGTGCAGCATTTTCACGACATCCCGAACGAAACAGTTAGGTTTGCGTTTAAAGGCAGCAACCACTCGCTTGTGATCCTTCACACAGTACGGAACACTTTTTCTATCACTCACCTTCTTTCGATCGTCAGTTAAACGTTCCCAGAAACGTTTTATGACCCAGGACACTGTAGACTGGTGAATTTTCAACATCTTTCCGATGGCTCGGTGCGAAAGAAGTGGGTTGTCGAGGTGCGTGTGCAAAATGTTCTCGCGCACTTGCTGTTCCTTCGACTCCATTTTAGAAACTACGACACATTTGACAATGAAACTCCTGCAGTGTAAACAATACACGCTGAGGTTATTTCACCCAAAATTGCGTTGAAATCAACCCAAAGGGCAAAATGTAACAGCTTATTGAAAGTGATGCAATTTAACTGTGGACACCCTTTACATCAAAATCCTCTATCATAAAAAATAAAGTTTCAAGTACCTTTGAATAGTGTTTCGTAAGTAGTTCACGCGTTTTGTGTAGCGCAATCCGAAGGACACTATCTCGCAGCCAGTCCACCACGAATCCGGAGAACGGGGCGAACAATTATATTTTTTTCCAAATTTTTAAGAAAATGTCACTATAGTTTAAAAAATTGTTCTTCGATAAATCGTTCTTGAGTTATGAATTTTTGAATTTAGTTATGTTCGGGAAAATCGGAAAACTTCAATTGGAGTTTGCCAGGAAAACTGACAACCCCGAATTTTTTAATATTGTTTCTTGTTCATATATCCATGAAACCTATGAGCGGGTATTGTAAAGGGCGAACACGAAATTATTGCGACACATTCAACAGGGCATAACTTTTTTAACATTGGGTAAAAATCAACCAAATTATGCACACTTTCTCATTGATGTATATTGTTTACATGCTGTCAAACTCGAAGTCGTGTTTTTCGATTCAACGAAAATGGAGGTGAACCAACGCGAGTCGAGAGAACAAATTCTTTCCAAACACCTGGAATTTCCTGACCTGTCGCACCGGCAGTTGGGAAAAATTTTGAACATTCACCATTCAACCGTCTCCAGAGTGTTGAAGCGGTTCCAGGAGCGGTTGACGTTGGACCACGGCAAAGGAGCTGGAAGAAAACCGGGACCAGAGAACAAAAAGACGGAGGGAAAGATGAAGCGGATGATTAAAGCAAATCCCAACGTCTCAAGCCGTGATTTGGCTAAAAAGATCGGCATGTCGTAGAGCTACGTCCAGAATGCAAAGAAGAGAGCTGGACTACATACATACAAGGTACAGAACTTCCCAAACCGCGATGAGCGGGCACGGAAACTCTACGAGAAGATGCTGACAAAATATGGCTGCTGTGTGATGGACGACGAAACGTATATAAAAGCCGATTTTAAGCAAATTCCGGGGTTGGAGTTTTTCACCGGCAAGAGCAAGTTCTATGTGGACGACAAATTTAAGAAGAAGAAAATGTCGAAGTTCGCGTCCAAATATCTCATTTGGCAGGCCATCTGCTCTTGCGGACTGAGGAGTGAGCCTTTCGTGACAAAGGGCACAGTAAATGGCGAGATCTACAAATCTGAATGCCTCGAGAAGCGCTTTTTGCCGTTCTTGCAGCAGCACGACGAAGCTCAGCTATTTTGGCCAGATTTGGCATCATGCCACTATTCTAAAAGTGTCCTGGAGTGGTATGAGGCCAATTCTGTCCATTTTGTTCCAAAGGACATGAATCCGCCAAACTGTCCGGAGCTGCGCCCGGTGGAGCAGTACTGGGCAATGATGAAGCTGGAACTTCGGAAGAGCAAGAAGACAGTCAAAGACGAGAAGGACATGTTAAGAAAATGGAAAAAAAAACTGGGAAACTGGTACCGGATGACACTGTAAAGACTTTGATGGAGGGCATCAAGCGAAAATGCGTTCAATTTTACACTCAAGGCTCCATCGATTAACTTTGCTTTTGATTTTTGAAGTAAATATATGTATAAAACTACCCTAAAATTTTGGTTTGATTCTAAACATTATAAGAAAATAAGGCATGACATTTTCGGTGTCGCAATAATTTCGTGTTCGCCCTTTATTAGATTAGATTAAATATATTCATAAAACCTATGCGTGGACAAAGTTGCGATACGAACTGAGACCCTTCGGCCCAAACCTGTACGATAATTTAAAAAACTACAAGGTACCGCCCCATTGGGTTGTTCGAAATGTTGACGTAGGACTACGACCAAGTGTAAGCCATTTTAATTGTTCAATGTAATATTCTTTGAAATAATATACTTTTATAACAAAACCATATATTTCATATCATCAATTGATTTCTTTCGTTGTTAGTGATTATCAGTCTAAAGGGTGTTTCGATCAAAATTTGGTCGACTTAAACTTGACGCATTTCCTTTCATCGTGCATTAAAACATTTTGCACACCCCTTATTTTGAAGATGTGTGCGTGTAGCATCATGCCTTTTGATCTTGAGATTAGCACTTCAGTTATCAAAATGTCGTTGAAGGTAGAGAAGCACGTGCATGGCGGAAATCCAAACAACTCTCACGCCAAGTTGGCGAAATTGTTGAATGTGGCTAAATCAACTGTTACCAACGTATTAAAAGTGTTCGGTGAACGTTTGTCGAACCAGGAAAGCTGGATCGGGGGGAAATCGAATACCGGAGGCCACAGCGACGAAAAAAAGAATTGCCCGCTGTTTGCCCGAGCGGAACCCCAACCTCTCCGTCCGAGATGTCGCAAAGAAGCTGGGAGTTGTAACCCGTCACTTGAGGGTTACAATAAGATCTCTTGGTTTTTGGGCCAATTTAGTTCAGACCACAAAAGAAGAATTGTAAATATATGTACGTGTGTTTGTTTACTAATTTATCATTAAATGTCTATAAATGAAATAAATGTCTTTGGTCCATACACAGATAAAAAGAAACATTGAATTTTCTGCGTTATCTAATGCACATAAAGGGAACGCTAGATTTGGCAGAAAATAATGGGGTATTTCAAGTAAAGTTAAGCCAGATAACGCCTAAATCCTACCTGTTGTATGAAAGATTGCAAACATTGTTGTATGGCGCATGAAATATTGCAAACAATTTCTTTGCTTACGTCTCGTTTGGCTCGGAATTATACGAGGAGAAATTTTACGCGCTTGTTAAAATTCATATTTTTTTTCTGTGTATTTATATGTTTGATTGATGTTTATTTTGCATATAATAGTTTTAGGGTGTAAATAAACAATTATCGTAAATAAAAGATGACATTTGTGTCCAAACTAGTAAATCGAAATGTAATTGTTTGTTTACCTCCTGGTTGGTGCTGATGAAGAAACATCTATATACATTATTTATTCAAATATTTATTTACACTATTTATTCAAACATTTATTTACATTAGTTATTGAAATACCTATTTACATTATTTATTAATATATTTATTTACATTATTTAGTCAGATATTTATTAACATTAGTTATTCAGATATTTATTTACATTATTTATTCAGATATTTATTTACATTAAATTATTTATTGAAAAGAATACAAATACTATTTATCAAACTAAATTATGCGTGAAATGAAGAATGTTAAAGAAAACAAGCACTTAGGGTCTTAGTTCTAGGGTTTTTTTTTTCATTAGAGCGAATCTACAATTGAGAGATTCTCTCCGGGCTCCCTCTCTTTCATTCATTACAGCGCCATTATAAAACTTTCGAGGGATTTTTAGTACAGATCGAAACACAACAGTGCTGGCTAGCATACTCTACTCTAACGGTGATTGAACTATGCATGAAAGAGAAAGTAACCAATGAGAGTCTCTCAATTGTAGATTCGCGCCAATAAAAAAAAAAACCCTAGAATTGTGGTAACACCTGCGAATACGCCCGTCCATTGTGTTTCGTAGCTCCGCGAGTTTGTGTCAAGTAAAGTCTAAAACTTACAAACTAAATTAAATCTTAAAATCAAGTGAATTAAAGCTTACAGCTAAAACACCACAACAAATTAAAATTCACCGAACGTTTAAATGTGGTACGGACCTTTGCTCGGCTGCACTACGGCACCCAAAAAGTGAATAAAAGTTAACCCTGATCGGGCTAAGCCGGCTTGGTCATTATCGTACCGAATCAATCCGAGCGAGCGTAGTCCAATAACTTGAACTGTGACGATCGTTAAGGGTCCGAGCTGACGGTTAAAAAGTGCGTATTGTAGACAGAAGCGACACATGGTGTTGAACCAAGTCTGTGACCGTCAGCTCACGGTATCTTCTCGCTCGGATAGGACCCCAAAAGTGATAGTGCGCGTGCGAAAATTACCACTCCCTTGACCAGCGGAACATTTGCCAACCGCTACACATTGGCAGTAGTGTTACCCGTGGTTCCCTTGCTAATGATGGGAACGAAACTCAAGTGTCGCCAAGGCACGGTGTATTGATACCAAGCCTTACCGCCAAGACCCCTCGCTGCTGTCGTCGCCTTCAAGGATCGCCCCTGCTATTCCTGACTGCTCCATGTCGACCACCGTTCATCAATCGGCCGCAACGAGAAAAATTTTCTAATGATAAACGGTGATAAATTTTCGATAAAAAAAAATGCTTCCATGAGAAAGTAGTTCTTTTAAATAAATTTATAAATTGTATTCTTATCTGAATTAAATTGATACAAGACTTATTGATTTCCATTTTGTGTGATTCTTTTGCTTGTTTTCTTGTTCTGTAAAAATTGTGTAAAGTCAGCTCAAAAACCACGAGGGAAGCAAGTCCACCAAAATTAATCTGTCTCTTCCAGGAACATGATAATTCATACACGACCCTGTTAAAAACTATCAGAAAAGAGGCTGTTGTAGAGCCCACCTTAAGAGGACATCGTGGTTAGACCAGTGTCTAGGGGAGTAGCCAGGGGTCCTTCTGACTGTTGCGGACTAAAAGATAGTTTCACTGAGTATCAGAGTGACGCCTTCAACCGTGTATAGAGCTAAAAAAACGAGCTGGACTGTCGACTTACAAGAAAGTGGTGACTCCAAATCGCGACGATAAACAAAACACGTCGGCCAAAGCACGATCGCGAAAAATGTACACGCCGATGGTGACGAAGTTTGATTGCGTGGTACGTGGACGATGAAACTTACGTCAAGGCAGACTTTAAACAGCTTCCTGGACAGGAATTTTATACGGCAACCGAACGGGGAAAGGTGGCAGATATTTTCAAGCACATTAAATTGTCAAAGTTCGCGAAGAAATATCAGGTGTGGCAGGCCATCTGTATCTGTGCCTTGAAGAGCAACGTTTACATTGCGACCGAAACCGTCAACCAGGAAATTTATCTGACCGAGTGCCTACAAAAACGTCTACTGCCTTTCCTGAAGCGACACAATTGTTCCGTTCTATTTTGGCCGGATTTGGCATCTTGCCATTACGGAAAAAAGGCCATGGAGTGGTATGCTGCCAACAACGTTCAAGTGGTGCCCAAGGACAAGAAACCTCCCAACACGCCAGAGCTCCGCCCAATCGAACAATATTGGGCCATCGTCAAGCGGAACCTTAAGAAGACTCAAAAAGCTGTTGTGAGCGAGAAACAGTTCAAGGCAAACTGGCGTTCTGCGGCGAATAAAGTGGACAAGGAGACTGTACAAAATCTTATGACAGGTGTTAAACGAAAGACCCGGCAATTCGCATTCGGTAAAAAGGACGCTTAGCTATATAGTATGCTATTCTACTGTATTCTGTATAAACTGAGCTTGAAAAAGAAAAAGAATTTGACTTATTAATAAAAACTTTGATCGACTCACACACATTACTGTTTGACCAAATTTTGATAGGAACACCCTCTATTTTCTGTTTATTTAAAATGAAATTGTTTTTAGGTTCCCGTGATATTATTTTTGCTTTGAGATCAGAAAAATCAGAAAAATAAACTCTTTTAAAACTGTGGTGGCCCTGAAAAGGGCCTTTCTTGGTTTTTGTGTCTTGTGGTTCTGAATTAAGGACGGTGTTGATTTTGGAAAAGGATACTGTGATGTTGAGTGTCCAAATCATAACATCAATAGAAATTTCACTAAATGAAGATAATAGAGAATGTGTCATTCTGTCAATATATTACTGTTGAATATTGAAGTCCGTGAAAGGGAATTTGCATGAAAGTAACAGAAAAATTCCATCTTATTCATCATCTCCTTCAAGAACTTTCCAGCTTATTATTTGTCATAATTAGCATATTTCGTCGGTTTCTTGCAATACTGACACCACTCAGAATAAAAATTGTCAAAAATTCCACCTTGCTTGAGTTTTTATGTAGATGTATTGCGATATTTCGTAAATACTATACTCTAAGAATGTACGGTAATGTGTACTAGAGTGATAAAATTACAAATCGGCCAGGATTTACAAGTAAGGTGGACGTCATGCTCATATAATGAATTCAGTGTAACCCTATTTCCTAAATCATAATAATAGCCCTGAAAACGGCCTTTTGTGAGTCATATATCATTTTGCTCTTTGTGGTTGCGTCAACCGGCTGACTAAGCATTCTCCATTGGCTGGGTCAACCGACCGCATAACAAGCCGCTTTCTAGCAATAACCAACTAAACCATCGCCTGTTTGGCCAAAGGCTGCTCGCCAATGCGCCCTCCACAGTGCTTGCCACCACCAGAAACTAACCTAATCCACACTTAATCCACTATGTACAACTAGGAAGTACAATATGTGTACACATGGTCAACCAGCCGTGTTGTATTTCGACTCAAATTAACTGGTAATATTTTGTTTGTTGGTTGTCCAACGTTCTTGGCCATTTACTCCAGGACACGACGTTTAAAGCAATGCCATGTTGAGCCGGTGCGTGGCAACATTTGCATTAAAAAAAATGGACAAAAATTGCCGATTTTACATGGGTTTACCTTCACCCGCACTGGAAAAACTACCTATGCAGCATCGATCATAGTAACCCATGAGTCAGCACACAAAATTTGACAGCTCTATCAGTCGAACTCTAACCGTGATGGCAAAAACAGTGAAGCAACTCCGTTCAGAAGTGTGCGCGTTCAAAGAACGGCACCCCACCGCGTCGAAAACGGACATCGTGCGGCACTTTGTGGACGCCGGATACGCCCGTTCCGGCATCTACAACATCTTGGCACTATTAAACAACAATCAAAGCATCGAAAGAAAGCTCGGTTCCGGACGGCCGACGACTCTGAGCGACAAGAAGCTCCAAAAGATGCTGAAGAGGAAGACCAAGGGAAAAGTGGCTACATCGCAGCGTGCGTTTGTCCGGGAGGTCGGTTCAACCGGCCTAACAGTGAAAAAGTACCTGGCAAACATGAACATACATGTCACTTGCCAACTTGAAGACTTCAGCCACCAGGTATTCCATCACCACAACGAGGTTGATGGGGGCACCGGCACCAACGCGCTCGGTGTAGTGCCCTTCCGGAGCAGACGGCGAATGCGACCGAGTGGGAACTGCAATCCGACTACAAATTTGTCACGGCTAGACAGTAGAGTGTGCCGGACGGCTTGACGGTGAGCAGCCGAACGCTGATACAACATCTTCGAGATTGCCTGAAAAACTGAAGCCAAATGCTCAGGTGTCCCCCTTAAATATCTTTTAGCAATTCATAGCAGATTTTCCCTACTTAAATTTCAAGTCTGTGATAGGAGAATACTGTGCCTTTAGTAAATTCACTCTGAAATATCGGCATTACAAGACATCACCTTATATTTGCGTTATTTTAAATAGTTTAATGTAAAAATCAATATTTTTCATTATTGGAATCGACGCGTAGAAATATTTTCGATCGATTGGGGTAAACATTTAGAAAGAAGTCCCTGTCTATTATGCATATTGAAAATAGCACCTGAAGAAGATACAGAAAAAAAAACGGAAACATTTCCTTCAGTTCACCCCGCCGAGCCGCATTCTCTCGACGAGCAATATTAGCGAGCATGGAAACTTCTCTATTGCCAGAGGAAGCATCTCTATCTAATCCTCTCAGCCATAACAGTGACAATCTCATTCCGAAAGAAACGAGAGAGTTGCGTTTTTTTTACTGACTAGAACCTCGATCCGATCGAATCAGAGACTGCAGGAAAAAAACTTGTTATTTATACACATAACTAGGCAACGAAATCAATCATTCCCCGTTGCCTTCTAGTAAAGCACAAAATAACATATCTCACAAGAAGTACCGTTAGGCAAACATTCTAAGCTCTGTGTGACGACAAAGTGACACTAAAACCCGTATGAAGAAGTAAACGAAGCAAGTCACTTAGCTGGGCTTTCATTCATCCTGAGCTCAAACTGGAATTCTGAGTTTCCCACCCCTTCCAGCAGAAAGCGAACTCCGAACGCCGCACATCATCTGCGGCGGCGACGAACGCTAATATCGCTCCGTAGTAGTAGCTAGCGCAGCAACATTTTTATAAGGTCACAGCAATATTCACACGATATTAGTGCGCGGAGAGAATGAGCAACGGCTCACGGCTTATGAGCCAATTCTCCACCCCGTGACTCACGTTTCACCCTTCCCGAACTGAGACATTTCACGGTGACGTGACGTGTAATCGTCATCGTCTCTGTTTTTGTTTTCCAGTTGGCATGGTGTTCCAAAAGGGGGTAAAATCTAAGAATCGTGAGCTGGCGCTCTTGGCTTGCATCCCATAAATCCTTACCAGCGAATATTGACACCAGTCCTACCTGTGCTAAAAAAAAGCAAGAGATAGATCAGCAGGAATTTACGACCAAGTCAAAGCCACTTTGGCGGCGTGTGATTGTTATTTTGTTTTTACACTTTCGAAACCGGAGCTTTAATTAACGGGGTGGATTAGCTCAAACACTCGATATGCGGCGCTACAATGTCCGACATGAATAAGATGATGATGATGATGCGGGAAAAAATAGCCAACTCGTGCTTCCTCGTGCCGACACGTGACTTCGTTTGTTACGCTTTGATGCGCACGTATCTCTAGAGGCAGGCTCAATTGTATGACGGGTAATGGGTTGTCGAGAAGCTTTTTAGTCAATTTGTAAATTTTCTAGATCACATTTAAAGATGTCGAGGATGTTTACCAAAACTTGGAATTTCAATTAGGGAACGTCCATTAATTACGTCACGCAAAAATTGACTTTTTGTAACCCCCCCCCCCCCCCCCCCATGTCACGTTTTTTGTATGGACCTTCAATTTTTTTTGTATGGATCGTCACGTTTTCTCGAACCCCCCCCCCCCCCCTACTGCGTGACATAATTAATGGACCTTCCCTTATGACCGATCGACCAAAATTCATGGTCGTTGATTGCAATGAGATTTCGCATATGCTTTCGGTGTTGGAGACTGATCATTTTCCACTGATAGAAAAAAAAAATTCTTGAGTAAGTTTTGAAAAGGTCGCAAATGTTTTTGCATAAGTTTTATTCAAACAATTTTAACTCGAAAACTATTGATTGTATAAAAATAACTGTCTGAGAACAAATTGTGGTGAATTGTGGGGTTTATTAGACTGGGCGAAAAAAAATTTCCATAGCAAAAACTTAATAATAAACCTAAAATTAAACAAAATCGAAATGCATATCTTATTTTTTCGCCAAATTTTTACTACAAAAAAAGCCATCTAAACGCGCATTTTCATGACTTCATGTGGATGGAGAAATTTTAAATAAAAAAGTTTAGGAAGAAGCCATTTTGGGTGCATTTTTGAAACATTGATCATTTAAAAAAAAACATATGTGTTTGATGGCAAATTATGATTCCGGAGCCAGTTGTAAACAAAAAAAAGTAAATGAAATGAACTTCTTTAGTATTACTGTTTTCTTAAATTACATCGAAATTTATCGAATTTAATTTTTCAAAAAAAAAAGTTATTGTTTCGCCCTGGAATGCAATCGGAGGTATTTACCTTCTGGTTAGCGCTTGCCGGGTGTTTTGACGGGTCTTAAGTTTCTTCAAAATTGTATAGCGGAGCTTCGCTCCGCAATCTTCAAGGTAGTTTTGACGGGTTTAAATTTCATTTTGACGAGTCTTAATTTCAGAAACTTAAAACCCGTCAAAACTATACAATCTTGAAGAAACTTAAGACCCGTCAAAACACCCGGCAAGCGCTAACCAGAAGGTAAATACCTCCGATTGCATTATACCGGGCAAACGCATCTAAGAAGCATTTTTCCAAAGTTTAAGGAGCATTTCCCCAAAAAGAAGGGTGCATTTACCCTTTGCCGTTTCGGCCCTATTCAAAACATAACCGCGATTCTCTATCAGCAACAAGTGGAGTTTTGTATTGTACATTGAATTGTCTACAATTCACTACTTAACATCAAGACAATCGGATGAACTATTTAAAATTTATCATAAGGATGTTGAATTAAATTAACTTTTAATAAAATAAAATGGAAGTAATGCAAAAAAAAGTGCCTCACCGGCAAAGGCCGTAAGGGTATGTAGCACAGTTTTGCTATCGTTCTCGCATCTGTTAGTGTTTTTGGTGTATCTCTCTCCCATATAGTGAATCGTTCTGCATAGGGGGGCTCAAAAAAAATATCGGGTTTAATATTTTTTATTCAATTTTTTTCTATTTTTTTCAGTTTAATTTTGCATGGATGATTCTCAAGGGGGCGACTTGCCTCCCAAAGATGTTTTTTTTAGGGCGCGCTGTTATCAGCCGTCTTCTGCCTCTCCTTGGGTTGTCTATGTACTTTCGGCAGAAAGTGAAAGCCCTAGACTTTTTGGGCATTAGAAGAAATTTGACGCGTCGTTATCCGGGGACCGAATTTCGTCAGGTGAATCGAAACAAACTGCGTGTTACTGCACCTACGTATAAAATTGCAAATGAAATTTCTAGAGCCGAAGGTTATAATTCCGAGTACTACGTCTACGTCCCATCTCGAGATGTGGAGATAGATGGTGTGGTTTCTGCAGCGAGCCGTCTGTGTGAAGACGTTGTGGAAGGTAAGGGGCGAATTCCAAATTCTGCTTCGTCTACCATTGAAATTTGGAATGCAAACAGTTGCATGTAGGATCAATGGTAGATGGAAGAAAGACGTACAAGTGACTTTCGCCGGATCAATTCTCCCAAAATTTGTTGAAATTGATAAGGTTTTTTTTCCAGTGCGCCTTTTTGTACCAAGGGTATTTAATTGTACCAAATGCAAACATTTGGGTCATACGGCTTCTTTCTGCGACAAGAAGCCCCGTTGTGGCAAATGCGGCCAAAGGCATCTAGAGTATGCTTGCCAACAGTGTGGCATCGTCATCGTGTGGCAAAGAGCCTCTCGACGATTTGCAGAGCTGCCCCGTGTACAAAGAGCGCACTGGTAACGTGAGACGTTCCATACAAGACCGCTCCAAGTAGACGTATGAAGAAATATTAAAGTCGCAAAACAGAGCGTCTGCATCGTCTGTATCAGCCGCTCAAAATGAAAATCCTTTTTTGATTTTGTCTTCCGGCGAACTGGACTCTGACGTAGCCGAAGAGAGTGGATTTCCGGAGGTACACGTCCCAGATAAAAGAAAGTCTACTAGTTCTCCGGGTGTGTGCCGGAAATAAATAAAATCTACTCTCAAAAGCTTGCAAAAAATTGGAGGTAGCGGGGGTCAATTTAAAAAAAAAAACGAATAAACCGGTAAGAGCTGATGCATCCGTTCCTAGCTGTAGCTATACCAACCCGCCGCTACCCAATAACAGTAACCGTAAGAGGTTGCCAAAACCAAAAACTACGACTTCTCGTAATTCTAAGAATATCCCGTCCAAGCGAGGTAAGATTAATTTTAGGGACATTGTGGATAACATTTTAAATGCTCTTGGCCTTTCGGATGCTTCACCACTCCGAGGACTTGCTTATTCCTATAGTTGGAAACTATTTCAAGCAATTGACTGTATCATGGCCCCTTATTGGTAAATTCATATCTTTCGATGAATAATTCGTCGAGTGAGGATCAAGATATGATCACCGTATTACAATGGAACTGTCGCAGTCTAATACCTAAATTAGACTCCTTCAAGTATTTGATTCACAATTCTGATTGTGATATATTTGCTCTCTGTGAAACATGGCTTTCTTCTGAAGATGAATTAAACTTCCACGATTTTAACATTATTCGCCTGGACCGAGATGATTCATATGGTGGCGTACTTTTTGGGGATCAAAAAGTGCTACCCCTTCTATAAAATCTCACTCCAAATAATCTCAGGCATTGAAATTGTCGCTTGCCAAATAAATGTAAAGAATAAAGATCTTTGCATATCTTCCGTCTATGTCCCACCGAGGACATCAATAAACCGTCGTCAACTTTGGAGTTCAGTTAAATTACTTCCATCTCCAGTTCTTATTCTGGGTGATCTGAACTCCTACGGTACTGCTTGGGGCGAACAATACATTGAAAACAGAGCAGGTATTTTCTATGACTTTGCGATGATTTCAACTTGACCATCTTGAACACTGGGGAATAACAAAACCTCCTGCCAGGGAGAATCGACTTGACATATCTGTGTGCTCTTATTCACTATCATTAGATTGTCTGTGGAAGGTAATCAATGATTTCCATGGTAATGATCACTTACCAATTATTATCTCAATCACACATAGTTTTCAAAAAACAGACCAGTCAATCCATGTTCCTTATGACCTCAAGAGGCATATTGATTGGCAACATTTTGCATCGACGGTAACCCTTGGTATTTATTCTACCGATCCTCTTCCACCATTGGATTTGTATCATTTCCTTTCCGAATCGATGTACAAAAGTGCATTAGAAGCTCAGAAACGACGTGTTCCAAGTGCATCCCTCAAAAGAAGACCCGCCACCCCTGGGTGGGATGACGAATGCACTGAGTTGTATCTTGAGAAATCCGATTCGTTTAAAGATTATCGTAGACTTGAAACATGTGAGCTTTTTGATAAGTACCTCAAGCTTGAGAAAAAGCTTAAAAACTTACTCAAAGCAAAGAAACGCATTTACTGGTGTTCGTTTGTAGAGGGACTATCTAGAGAAACCTCGATGACAACGCTTTGGAGAAAGGCTCGTTACATGCGAAACCGCTCATCCTCCAATGAGAGTGAAGAATACTCCATGCAGTGGATATTCGACTTCGCTAAAAATGTTTGTCCAGACTCTGTCCCAACACTACCGAATTTACGGGATACTTCCCGAAATAACGGTTCTCTGGACGAACCATTCACAATGTTGGAATTTTCAATGGCACTTCTTTCATCGAATAACTCTGCTCCGGGAAGCGATATGATTAAATTCAACCTTCTAAAAAATCTTCCTGATTTCGCTAAAAGACGATTACTTAACCTGTATAACACTTTCATGGAATTAAATATAGTTCCACCCGCATGGAGGCAGGTTAAAGTAATAGCTATTCAAAAGCCTGGGAAACCAGCGTCTGATTTCAATTCTTACCGTCCGATCTCTATGCTATCATGTTTAAGGAAATTGTTTGAAAAAATGATCCTATCAAGACTTGACCGTTGGGTTGAATCAAACAACCAACTATCAAATACGCAATTTGGTTTCCGAAAGAGCAAAGGAACAAACGATTGTTTAGCGTTGCTTTCATTTGATATACAACTGGCCTTTGCACACAAGGAGCAATTGGCTTCAGTATTTCTGGATATTAAGGGCGCATTTGATTCAGTTTCCATAGATATACTGGCAGATAGTCTGCAAAGTAGTGGTTTACAGCATGTCCCATAAAAAAATGCGAAAGTTTGCAATACTTATTTTTGGGTAGCATTAAACATTATTTTTACTGTTTTAATGTGTGTGTGTAATATGTATCTGACTGTATACAGGGTGCGGCAGAAAATAATGCGAAAATTTGTTCTATTTCTTTCAAATCCCATTTTCAACTAATTCAAGCAATAATATCAACATTTTCGAGTGCAGTTATCTTTATAAAGTCCTTTTAAACAAATTTATTCAATGTGTCCTCGATTTTGATTAATAACATCCTCGAGCCGACGCCAGAAGTCAGAGCATGCCTTTCGGACATAGTCCTCCGACATTGACTGCCATGTGCGTGCTATGGATGACCTCAGGGTTTTCACATCACACCATAAGATGTTTTGAAGGCTCGTGCTTCAACACATGCCCAAATCGAATAATCCAACGGATGAAGATCTGGACTGCTAGGGGGCCACAAATCCTTCGGCTAAAACTTCATGTTATCGTTCAACCATTGTTGGGTTCGATTGGACGTGTGACAAGGCGCTCCATCCTGCTGTAGGACAACGTTTTGGTCCTCGGAGAAGTTGGCCTTCACCCAGGGAAGCACTTGATCCTTTAAAATACCGATATACACTTCGGTATTGATTTTAACTTCAGCATCAATGAAAACAGGCGGCATTTTCAAGCCGTTGGACGCCACCAAGCCAAACATCATGACACCAGCCGGATGTTTGGTTTGAAATTTGAATTTCACTTTTTCCGGAACGTTCTCCATTTTCTGCGGTGAAATAAACCGTTCCGTGCGGCTGTTGGCCACAGCATCGATGCTGAAAAGCTTTTTGTCGGAGAACAGGATTATCATTTTTTCCTTCTTCAACAAGGAAAGCAATCTCTTGGAACGAGTCACTCTCAGTTCCTTGACCCGGTCCGTAATCAAGTGGCGTTTCACTCTGGCTCTGGAAGATGCATGCAGGTCTTCTTTGATGATTCTCCGCATGGATTTCTCCGAAATATTGGCTTCCTTTGCCAGTTTTCTTATGGAACGCACCGGGTTGCGAGCAATTTTTGCACGGACCGATTTGATCACGTTTGGCGTGCGTGCAAAGCGCGGACGTCCGCTCCCCGGCTTCCGCTGCTTAGGACCATCCTGCAGGGACTTTTTTATGCGGTAAACTGTTGCCAAATGGCACCCTACCACCTTGACAATCTCTTTTGGCTTCTTCTGGGCGAGCAACAAACTGGTGATCACTTCTTTCGCGAACATTTTGACGAATTTGCAATAAAATAAATAGAACGTTTGGATGCAGCACTTGAGAGTAAACATAAACAAATACACTTCCGACAGAAATTAGTCACTACCTACACGAATTAACCCAATACTCAAGTTTGAACATTTTCGCATTATTTTCTGCCGCACCCTGTGCTCTGAGATGATGTAAAGAAAACAGTGGTTCGCGAGTAACAAAGTTGAGAAAAATGTACGCAAAGGAGGTTGTGGATAGTTTGCTGCTCGCCCAAAAGCCCGTAAAACAAATTGCTGTAGGATGCCACCTGGCTACCGTTTACCGTATCCAACGTTCACTCCTTGATGAACCACGTCCACGAAAGCCGGAAAGTGGCCGCCCACGGTCTACTCGCACACCGAAGGTAATCAAACTGAGGCGAAATCTTATCAGATAGATCCGGAAATTGGCTAAGGAAGCCAATATTTCAAAAACTACCATGCAACGCACAGTGGGAAAAATGGGACCCAAAATCACAACTAATTAAAGGCCGCTGGATAAGTGCCCTGTAAAACAGCTTATCTTATGTGAAAAAATGCGAGAAATTGAATGGTGATGGTTTCATCTTGGGAAGACTCCGGGAAGTGGCTCATTTTGCCCGATTTTCCCCTAATTTCGGAAGAAAAATTGAATAATCACACATTTATCATATTAGCTCTGATAATATTGCAGATCAAATTTTCGGTTTTCCGTTCATGCTTCCAATTTGATTAGGTCTTATTTAAGCGAGCGAACACAGGCTGTTTTCAGTGATGGAGTGCTATTTCGATTTCTTCCTGTATCATCTGGTGTTCCCCAGGGCTCTATTCTGGGGCCAATTTTATTTTCTTTGTATATCAATGACCTCCTTGAAATTATAAAAAACTGGGCCAATGGGCCAAGATGAGAACCAAAATTCTCAAACGTGGCTCCTTCCGAGTCATTTGAAACAGCATCTTCTTGGACGACATATTCCGTGTACGGCTGGCAAAATGATTCGAAAGGATCTACGCAACGATATCATCATAGGCCTGGTGTAGAGGTTTCTACTCTCTTCAGAGTCCCAGTAAACCATAAAAATTGTGAATGATGAAAACAACACATGTAGGACATTGACAAGATAGTAAATGTCCCAAGCAACATAAAACCGTCATAATTGGTTACAGCGACTTGATTGTGAATTAATTGAGTAGCATTGGAGTAAAATCTATTGTATTGCAACAAGTGTGCTGCTAGGGGTGAAATTGACATGGTTTCCTTCGACAGTGACTCTTAGCTTCACTGAGTGACCATAGTTGCTTTGTCAATATCTTCTTTATCTAAATGATTCTTCTAGGGCATCCGGGTTGTCCCAGAATGGCCAATATGGCCTATTGATCTAGTTCTAGGCTAGAAGTAGACTACTCAACAAAAATAATGATTCGGCGAAAATATGTATTTGTCTCCTCCTAAATGGTTGTTCCAGAATGGCCAATATGATCATTGATCCATTCTAAGGCTAGAAGTAGACTACTCCATAACAATCATGAAGTTTGAGCCGTCAAAAAGCATGTTTCGGCTAAAATCCGTGTTTGTTCCCCCCTAAACGGTTCTTTCGGGGCATACGGGTTGTTTCAAAATGATCAATATGGTCATTGATCCATTTCAAGGCTAGAAGTACACTACTTATAAAATACCATGAAGTTTGAGCCGTCGAAAGGCATGTTCCGGTGAAAATCTGTATTTGTCCCCTCCTAAACAGTTCCCCGGGACATCCGGATTGTCCCGGAATGGCCAATATCGTCATTGGTCCATTTCTAGGCTAGAAGTAGACTATTCATGAAAAATTAAAAAAATGTCGAAAAGCATGTTCCGATAAAAATTTGTATCTGTCGCCGCCTCACGGATCGTGGCAAAACATGCCTCCTTCCGGCGCAGATTACTTGTGGCCAATCGGGCCGAAAAGGGCAGTAGTGATGATGATGATGATATAATACTACCATCTATTGTAGCAAGGTAACTTTCCATAGGAGTGGAATGATCTGAAAAACGATTTGATCAGGATTCAATTATTGTTTGTGATCATCAAGCTCCTATATGAAGGGCCAAAAACGTTTGGGCGGGCCCGTAAGCAGAGAAGAGAATCTCCTTCCAAAAGCAAGTTCACACAGACAGCACTAGAACCGAGCCCTCAAATGACAGGATAAACCCAATAGAAGGGGTCGAAGAGCCCGCTTTTGTTCAGCGAAATGTTAACAATAGGGAGGAGGCAGTCCCATGCTCCCTATCCAAATCGTTTTACTTAGGTGTCCTCATGGTCGCTCCCTTTCCCCCGTTATGTCTTGTCATTATAGACAAGAATGCTAATTTATTCAAATATTAAACTTAAATGATACATCCAATGGATTGTTAGGTACTGAAAAATTAATATAAATTAGATATGTATTAATTTCCTTCTAGCCCTGGAGAAGCTGAAAACAGAATTGATCATTCCAAATATCAACGATATAATTTCAACAAAAGATATTATTTTATAAGACATGTTGTAATATTTTGCTTTATACTGTTCTAGTAACATTTCAAAGATAGCTATAGGAGTGATCGGAGAGTCCAGTTTGATGATTTCTGAAATAATGGCTTATCTTACCATAATACCACTAAACACAATATTAAAATATTATCCTACATTGCTTAAAGCACATGCCAGTCTTTTATGAATATAGTAGTTGAAGTTTAGAAGTGCAATTTTAAATTAAATGTTATGCTGTAATGCTGAAAAACAAATTGAGCCTTTAATGCCTGTCATGTTGCTCCAGGCTCTTACATGGTTTTGGAATGCAATCGAGCCGAAAACGGCAGTACTCACCAGAAACTGAAAATTTGGATTCTCATAAGCATTTTGACTACAAAGACATTAAAATTTGGTAACTTTTTTTTTACAGCCCTTCAGAAGTGTCAAACAAATTTGGGCTCAATGCAGAACCGTAACTTCCTATGATTTAGAAAAAGTCAAGAAAATTCAAACGTCTAGATGCATATTTTAGTAAGTTATAGCATTTTTAAAATCCATTCCGGGTCATATTGACCCCGACACCTAAAGAAGGTTAAAAAAATTAAGTTTAAGAATCTCGAAAACGGTAATAGGGAAACTGCCCCCATATTAATCTCATTGTTCCTATATTCATCCTACGATGAATCAAAGATTTGGGCAGTTGGAGGATCGGTTTCGTTTTCTAATAATGTTTGCTTACGTTAAATAACTACAACAAACATTATTAACTAATCCTTCAACTGCCCAATTGTTTGATTCATCGTAGGATGAATATAGGAACAATGAGATTAATATGGGGGCAGTTCCGCTACTTCGGAAGTTAATTCTGTGCAGGTTTTTTGGTTAAAGTTGGACTAGGAATCAAACATGTGTTTATTTGGAAAGCAAGCAATGTTTTGGAAATGTATGTATGTATGTATGGTAGCCACCATCCCTTCATGCCCTTGGCTTGGATGCAGCTCCACTTAATAGCAAGATCAAATTGAGCCACCGATCTGAATTCACAATATCGCTGTATGAAGGGCCAAAAACGGAGGGGTGGACCCGTAAGCAGAGACACTCACGCGAAATCCACGGGAAATTAAGAATCTCCTTCCAACGATACGATCCAACAATTCGAATAACCCAATTCGCAATACTTATTAAGCTTTCTACAGGATGGCTTGTTAAGAAGGGCGCGTCACTCTCACTGAAACTGTTGGAGTAGAATTCGCAGAATCGCAATCGAATCGGTAGGATAAAGCAAATGATAATGCTCGTTCCCTCCTAGACTCAGGCAGTCAATCAAACCATCGTCCAATTTCAGCTTGAATGATACCCTGATGCTCCTTCCCAACCCAGTATTTATTATATATAATGTACATAATATGTCATAATATGCAATAAATGTAGTATGTTATAAAGCAATGAAATATACTATAATATTTAATTAAAATATGCCATGGTTGGAATTCGTCATCCTGTAATTTAAATATGGTTATAAATAAAATAATATGATGAAATAGTTAAAATTGTAATAATAGGCATATGATAATCATATGCAGCTTGGTGCATCTTTACAGCTCAATCAGTGGCAGATGAATATAACTCTGGAATGTGAAGGTCTTATTGCAACTAAATAAAATATAAACCATTTAATTATACATGAATCAAAAAAATATGTATTTATTCATGACATATAGATATACATAATCAGCAGAATTGAAGAGCATTTATTAATTTTAATAATATTCAATGATTTAAATTCATAGAAAAACACCTTTACATACAATGAAATAAAATATCTGTACATACTATCTGGAATCAATTTCCTTGTAAACTTGAAGCAAATGAAATTTAATTATTATTATTAATCTTTTAGTAAATATTTTCAATATGATATACTAATATATATAATGATGATATGATGAAAACAATACGATGTTGTAATAGTATACACATAAAAATTAAATGCACCTATTTGTCTTTTCTGCTGTGATGTTAGATGATTGAAACTCTGAAATGGCGAAAATTTCCAAAGTGATATAATGAAAGAAAGTTGATCACCGGGCAGCCAAGCAGAATAGCAAAGAAAATTTAAGCAAACAATTAGCCGAAATAACTTTCATATGATTATGATTACTGCCCAAAAACGGAAGCTTAATAAATCCACAAAAAAGAAAAAAAAAACAGAGAGAAAAAGAAATTTGAATTCTTCGATAACTCTTGCTTTCTACTGGGCCCATAAATAATTCTTTATATCTGTGCAATAGAAAATGAGAGATCATAAACAATTTTAGTTTTTGAATTATTAAACTTTTCTTGAAATTTTATTTAGTAGAATTTGTCGTATGATCCTTTCTAAACAAAAACGTCAAAAACCATCCTATCTTTTCAAATACATATCGTGGGTTAGGTCGGCTAAAACTTACGACGATGCATAAATGCGAACCTGAAAATAGCTTTAAAAATATTGTGAAGGGATGTTATAATATAAAATGATAGTAACAATTATATTTGTGCTGTCTGCATGTCTGTAGACTGATGTCCAGCTGCAATTGTAGACGTACTTGCATTATCATTGCCACGAAGGAAACAAAAAAATTAAAATTATTAAACAACACTTGGGAATTCCATAGATGATCTGAAATTATACACCGTATAAAGAATACTTCCATTTTTTGTGGTAGGGTAAGATTTCAGCATGCCACCTTCCTACATCGCGTTGGTGGAACTGCTTCCTAAGGTATAGCTGACGCGATACAGCGTTTATTACTCAACCGCTGGATGCCAGGAGCTGTTTGAGCTGCACCTCCTTGGTGGACAGACGCTCAGAACGCACCTCCTCAATCTAGCTGAAGTCAGAAGGACAACAGTGCCCAGGCTGCACTACCAGCTAAGTACGCAACCCTTAGCTGGCGGTCTTTGTCATCTCTTGACCCGTGGAAGCATGAGGTAGGAACTTGTGAGGACCAGTGCTATGTTGCGGGGACGTACGCTCCATCCCAGTTGTCTACTCACCATTTTGCAGCCCAGCAAGCAATGTTTTGGAAATATACCCAAAATAGCTTCTTCAGAAACTTTTTTGTATAAAACTTCTCCATCCAGCTGAAGTCATAAAAATACCTTTAAATGTCCAGTTTTTATGGTAAAAATTTGGCGAAAATATAAAGATATGCATTTTGATTTTTTTTTTCAAATTGTAGGTTAATTATCAAGTTTTTACAAAGAAACTTTGTTTTTTCGACCAGTCTAATATTCTCTCCATAAGCCCCTATTCGTTTTCTACAATTCATTCTTGGACAGTTTTTTCATACAACCAACAGTTCTCGAGTTAAAACTGTTTGAAAGAAACTTGTGCAAGGTCGTAACTTTTGAAAATTTACTCGAGAATCATTTTTTTTTCCATCTGTCTCCAACACCGAAAGCCTATGCAATGTTTTATCCCAATCGGAGATAATCATTTAAAAAAATAGACTTTTATCGGTCATTTGGCATGGAATCCGTCTTATTTAGAGAGCAGTTGTTCAACTTTGCCGGATAATTTAAAATGTGCAATAAATTTATTACTATTATACGAATTATTCTACCGTGTTTTATGGGATTCCCAGTTATGTTTATAATGTCAGTTTACTTCAGAGAAGTATCACAGAGAACAGACATTGATGTCCATATACCTTTTCTTAAAAAACGTGTGTAAAAGTTAATATGGACAGGCTAAACATTTACATGACAGTTATCGCACAACTGCAGAGCCGCCTACCAGGAGCATAGCGACATACATTTGAAATGTCGGTTTAAAGTTTTACACAAGTAGGAGACCGAAGATGAACGTCTGTTCTCTGTGGAAGTATCCAGGTTATAATGATAATCCATTTTAACCTCAAACCCTTCTGCGATCGCCGCATTTTGCATATTGGTGTTTATCTAAATCCAAAGTCATAGTATTTCTCCAACATCATTCAGCCGTCCAACATCGTTTTTTTTGGGAAGAGCCAATTTCATATGCAGATGAATCCCCTCAGGCGCAGAAGACGTACATTAAATACACACATTTCCCAATCGCTACCACACGCTGCATCTATCATGTCAGTCGAAGATCAAGAATCATTACAATGAAGGGAGATGCCAACGCCAAAAGCTCGGTTAGTTGGTCCGGCCCTACGGCCCTTCGGCCGGCAAATACCTAGTGCCGTAGAATTTAAAAACATAAGCATATTTCTCGCCGCTCGCTCAGCTAGTTAGGTGGCTCGAAGGGCCTTCGATCCGGGGTTGTGATGTCCGCATTGCATTTCATATGCAAGTGCTGCATTCGATTTTACCGCGTGCGATAGATGGTCTACTAGCTGTGAATATGTAGAAGCACGTATACTTTTAATGAGCCCTCGGAAAACCGCTGAGCAAAACTAGCCACGATTTGTTACGTAATCTCCGCAGAGAGCGGAACGCGATAGGGGTGCTCTGTGCTCTGTAAAGCAGCAACAAATCAAGGTACTGTAAAGAATTTCCAGGTTACACTACTGGCTCTATCCCACCTTCGCAGTGATATTTCATCGCAGCAAAGGAAGAGAACAGACAACCATTTCGCTAACAACCTTGCAGTCGATCGGTCTATAACAAAGTTAGCGGATGGAAGAGCTTTGCAAAGTTCTTTTTCCCATGATCTGCACCCAGAACGATGCCAAGCTAGAGTACGTAGGGGTGTAGCAGCACCTGCACGCTTGCCATCCGAAATGATTCATCATCGTCAGCGATCACTCTTAGAATACGGTCGACTACCTTAGCAAATTTAGGTCGAAAAAAAATCGAAAACTCCAAAACGTGACACATTTAACCTGCCAACGAAAGTAAAACCACGCCAGCACGGACGGCGCAGCAGCAGCAATCGACATATGGTAATCTAAGACAGCGAGAAATCAAAACAAATAAATAAATCGGCGTGGAGATCGTGACTTACCAAATTCTGGTTGACGCCCTCGAGCTTGAGTCCTTCGAACTTTGCCTCGGCGACGATGGTTTTCGGCGATCCGGCGCCGCCACCTACAACGATGGGTGACGTCGTGGATGGCGCATGGCCATCTACGGTCGAGGTGGCACCCCGTTTAGCCCTGCGCAGGGTTCCAGGTGTGGCACTCGCCGGTTCACTCATGCTGGCCGTATTTTGTTTGGGCTAGATCGAACGAAATGAAGGTGCGTCTCGCTGTCTGACTGTTTGTTGTTGTGTTTTGATTAGAATGGAACCATATGGGTGGTAATCTGAAATTGAAGATAGAAATAGAGACGGGTTGTCAGAGCGGAGACCATTTGTGTAAACAGTAATTCCCATAAAACCGAATTTGTAAGTAGCAATGTGCAAATTATAATCGCAACGGGTAGAGCGAAGGCGCCACCATTCTTGGATCGTTCCCTGCGATGAACATCCGATGCTCGTGGGCATGAAAGGTGGCAGAAGAGGAAGTGAGGAGTCCGAAAATGGCCAAAGGAAATGGACCATAAAAACTAATAGCCACTGCCGAACGGCGTGTACTCATTTGCAATTTGTCAGTGCCTCGACAATGCCTTGATTCATGGCGGCGTCAGCCGGGGAGCAATGTGACTCACTCGTCGAGAGGGGAAACCCGTTAATTTGATTCTTCAATAAATGGAATTTTTGAAATCCTACATAATGATGAAATTCGCATACATTGAAACTGCACAGAGAGTCGGTAACGTTGAACTGCTGTATAATTATCAGAAGAAAAATAAAACAAACGCTAATTGATTGAGTGGCAATGTGAATTCAAGTGCACCGGCAGGTAGTGGATGCGTTTTGCATATCTACAGGATAGCTACAGGTATAATATGATGATAAATCAGAAGTAGGTGCCGCAAAGTACCAAACAAAAATAACGGTTGTTTCGATTAAAAAATTGTCAAACAAGAATGCGTGTTTGATTAATTTGATTAATGTGCAATCCTAATGCATTGCCGCATAAACAATAACCATACGAAGTGCCTAACCACCAATTCGGGGTATCATCCCAACTGTAAGTGGTATGGTCATACCATGTATAATATCGTTCCTCTATGGTACATGTTTGTTAGGGTTCGAGTCAATATGACCCGAAACGCACCTTCAAAATTCGAAGGCTTTTGAATTAAACATCCTCTGGGTCTGAAATTGCATGAATTTTCCCGTTTCGAGGAGATATTTATTTTAAGGTAGATTTTTTTCTGTACGTTTTTGAAGGGCTTCGTAAAAAAATAACGAATAATGCATTCGGGATTGGATACACCAATTTCTCAATCATTATTTAACCAAACTTTCATTTTTGTTTTACGCTTAAAAGTATTGTTGATGCATGACTAACTTTTATGAAACATCCGGAACCTGTTAAGGAGTAACCATGTGCTATCTGGCTCTCTCAACCATTCAGATGGGGGTGGGACGTTTGGCATATGGATCTTTGGCATATGGATTTTTGGCATATGGATGTTTGGCCGAATGGACGTTTGGCCGAATAGATGTTTGGCTGAATGGATGTTTGGCCGAATGGACGTTTAGCCGAATGGACGTTTGGCCGAAAATTGTCTATTAAGGTCTGTCATTGTAACTTTTGAAATATTGCACGCAGGAATGACAAATTTCACTGTGGTATAGAAAACCTGAATTAATCCACCGATGGTGAGACTGAACCCTTCTTACACTTCACCAGAATTACGAACTAAAATGTGGCCAAAATGGTACTGTATACATATTTTCATCAGAAATTCCAGGAAGAACCAGGAATATTCGATGTGTCATACATTCAGTTTATAAAATGAATTATATGTCAATCCTGAACGTATTGTTCATCGATGAGATTAAAACATTGCCATTAATAGTCTTTAACGACCTGTTTATATTAGGTATATAAAAGGAAAAATTACATAAATATTAGAAACTCCATATAATCAGTCCATAGAATGAATTATTACACAATCCTAATAATCCACAATCAATTTTGATTATCGATATGGATTCAAGATGCTTAACAAGTACATGTTCGTTGAAAATTGTGTAGTTTTAGTGAATGGAGACTTTGTGTAATTTTCGAATATACTCGTTGCAGTTCAAATCCGGACCACTCGAGCCAATCGATCCTGCTCTAATTCTAAGTCGCATAGTGTGGCTAGTCCGCTGAATGTGCTATACAACGCACCAGATGCAGAACAATAGAATACAAGCGGCATCGATTGGGGTGAGTGGTCTTGTTCGGTTTTGAACTGCAACGAGTATATTTTCATCTCACAATTATGTGCTCTCAGGCATTGTTTTGGTCATATCTCCATGAAGGATTATCCAATCATAATGAAATTTTGACCAGTTATTTGAAAATTTTATAATTTCAATTGAACGCTAACAAAACTAAAATCGGTACACAAATAGCTCAGTATGTAATCGGAGACTACCACTGTTTGATTACTATTATAATAGGCCGTCAAGTACTGTTTCGTTGATATCTTCGTAACGAAATGTCCGAATAAAAAAAAATCAATAGCGTTCTATGGGAATGTTGTAGCTTTCATTTGCCGTCAACAGAACTGAAATCGGTTCACAAATGGCTGAGAAACCGATGTGACATTATTTGTAACGCACACACACACACACACACACACACACACACACACACACACACACACACACACACACACACACACACACACACACACACACACACACACACACACACACACACACAAAAAAAAAAGACATGTGCTCAGTTCGTCGAGCTGAGTCGAATGGTATATGACACTCGACCCTCTGGGCCTCGGATAAAAAGTCGAATTTTCAAGCGATCTTAATACCCTTCTTTTGGTGTAAGAAGGGTAAAAAAACTGTAATTTAATCATTTCATTGTTCGGTTGTGTTCTTGCAATCTTTCTCGAAATGGCAAGTGTTGAAGATGGTTCAAGTTCCCGTGAGCCAGGTCAGGTTCAGATTTTGCAATCTTCTTAAGGAAAAGACCGCTAGCATAGGTTGGAGGATATTTGTATTATCTGAATCGGAGTGAGGTAAATAATAAATTTCCAGTTGGTTATTTCGCATAACAATTACCTGAATCAATTAATATTTTTCCAATTCATAGCATGCAATATTCTACGCAATCAGAGTCAGCGATCACGACGCCATCAGAGTCGGGATGCAGCAATGTTGCGAAAATAATTCGGGTACATACGTCAACTATGTATGTCAACTAAATATCCGCTTAGTTCTTTGATCTTTTCCTAAACTTTACAGTCCGTTTTAAACGAATATCCGGTCGAAGTTCAAACAAAGATGACTGAAGGAGCACGGCGCAAGGTCGTGGAACGTCCATTCGGCCAAACTTCCATTCGTCCAAACGTCCATTCGGCCAAACGTCTTTATGCCAAACGAGGTATCATCCATTCAGATGGTTTCTGATGAATTACCCATGATATTCTACAAATTTTTACATGTCGTACGACTAGGGTCGGTTGAAACCATTATTTGGGCACCTTTGCGGAGCATCCGGAACCTGTCTTACTAAAGCCTGTCCACGTTAAATTGTGGACACTTTTCTTTCAGTGTAATTTTTTAATTATTTCACGGATCGCTGAAACGGTTCAATTCTTTGACAGCTGACACTCTCCACTTTATTTCGTGGTACTCTAATCAAGTGGAAGTGTGCAAATGCATTTGCTATGAACAGCAAAATCCGACGTAGTCGGTACGCGATTCCGTGACGCGACGAAAAAAACAGGTAATGGATCGCTGGAAACCAACAGAGCTATCACCTCCCAACACCCGGGCTAAAAATGTTTGTCGAGTCGACAACAGTTCGTTTGACTGCAACATTTTTTTTCCATAAAAACACTGCCGGACGGTGGGCATTGGATTGATAAAATTATAAGCGAGAGATCAACGGAAATATGTTCTCTGATTCCGATAGGTTCTATGATGCGTGTTGTTGCTTGAAACGAAAAAAGTGCGATTTCGGAGAAAAGAATGTTTCGATATTGGTTGACGCAAGTTTGTATCCGACCAGTGTCTCAAAATAGGTGTCACTAAAACAAAATAGGATTACAGCAAAACAAATCAACCAAATCATAGCATTTATTTTTCATTTGAAAGATGCATGTTATACAAATAAACCATATTAATTCAATTCTAGTCTCTCGCCCTTTTCCTTGATAACTTTGATCAAACGTTTTGTAAACCCATCGCAGCTGACACGCACGATTTCCTGAGGACGTTGGTCCCAAATATCAACCAAATGTTTCTTGAATCGATCTAAAGTAAGCCCTTTCGTAGGGCCTTTATTTTGAAGCATATAACCCCAAACAACGTAGTCAAGTGGGTTAAAATCCGGTGAAGATGCAGCCCATTCATCGCATGTGATGAAATCGGGACAATTTTACGCGCAACACGCTTCTGTCTTCTTTGCCTTGTGAGCTGAAGCTGAGTCCTGTTGAATACAATATGGTGTAAGGAGTGTATCGAAAATAAGCTATCCACAAACTTTCTTTCAAATTTTGCTGAAAACCGATATTTTATTCATACAAAAAATTGATCCTTTATTGTACGAGGTTAAACTTGAACATAATGAAGACCGGATGAAATTTAAGTTATTCCTTCACGAATTTTCGAACTTTGGATCGAATGCTCTTCATCAAGTTCCGGACAAGTGTTGCATCGCATTTTTTGGACGCTTGAGCCCAAATTTTTTTGAACTCCTGCATGTTCCCAGCTGCCTTACCAGTCTTCTTGAAGACCCTCTTCACGATTGCCCAGTAACGTTCGATGGGTCGAAGCTGAGGGCAATTTGGTGGATTGATATTTTTCCCAACGAAATCTATACCCTTTTCCGCAAGCCAATTGAGAGTGGTTTTGGCATAGTGAGCCGACGCTAAATCCGGCCAAAACAGTGGAGGTGTACTATGCTTCTTATATAAAGGCAACAATCTCTTCTGGAGACACTCAGATCGATAGATTTCCGCATTTATAGTTCCGGTAGTGTAAAAAATGGTTGACTTCAAACCACAGGAACATATTGCTTGCCATACCAGTACCTTTCGACCGAATTTCTCCACTTGAATCGACCTGTCCGCATCGCTCACATCCTCTCCAACGACGGCAGTAAAGTATTGTGGACCTGGAAGGGTTTTTGAGTCCTCCTTTACATAGGTCTCATCGTCCATCAAAACGCATGCATCCGGACGCTGCAAAAGACGCGAATACAATTTCCGGGCCCTTGTTGCTGCTCGCTTCTTCTGTTCTGCACTTTGTTTCGAGATTTTCTGCTTCTTGTAGGTCTTCAGGTGGTTTCGCCTCTTGATACGCTGGATCATTCCGACACTCGTTCCTGCTTTTTTGGCCAAATCACGTATTGACATTGATTTGTTCTTCATGATTAGAGATACCACTTTCTGCTCCAGTTTCGGGTTGGAAGAACCGGGTTTTCTGCCTCTTCCTGGTAGCTCATCCAAAGAAAAGTGTTCCTCAAACTTATTAATGATGGTTTTAACACTTGCATGATGAATTCCAAACCGCTTCGCCAATTTTCGCATAGTCATACCCTTCTCACTTAGCCATGTGTACAGAACCTTAAAATTCACTTCCTTTTCAATACGCGACATTTTGAAAACGCAGAATTTGAACCGCACAAACAAGTAAACAGAAGAAAGCTGACAGTCAAACGCACAGCATGCAGTGTTCAGAGCATAAAAAACATCACAAATACATGCGTACAACGCAAATGTATGTGGATAGCTTATTTTCGATACACTCCTTATTCCCATACAGCGTTGAAGCATGAGGAAGCAGATGGTTCTTCAAAACCTGCTCGGTGTAATATTCAGTGTTGATTTTTACGTTAGGTTTTATGAAAAGAAGAGGAAGTTTTCCTTTTCGTGAAACGGCGCCCCATACCATGATTTTCGATACATTCTGATAGCGTTCTACAGCTAGTTTATCTCTTGGTATATTGGCAAGACTTTTGCCATACACACGATCATTTTGTTGATTATGACAGTTCTGAAGGAGAAAGAGCTTTTCATCCGAAAATGAAATCTCGCAGTCACCGTGCCGAACCAAAAGATTTCTGCTTCTTTGGATCCTGGCTTGCTTTTGACGCTCCGTCAACCCGTGAACCCGTTGTTTCTTGTACGGCTTGCATTCCAGATCATGTCTGAGGAGCCTGTTCATTGAAGCAGGGGACATATGAAATTTTTTGCTCACTTTACGGCCAGATACGGCCGGATTACGTCTTATTCGCTTCCTCATTCATTTGATTTTTTTTCTTCGTTCTGGCAGTTCGTCTGGCACCTCCTTTGTGTTGAATATGGACATTTCCAGTTTCCTTGAACCGTTTCAAGGTATGAAAAACAAAACGCTTTCTCACTCAGAACTGCTTAAGGCTATTCAATATCTGACAAGGTCTAAGCTTTTGCAAATGAAATTTGAAAAATTGCTCTCCTATGACTTCCATGGTAGCTGATAAATATAAACAAACGGAATCGCTTATTTATCTTCAGAGAAAAGAATACACTCAAAACGGGTATAATCAATTCCGCTGTTAAAATTACCCAGCTGAAATAAACCAACACTGAAAAAAGGTTACACCTATTGTGAAACACATTGTGGTTTTCGCTCCATATCGTATTCGGAGATGGCAGCACCCTCTCATATTACAACGAAACATTCTGGGTGTGTAGACCATGCTAAATAAGCCACTTTGCATACTTAGTTTCTTCAATCTTTTTTCTAGATTGTGTTTTGAAAAGGGCTAAACTTTTTTTATCGATTTGACTACTCCTACAAAAAAGTGTTGTATGGGTGGTTATCACAAAATATGTCAAATTTTAAGAAAAAAAAATATTGAAAAAAATCCAAAATGAGCCCTACACTGAAAAAATATCATTTAAAAAAATTCAAAGTCGATTTAAAAGAAAAACCATATTTGATTTCGATGAAATTTTGTCTCGAGATAGGTAATTATGTTCCCTACCAACCGTTCATACATCACAAGATGGGCACTTTTAAGGAAACAAAGTTCTTCTAACAAAAACTTTTTCATGTCCCATTGATTTCTTTTGTTGTTGTTAACAAAAACTAAACCAGTGAAGGTCATAACCATCCCAGAATCAAATGAAACTCAATTTGTTAGGAGATTTTGTTCTATTTATTCAATCATTTGGAAGGGTTTTTTTGTTTGTTTGAATATGTGTTGAATTTCTCTTTTTTATTTTTTTTTTTTTTTAAATCTTTTTTTTTTATTATATTATTTTTGTCGTGGTGTTTTTTTTTTTTTTTTTTTTTTTTGTTTATTAAATCATTTATTTGTACAGGCTCAATCGAATCAACTTTACAGAGCCAAGTTTTCATATTTATATACATCAGTTATCTTAAAACTAAAGTTAGAAGGTTAGAACCGATTACTCGCGGCCGTCTCGAGATTAATAGGAATAACAATTTTAAGGATGGGAAGATGGGCGGGAATTTGAAGTATGGTTTACATAACACATTTATTTTAAATTCTGAATTGTCAAAAAACTTATAACTATACATCTTTTGGTTTTCTTTTGACTTGAACATATCTGAGAAAGAAAAAAAAACTCACAAACACAGATAAAAAAAAAAGCTAAGAGTATACATGCATGTTAAACTAACTACAGTCTAAGGCTAATGTTAGTCAAAAACACATAAATTAGTTTCATAAACTCCAGATCACGTACAGCCAAAATATCTCGGGTTGTCTACCTCGAGCCCTAAGGGAATCATAAAGCTCAGATCTGACTCCACGATGCTCAGCACATGACCAAATAATGTGATCTGCGTCCTGATAACCTTTACCACATTCACAGAGATTGCTGTCGCCCAGCCCAACACGGTATAAATGAGCGTTCAAAGAATAATGATTGGACATCAGGCGAGACATGACACGAATGAAATCTCGACCCACATCCATTCCCCTAAACCAGGATTTCTTCGACACCTTAGGGATGATAGAATGTTGCCATCGCCCCAAATCTCCTTTACTCCATTTATACTGCTAGCTGACGAGTGACTGTTGACGTAAAATAGTAAAAAATTCGTTGAGGGCGATTTGTCGATCGTAAATATCGCCTTCTATAGCGCCCACCTTTGCAAGCGAGTCCGCTCTCTCATTTCCCGGAATTGAACAATGAGAAGGGACCCATACAAAGGTGATGATAAAATAACGCGAAGATAAAGCACTTAGAAGCTCCTGTATTTTCATGAGAAAATACGAGGAGTGCTTTACCGGCCTCAAAGAGCGAATAGCCTCTATAGAACTGAGACTATCCGTGAAAATGAAGTACTGATCCGGTGTTAGTGAGGCAACAATTTCTAGCGTAAAGTGTATTGCCGCTAATTCAGCGACATATACGGAACAAGGAGCTTGAAGTTTACGATTGGCGCTATAAATTTCATTAAATATACCAAAGCCTGCTGACTCCTCTATCAATGATCCGTCAGCGAAGAACGATTTAGTGGAATCAACTTGGCCAAACTTTGCAGCAAATATTACCGGAGCAATCATAGGACGATGATGCTCTGGGATTCCATGAAGCTCCTGCTTCATGGATAAATCAAAATGAACCGAATTGTCGAAATCGGAGAAGCAAACACGATTGGAAATGTTCGGCGAAGGGCTGACATCCTGTGTTATGTACAAATGGTACAAAGTCATGAAGCGGGTTTGAGTATTCAACTCAAGGAGCTTCTCAAAATTTCGATCACCTGGGGGTTCATAACTTCACACCTGGTGAGAAGCCGGAGAGATAATTCTGAAAACCGATCCGAGAGTGGCAACATGCCAGCCAGCACTTCAAGACTCATGGTGTGAGTCGAGTGCATGCAACCTAACGCGATACTGAATACGTTCCAGTTTAATGAAGTGCGACCGAGCCGCTGACTGAAAACAAAAACTACCGTATTCCATAACCGACAAAATCGTTGTCCGGTACAACGTGAGAAGATCTTGTGGATGAGCTCCCCACCAGGTCCCGGTAATTGTGCAGAGAAAATTGACCCTCTGCTGGCACTTTCGCTTCAGATACTCAATATGGGATCTCCAGGTGCACTTAGAATCGAACCAGACCCCAAGATATTTAAATGACATAGAATGAGTTATCGGTGTACCCCAAATTTGAAGCTTCGGTTGTGCTGGGTTATGCTTCCTAGAAAAAACTACCAACTCAGTTTTCTCCGTAGAGACTTCGTTACCTAGCTCTAGAGCCCAAGTAGACAAATTGTCTAAGGTATCCTGTAAGGGTCCTTGCGGATCGACCCCATTGGGTCCCGTGACAGACACTACACCGTCATCTGCAAGTTGTCTCAACGTACAGTTGTCACTTAGACAACCGTCAATGTCTTTGACATAAAAATTATACAAAAGGGGCTTAAACATGATCCCTGGGGGAGACCCATGTATTTAGCTAAATCGTGAAGCTGTAGAGGTTCCATGAGAGAAGCTCATATGTTTCTCTGACAGCAAATTGTACAAAAAATTATTCATTAATGGTGAAAGCCACAAGCGTGGAGTTTATCTGAAAGAACTTCAACAGATCAAAAGCCCCCTTTATGTCCAAGAATACAGAAGCCATTTGCTCTTTTTTAGCAAAAGCTAACTGAATATCTGTGGAAAGCAACGTGAGACAGTCGTTCGTTCCCTTACCCCTACGGAAACCATATTGAGTATCTGAAAGCAGGTTGTTCGTCTCAACCCATTTGTCCAGACGGGAGAGGATCATTTTCTCCAACAACTTTCGAATGCAGGATAACATCGCGATGAGTCGATAGCAGTTGTGGTCGGACGCGGGTTTGCCAGGTTTTTGAATGGCGATAACTCTCACCCGCCTCCAATCATCCGGTACAATGTTGAGCTCCAAAAACTGATTAAACAAGTTCAACATGCGCCTCTTCGCGACGTCTGGAAGGTTCTTAAGCAAGTTGAACTTGATTCTATCAGCTCCTGGAGCCGTATTGCCACACGAAAGGAGCGCGAGAGAGAGTTCTATCATTGAAAAAGGTTGGTTGTTCTCATCTATCGAATTCCCGGTTTCGCGAGGAATGATCCGTGCCGGCACAGAATCTGGACAAACTTTTCGCGCGAACTTGAGGATCCATTGGTCCGAGTACTCCTCGCTCTCATTGTTCGTAGTTACGCAATCTTCGCGCCGTGTTCCAAAGAGTACTCATCGACGTCTCGCGCGATAGCCCGTCCACGAATCTTCGCCAGTATCCGCGTTTCTTGGCCTTGATGAGGCTCTTAAGTTCGCGTTCGAG
>JAHHFK020005915.1:0-281077 GCA_024533555.2 Aedes koreicus
GCGATAAAACGGATGAGGATCCATTAGAGTGCCGAAGTTACCCACATAGAGGCGATAAATACTCAACTGACGGGCAGCCACTTGCTGCTGATGATAGAGATGATTGGATTCAATGACGATAGGAACGCTGTCCAGCTGATATTAATTGACGTTGAGACTACATCTCGTGATCGACGGAATCTTCTCCCATTGGGCTAGGATACTCATTATAAAATACAAGCGTAGTCTCACAACTCTGATGACAAAAACAAAGAAAGCAGTAGTTTCAAACAGAACACTACACAGCGTGAACATAACTTGAGGGAAGAGTAGTCCCCAGGGCATCCACGACAAGAATTTGTCAAACGTCGGCTGCCTAAACTGCCCCAAATGGGGAGCTGGAAATACTTGGTTTTTGATTTTAATGCTTGATGATCTATTGAGGTTCATCTTCGTGCGGTAGATCATCCTGAATGGGGAGAATACGAATCTTCCGGATACCTCGGCGAAACGTTCCATACTGCGTCCGAACGGTTACCACTCTTATGATGCTATCAGCTCCAGGGTGAATCTCCGTCACGCGTCCCAGTGGCCACTGCAGCGGAGGAAGTTTATCCTCCTTAACTAGTACCATCGTTCCGATATGAAGATTGACCCTTCTCCTTGTCCATTTATTCCTGTTGTGAAGATCTGACAAGTACTCAGTTGACCAACGCTTCCATATCACCTGACTGAATTGCTGCACTCGTTGCCATCTGCTCAATCGGTTTTCCGAAATTTCTGCAAGACCGGGCTCCGCAATCGCAGTAAGCGGACGTTGAACCAGAAAATGTCCTGGAGTCAAAGCTTCTAAGTCTCTGTGATCGTTACTAAGTGGAGTAATCGGCCTCGAGTTGAGACAGGCCTCGATCTGTGTAACAACAGTGAGCATCTCATCTGAACGAAGTACAGTGTTGCCGATGACTCTCCTCATGTGGCCTTTCAGGGATTTAACGGCCGCTTCCCATAGTCCACCGAAGTTCGGTGACCTGGCAGGAATGAACTTAAACTCGATTGACTCTGACGCTGTCTCGGTGACTACTGCATTACGGAACTGTTCCGCTCGGAATAGTTGATGTAATTCGTTGATTTCTCTTCGTGCTCCGACGAAATTGGTAGCATTGTCACAGAAAATGACCTCAGGTTTCCCACGCCGTGCTACGAATCTCCTTAGAGCAGCCAAGAATGCAGCCGTAGTGAGATCTGCCACCATCTCTATGTGAACTGCCTTGACTACTAGACAGACGAATATGCACAGATAACATTTTATCGGTGCTGCTTTGCGTGATGCTTGTCGGATGTGAAAAGGACCACAGTAGTCAATTCCAACACGAAGAAATGCAGGAGCAGGAGTCACACGCTCCTTCGGCAGTTGGCCCATTAGTTGTTCGTGAACTTGCGGACGAGCTCTGAAGCATCGTATACATTCGTGCACGACCTTCCGAGCCAGGTTTCTTCCCGACAATGGCCAGAATCTCTCCTTCATGCTCAAAAGTATCAGTTGAGGTCCTGCGTGGAGAAGTCTATGGTGATAGTCAACCATGACGAGCTTCGTCAATGGATGGTTACTATCCAATACCATCGGATGTTTTCTATTAAACGACACTGGAGCATTGCAAAGTCTTCCGCCTACACGAATCACTCCATCTACCAGCTCAGGATCCTTCGAGTGTAATCTGGACCCTGGTTTCACTTCTCCTTTTGCTGCTAAATCCGATAAGTCAACCGGAAAACACTCCAACTGAGCTAACTTTACTAAACATATCATCGCTTCTTCGTGTTCCTTCGCACTGAGTACTCCTGTTTTCCTAAAGATTCGGTTTGTTAACCGGCAGTTGTGCGCGAAGCGTAGTATCCAAACTGACGTACGAATCAGTTTAAGAAGCGACGAATACCGACAAAAGATTTCGTTGGGTGGTACAATCTGCAATGCTGCCGTAACTAACGGCTTTTCCTCTAGCGTTACTGAATCGAATTGCTGATCAGGCAAGTCATCCATTGTTGGCCAGGCACTTGAATCCTCTTGGAGCCACATGGGCCCATTCCACCACACCGAACATTCGGCAAGCTGCAGCGGTGTCACGCCGCGAGAAATAATGTCGGCGGGATTCTCGACGCCGGGTACATGGTTCCATACACCCTCTCGTGTAATGTGCTGAATCTCCGACACTCTATTGGATACAAAAGCTTGCCATCTAGAAGGATGAGATGAAAGCCAACACTTCACAATTGTCGAATCGGTCCAGAAGAAGGATCTTGATGGAATCTGGATACTCTGCGTCACAGTTTCATACAAATGTGCCAACAGTAAGGCGGATGATAATTCCAATCTGGGTATTGACTGTTTCTTCTTCCGCTTGCTTAAATCCTCCAACGGTGCCACCTTGGATTTAGCCATCACTAGTCGTACCGTAATCTTTCCGTCCCGGGTAACACATCGCAAGTAGATCGCTGCTCCGTACGCCTTTTCTGAAGCGTCACAGAATCCGTGAAGTTCACATGAGATCACATTATCATTGAATGCAATCCAGCGGGGAACGGAAACTGCATCAAGTCGATCCAAATTTGTTCTGAAATCTAACCATTGTGATTGCAGGTCTGCGCTTAACGGTTCATCCCAAGAATACTTCCGTTTCCAGAGTTCTTGGAGAAACATTTTCGCCTGCACGATCACAGGTCCTGCTAATCCATAAGGATCGAATAAGCGTGCGGAATCTGCCAGTACGATACGCTGCGTAATTCGTAATGATAGCTTCCAGTGGGGCATCTTAAACCAGAAGTTATCCGTCGAAGGCTCCCAAGTTAGGCCAAGTGTTTTGACGGTAGGCGACGAATCGATATCTAGAAACTCTCGTTTGTCGCGCAAGTAACTGGGAACACCTTTCAGGATCGCTGGCTGATTTGAGTGCCACTTTCGGAGATTGAAACCGGCAGAGCTAAGAAGTGACAGAACATCCTTGCAAAGTTTTTGTCCGTCTTCAACTGAATTTGCACCAGCTAGCATGTCGTCGACATAGAAGTTGTGTTTGATGACAGCGGCTGCTGCTGGAGATGACTTCTCTCCTTCCTCTGCGCACATCCTTAAACTCCTGGTGGCCAAGTATGGCGCTGACGATGTGCCGTAAGTAACGGTTGTTAATTGGTACGTTCGAAATGGTTGATCATCAGACTCTCGCCAAAGGATTCTCTGCAGTGGTTGATCTTGTTCAACTACGTTGATCATGCGATACATTTTCTCCACATCTCCGACAATCGCATATTTGTGGAGTCGAAAGCGAATGAGGATGGAAAGCAGATCATCTTGGACCACCGGTCCCACCATAAGTATGTCATTCAGGGAAACTCCTGAGTCTGTTGCACACGAAGCGTCGAATACTACCCTGAGCTTCGTCGTGGTACTATCCGGTTTCATAACGGCATGATGGGGCAAATAGTAGCTGTATCGTGGTTCTTCCTCATCATCATGGACTTCCCTCATGTGGCCCATCAGCAAGTACTCGTGAATAAATGCTGTGTAGAGAGCCTTCATCTCCAGATTCGTATTTAAACGACGTTCCAGTGCCATGAATCGCTTGGTCGCGATCGTCTTCGATTCTCCCAATCGCTCCATCATATATTCCTTCTTGGGCAGGCTGACCCGATACTTGCCGTCAGCATCCCTTGTTGTAGTCTGTTCGAAGATAGCTTCACACGTCGATTCTTCAATTGAGAGGCAGCTCTTCGTTCGGCACGATTCCAATTCCCAGAAGTGTGCGAGCTGTTCGTGGATCTCTTCGGTAGTAACCGAAACGGTGACCGCGCTGAACGTACTGACAGGATTATCAACAATTTCTCCAGCAACTATCCAGCCGACTTCTGTATTACACAGGAGTGGACCAGCATTCGAAAGTTTCACTCGTTCGCTCAACAGCATCTCGTAGAAAACTGAAACTCCCAAAATCACATCCACAGAACTAGATTCGTAGAATTCCGGATCGGCAAGATGGATATCGGCAGGTAGCTTCCACGTACTGATGTCGATGCTCTGCTGCGGCAGGTTTAACGTAATTCGAGGTAGTACGTAGAATTTAATTTCTGCGGTTTCGAAAGATGAGTAGCGTGACAAGATTCGCGCTAATACTGATTGTTTGGACACCGACGTTGAACCACCGACTCCATTCACCGGCAAGTTCTCTTTAAAACGCTTGAAATTTAACCTTTGTGACAGATTCTCCGTAATCATACATATTTGGGAACCATTATCCAGTAACGCACGTGCAATAACCGTATTTCCAAATCTATCGGCGAGTTTCACGAGCGCGGTTGACAGTAGTGTTGTATTTCGATGACTTCGAATGTTATGTGAAGTAGCAGTGTGGTGAGCACTTGTTGTAGTGTTAGTGGGAGGTGGCTGTCGTGTATGTTGCGAGGAAGTGTTTTGGACTGGAGGTGTATGTGGATTAGATTGAGTATTATTTGTCCGGGATTGGCCCTGAGATTGCATTTGCGATTGCCCTTGAGACTGTGGGCGAGACTGTGGTTGAGCGGTCGCGTTCGCGCCTTGAGGCCTGTTCGGGTTATTCTGCGGTTGTTGCTGCATACTAGATGATGATGGGTAATGCGGATGCAGCAAATGATGATGACGTTGACCACATTTTGCACACGTACGTCCGGAACAATCTGCAACAAAATGACCAGCGGAAAGACAATTTAGGCAGAATCCGAGTTTGCGAATGGCCATTCTTCGGTCTACCACTCTCATTTTTCCAAAACGACGACAGTTTTCGATGCTATGCTGTCCGCCATTGCAAATTGCACAACTGCTAGTAGCCGGTACAAAGGAGTGCACAGCAGAGCCTTTAAACGGTCGCCTTTGTTCAAATCCACTCCGAGCTGATGTGGAATGGAGAATCGCACAGTGTTGCTCCAGAAATTCCGTCATTGCAAAGTACTGCGGAATATCCTTGGATGCATGGTGCGTTTCCCAATGGCGGAGAGTTGCACTATCGAGCTTCTGCGATATCATGAACGCCAGAAGTGTACTCCAATTCCCTGTGTTTTCACCTAACTTTTCCAATTGTTGTAGATTGACCTTGAACGTCATAAGGATGTTGTTCAGGGCATCAAATGATTCAACTCTCATCGCTGGAACTGCAAACAGCGCCTTCAGGTGTTCTTGTGCTATCAGCTTGTGATTCTCGTATTTCGTCTCGAGAATGGTCCAAGCAATGTTGTAGGTTGCAGCGGTGACTTGAACTTGATTGATTTGAAGTAAAGCCTCGTCGCGCAAAGAAGCTCTCAAGTAGTTGAACTTATCCATCGTATTCAAGTCGTCATTGTTGTGGATCAATGATTTGAAATTGTCACGAAAATTGATCCACTCTTGTAGTTTTCCGGAAAACGAAGGTAACTTCAGCTCTGGGTATTTCATACGAGATGTTTGAATGGTGGTTGTTACAATTGGATCGCGTTCTGCAACAATACCACGAGCCTTCGGACAACAACCAAGCAGCGCAGATTTCAGACGAAAGTAAAGGTTCTCAAAGTCTTTATAGGCACGAACACTATCTGTACGGGCATCAGCGTTGGTAGCAGCATCTTCATCACCAGCACTTTCGTACGTTTCAGTAGCTTCAGCATCGTCTAGTATCACGTCGATCTTTACTCGAACTGTGCAAAACTTATCGAAGATTTCATCCAGTTTACTTAGACGAAGTTCAACGACATTTTTATCGCGTTCCTCTTGATAATCGTCCACAAACTCTTGAACGTTCTCTAACGACACTTTCAATTGCCTCTCCAACTTCAACAATTGCCTCAGGTCACAGGCTGGCATCTTTAGAAATTTGACACTATTATAAACACTTCACGATGACACAGAATCACTCCCGAGGCCTCAAGCAGAACGAATTGACAGAGTAGACAGCTCAATATTCAAAAGTGTGGGAAATTTCCATATGGCAAATCTCATAGGTGCCAAGCATCAAATAATCAACCGGAGAAACTCAAAATACATCCTCCAAAACTTCAAATTAATTTTATTTCGATTCGCAAGCTGATACAGCAAACAGAGCAATGCTCATGTATTTGGCAAGCGGTATATTCAAACTAGGCCAAATTTAGCCACCTCGACCACGCTATCAAACACACAACCACGCACACTAGCTACTTATCTGAATCCTTGATGAAAGGTGGTAGTCCTCCAAGTGGGAATAATGATGAAAACAGCATCCAGGAATCAAATCAGCAACCCGCAATTTGTGGCACAAAAGTAGCAGTCAATTATCACACACGGCACATGTCTTACAATTCGATACACAACTTCATCGAGTACGCAAGAATAATGACGAGATCAAAGTTCACTGATCTTAAAACGAGTGCAACGACCCACCGCACAATAAGTACAATACAATGTACTTGAACTACAAGCACAATTCAATATGTGACTCCGCGAAAATGGCGTATCCGGCTCGAAGGACCAAATGTTTTAGCGTTAATTTAATTGCACTGGCCGGTAGCCACCCACGGATCACTCGCGAATTAAATAATTTCCTTTTCGGACTCGTTTCAAAGATTTATTTATTTCACTGTTAAAAAGGACATCGAATTCAACGTTAGAAGCGGACTGTATATATTTTTGACCGACCGATACAACCGGAGTGCGGGAGATAACTAACTTATCGTTATCTACAAATGTGCTTTATTAGGCAGATCAATCTGCTGCCGAAGATCTACCACCACAATCTCTCTCGGTAGCTGCTATCAGTAGATAGCACTTATGGTTTACGATAGAGGAGCAGAGAGATCGACGCTTTGGTGATCTGAGTGGCATTGAAATATAATCGTATGGTGAGTTCTATATCGGGTTATCTAACTATACCTAACAGTTGCATTTTTTTTTCTTTTTTGAATTTTTTTTTAAAAAAAAATTAAAAAAAATTTTTTTTTTTGAAAAAAAAAAAAAAAAAAATAAAAAATATTTTTAATTATTTTTTTTCTTTTATATTATTATATAATATTATATTTTTTGTGTTTACGCACAATTAGGGTATGTGCACTTTTGAACGATCATCGGTACTTTTTAACGATCTTTAGTTATTCTCATCTTAGCGTGTACATGTCTACAAAATTGAAGGTGTTTGGGTTTCCTAAATGTACGATTAAAAGAAATGCATCAAGTTTAAGTCGCGAAAATGTTGAACGTAACACCCTTTAAACGCAAAGTTGACAGTTTTATGGCACCCCTATGGTGGACGCGATGCATCAGATGCACGTTAAGGAATAACAATCAATAACAATGAACTGTCAAAATCTTATGGGAAAATCGCGTTGCATCACATGTCTCGTCGACCCTGAGGCGCCCTTCAACGAAAAGGTGACAATCCAAAGCAAACCAAGAGAACCATCAGATCACTTTAAATACAAAATACAAGGAATCCAGCTGGGCTCGCCACTCTACTTCTGGTGGGAAACAGTTCGCATCCTTTTTCGCATATCCAAAATATCGTCAAAAGACGATCAAGTTTAACAAGCCATCACCGGAGCAGCATCAGTTCCTTTAGCCCAAAGCAAAACAGCAAAACTAGAGCCACCGACCGGTACAGGGGAAAACAGGTGAAAACAAATCATTTCTCACGGTGAGGTACTGCTATACCTACGCATCCGACCTACCTGCATAAATATGCCAATGTTTGTGTGGGAAACAGGCGCAAAGACAAAAACCCCGATGCTTTTTAAATTGGCCCAAAAGCGGAACGCCGGCAAAGCGACGCAGAAAGGACGCATGGGAAAATTTTCGCTCAATCACCTTGCAGGCCGGTTTTGGTTTCCCTGGGAACATCGGGCAACCGCGGCGGGTGGATTGCTCTGCGCCCCGCTCGACGATGACAGGATAAGTAGTTGGTAAACAAAGTGGTGTTTTTTCCGGTTGGGGATTGCTACAGTTCCGTACTGTCTCCGTTAGTTTTGTTTTCATATATTGGTGAAGTTTTGTTGTGGATAGGACATTTTTGTAACAATTAGCAACTCCGTAGTATGAAGTAGGAAGCAAACATTTTACAGATCTTACTCTGAGAAAAATTTCATCGTTGTACCGACAATTAAATCATGGTCAGGATGACTATCGCATATAATGGTTTCAATAACCATGAAAATGGTCGAATTTACCACGTTCATGGCATTTTTGACTATGATCATGGTAACAAGGACTATTCCGACATTATGGAAATTGTTGCATCAACTATTTTTAATGGTAATTTTGACCATGATCATAGTCGGTTCAAATTCACTATACTGCAATAGTCATCCTAACCCCCAATAATGGTAAAATTGACTATCAAATTCCTCTCTGTGTACAGCTCATATGGCCTAAACACAATGATAGCGGAACCTGAACGGTAACGGAAAACGGCAAAGCCTGATCTGTGTAAGCCTGCTTGTCGGAAAGAAAACAGGCTAAATCCAAGCTGATTCTAATTAGACATATCGAAGTCATTTGCAACAACTGTCAAACTTGCGTTTTGCCGTTCCGTTTCCGTTATCATTGTGTTTGGGCGGATACACAGTTTTAAGACATCATGCAAATTTTAGAGACATATTGCGAGCAGTTTATTTATTTATGGCCACTTTACATGACAATTATTCGAGAAAATTTTGTGCGAATATGGCAGTTAGCCCCTCGACTATTTGACAAATTTTCGTCACGTCACTTGAGAACTCAGATAGCATACACTGAACCCAAACATCCTCCTTTTATCGAATGAATCCTCCTTCGGTTGATATCGAAACATTGAAATCGCATTTTCGAATGATAGATGCAGGTGGAGGACGATTTTCTAGAAACCAGATGATTATCCGTCTAATGTTGAACAGCTAATAATACGCGAAGTGAATTGACCTCCCGTTCAAACTCGAATGCACGCTATAGAGGAATCCAACTTGAAAAAAGAAGAAGACACCGAGTGGTGATAAATCTGTCAGCTCCTATGTTAAAGTATGATTATATAAAATTTTTGTGGATTATAGGACGAAAACTCTAAAATTCTTCTAGAAAATTCAAATGAAATTTTAATTAAAAGCGGTTTGTTGTATGATGTAAGAAAAATCCAAAACTGCACAATAGGGGCATTATTTTAATTTTATTTTTATTTTTCTGAAAATGTCTTTATTGAGTAGTTTTGGATTTTTCTTGCATCATACAACAAACCGCTTTTAATTAGAATTTCATTTGAATTTTCTAGAAGCATTTTAAAAGTTTCGTCCTATACTTTAACATGGGAGCTGTCAGATTTATCACCACTCGGTGTCTTCTTCTTTCTTCAACCTGGATTCGTCCATATGAAAAATCGTCATCTCAAAGTGGAATGCGATTGCATTGGGAAACCCTATAACTCAAATCATTTGAAATGAGGTGCAAACATTCCAGTTTACATCATTCGGTTAAAACCATCAATCGATCAGAGCGGACCATCAGGAATAAAGGACGACCCCCGGCGGGGGGCGAAAATTTTGGTTTGGGGCCCCCGTGCCTTCCCGGGGTTGTGGAAAAAAATAAAATTTGTTTAAAGTAAGATTTCCGAATGCTTTTCGTACTCAGATAGCTAACACTGAACCCAAACATCGAATTACTTTTCAGCTGATTTTGGGATGATGTTTGGGTTCAGTGTAGGTAAGAACACGGTTAATGAAGCCTTAAGGTTCGAACGCAGTGATAACGGAAGCGGAACGGTGACGGCAGCGAAAGAGCCCAATCTGACTAAACCTGCTTTTCGGATAGAAAACTGATTAGATCCAAAATGATTCCAATTGGACATATCGACGTCATTTGCGACAACTGTCAAACTTGCCATTTCCGTTCCGTTTCCGTCCACATTGTGTTTGGGCCTGTATGCGGCGGGTTCGACTTCCGGTCCAACGAGGGAATCTCTCGGGTCTGAAATTTTCACGACTTTTCCTGCATTGCTGTACACGCATAAAAAAACCGCAGTTGAAACTACCATTTCGAAGGATAAATTAAGTGCAAACACAAAAATTTTCACCTGACTATAAATGCGTTTGATTTTACCATGCCTGCGATTGGATCAACCATGGTGCGTTTGATATCAATATAGACCTTATATATATATACCACAAATGTTGGAGGTTGTACCAACAATCAATATGTGTAAATCGTTTGCTGTATGCAATATCTAATCGCTCCTGAGTCATTGTCCATTCACTTCTTGTCGTCGCTCTTCAATTCCCCATCCAGTGATGCCGACTCTCCTCTCGTTCCGTGTTGGCAACTCGTGTCCCATCTAACAGTCACCCGTGCAACCAGATACGTTGGTTCCACATCGTTACATCCCTCTTTTCTTTAGAGAATGAGCAGTACCTTTACACAAATATAAGTTTATTTCTCTGAGTTCAACAATGTGACATTTACAGTTCCCATATCATCTATCTACCGTAATCTATTTGACAACTTCCATCACATAGTCCCTATACTTACTCGGTACCTTACAGGTTCGCCGGAATCCTGCTTGGACCGAAATCCTGTACCCCCAACAGTGGTCATTATTTGACTCTGGGCAGACTCAAATTCGGAATCCTCGTTTTCAACCTCCGGTGACGGTTTCTTCGGTTCGCTGCTTTCATCTCCGGAGGGTGGAATCTCTCGATCAAGATCCGCGTCTTTCGACTTCTTGAGATGAGTGCTTCACCGTGAAGTCGAAGCTTTGTAGCCGTAAGATCCATCGTTCAATCCGTGCTGATGGTTTGGATTGATTGGTTGTGCTCTATTGAAGAGGTACTTAAAGACTGTATTCGATGAAATTTGGACACACGCAATTGTTCGTAACTTTTTAGCGTGTGTGTAAAAATTATTGAAATTTTAACTGAATTTTAACTTTAGTGCGCCAACAAATTTTGGGCACTCACTTCGAAACCCAAACGCTTCTCATCGATGGATCGGAAAACAGCTCGGAATCGCACATTCAACCGTATCTCATGTGATCAAAACGTTCAAGGACCAAGCGGAAAATTGGCAGTGGCCAATAACGTGGCACATCAAATCCGAAGAAGGCCAGAATGGTATTGAACCAATTTAAGCGTTATCCCAACATTTCGATCAGGGATGTTGCGAAAAAGGCGAAAGTTTCAGTTTGTTTTGTGCAGAAAACAATGAAACGTTCTGGATTACATGTGTACAAGGTCCAGAAGGCACCGAACCGGAGCGATAAACAGAACTCGGTGGCCAAAACTCGTGCAAGAAAACTGTACAGGGAGTGGCTCACAAAACCGTTCTGCATTGTGATGGACGATGAGACCTACATTAAAGCCGACACCAAACAAATGCCAGGACAGAAACACTACGTCGCCACCTCTAAGTTGGCCATTCCGGAGAGTGTACGGAAGAAGAAACTGTCGAAATTCACCAAAAAATTCCTTGTCTGGCAAGCAATCTGCGGATGTGGTAAAATGAGTCAGCCCTTCATCACCTCTGGGACCGTCAACGGACAAATCTACAAGGACGAATGCCTCTAAAAACGACTTCTGCCCTTCTTGAGATCTCACGATGGCCCGACACTGTTTTGCCGGATTTGGCATCTTGCCACTATACCCGGCCCGTCTTAGACTGGTACAAAGATAATAATGTAGTTTTTGTACCAAAAGACGTCAACCCTCCAAACACTCCGGAACTTCGCCCAATTGAAAAATTTTGGGCAATAATGAAGGCAAAACTCGTTAAAACTCCAAAACTGATAGAAAATAAACTTGAACTAAAGAAAGTGTGGTTAAAAGTAAGTAAGCAAGTCGGTCCTATCATTGCCCAAAATTTGATGAAAGGGGTCAAGGCAAAGGTTCGGGCATTTGGGTTGGGAGAAGAGGTTCAATAAACCAATGATGTCAAAACTTAACCATTTAGTAGTACTTTATTTCCAGAAAGTTTGAAAAGAATCGGGATCAAGGAAAATTTTTGGTGACCTATTTTGTGTGTCCACATTTCATCGAATACAGTCTTTAAGAGGCTTGCAGTCGGTGATCATGTGGTGGTTGTTTTGTTGTTTTTTTTGTTTTTTTTTTTTTTTTAACCTTCCCAAAAAAATCCGAATTTTCCCGTCGGATTTCCGAATAGGCACCAAGGGACACACCCATGTCAAGGGACCTTCCGCTCTTTCTATGATGTTCCTCCCAACCAGGTTCTGGATGGCTTCCTCGACGTCTGCTTCCATTGCTATTGGGAATCTCCGAATTGGCTACACTACCGGTCGAACTGTTTCATCCACTTTCACTCGTAATAGTACGTTCGGAATCTTAGGAAACTCATTTTCGGAGATTACGCATGAATCTGACACATGATTAACGTTGTTTCCTATTTTCAACACTCCCAACGCAAACGCGGTTCCTTTGCTCAAGAGATTAGTTTGTCCGTCTGGAGCAACTGGGATATGAGCTCAAATTCCAGTGTCTTCGGCTGGGATCTTTATCTCGACTTCGGAAACTCTGCTAAAGCGTATGTCTTCGTTTAACGCGAATGATTTAAATTTAAGCTCTTCTTGACGTGGTGTTCTATCGTTCATCATTGCAGAATTTTCCCTTTTCAGCATCTCGTATGTATCCGTATTGATTATGTTCGCCGGAGAACCAGAATCAACCAGCATTTCCGCCTTGACTCCTCCAAGGTCTAGCAAAAGTATCTCGTCTAGTTCTTGCCCACTACGAACAAAAAACACTCCATCTCGTTTGTCCTGCGACGATATGATAGCGTGAACTCTGGTTTTCTTATCCGGAATCGAATGAGACCCTGCCGAATCATGTTTTCGTTGTCCAGCCGTTCCACACACATGACAGTTAACCTTCTTAGCCGGACACTTCTCCGTTTCTCTCGCCAAATGGCCAACCTTGTTGCAATTGTAACAATTCCGAGAGCTTCCTGCAATCGCATGCTTATTAGACAACCTTGCCGACATTTTTTGTGCTACTGCTCCTTTTCTACCAGACGGTCCATATGATGTTGATGGTTTAGCAAACTCTTTTGTTTGCTTCTGAACTTCCTCCAACGTTTTCGTACAAATTTAGGTCCTCGGTCAATAACTTCTTCCGCAGCTCCACCGACGTACATCCTTCTATAATCTGATCAACGATGGCATCGTCCACTTCCGTAAACAAACGGCGATTCGCCTGTTCTTTAAGCCGGAACACGAACTCTTCAAATGCTTCCTGATTCTCCTGTTTCAATGCACGGAAAAGATGCCGTTCAAACCGCTTGTTGAGTTGGGGTGCAAAATATGCATCGAGGGATGCTACGACTGACTCATATTTTAAAACAAATGCTTCGGCATTGCCATCGGTTGCCGAACGGCGGACCTCACATTTGGTAACCTTATCATAATATGATTGTAGCTCTATAGCTCCCAATACCAACAACAAATCATATTTCTCTTCATCCGCCACGATCTTATTGACTCGTAGAAACCGTTCCAGGGCTTTCTTTCATTTTATCCAGTTGTTTCTCGGATCATCACCGGCTTTGAACGGTGGCATTTGCTGCCGCATCAATTAACATCCTCGTCGCCATTGTAAATCGTCTGTTGTATGCAATATCATATCGCTCCTCAGTCAACGTCCGTTCACTTCTCGTCGTCGCTCTTCAATCCCCCATCCAGTGATGCCAACTCTCCCCTCGTTCCGTGTTGGCAACTCGTGTCCCATCTAACAGTCACCCGTCCAACCAGATACGTTGCTTCCACCTCGTTACAATACGAAACTAGCGATTTGAAATTGGTTCACTGTTGTAGAACCCCTAGGTCCGAAGTATACCTTGCAGTCTGCACCTTGCAATACACTCTTGCACTTTTCGGTACCTTTTGGTACTAGTAACTTTGTTCTTGTTTTGATTCGCTATGTTATTTTGAAAGAATATTTAAGGGTGTGTTTGTGTGAGTTACGTAGACCAACCGCACCAATACGGTAATATCGGTAAATTGTTACCCTGTTTGACAACTCGACACCGCACCGGTGGTTGTTAAACGGGGTGGAAAATGACAATTTGCTCGCTCGGTGAGCAGCTGGTTCGTAAATTTGACTACCCGATCCAACCGATCCGAGTGTTGCTATTTGAAGAAAAATAAGCAAAACAAGTTGAAACGTTTAAAAAAACATCTTCATCTGGAAGACTTTCATTTCAATTTGAGTGTTTCCAATATGTTTTTAAAGTGTTATTTGCTAATTTCACGTTTATTGTGATATGTTGTGAAAAAAATGAGTGCATCGAAACCCCGTGGAAGGAATTGGACGCAACAAGACAACGAAGTGCTTTGCAGGGCTTGGCTGGACGTTTCACAAGGTCTAATCTTTGGGACAAACCAGAACGTCGAAACCCTGTACGGAAGAGTATTCAAACTATTAGCGAAACGAAACCGGTGCGGGAATAAATTTGAGTCTTATTGTGTTACCTTTTTATGAACGACCGGTGCGAAAGTGGGTGGTTAAATCAAAATAGGAACGCTCTCAGTCATCAAAATATTACCCAGATATAAACCCACCGGTGGGGATGGTCTTAGGGGCGAATCATAAACCTTGGAACGAGCTTGGGACCGGTGTGCTAGTACTTCCTGAACCAAAAAATATATTCATTTTCTTCATGACTATCCAGCCACTGGTTGTACCATAAACGTAGTAAATTTTACTGAATGTTCATGGTAGATTTGAAAATAGGCATAGTCGGGTAAAATGTATTTACTACAAGATGTATGCTGTGTATGCATATATCTCAACTAATAACTGGGGCAGTGCTGCTAGCATACTAAATTGAGAGCAAATGAAAGCTGACAAGTGAAAGCTTTTTGAAAAGAGCGTTAAAGCCAGTTAGAAGACGAACGCCACCGGTTCACTGGAGCTATTCACTATTAACTGATTTAGATCGATCGGATTATTGAGGCCTCTGAAGCAAGCGCAATTACAACCCATTAATAATCAGTTTACGTAGATGTTTACAAACTGAATTTCCCCGCAAAAACATTGCTGATTAAATTGTGAGATTACAGAGCTTTGATAATCGTTACATCCCACGACGCTAGCATTGATTCCTCTCGCAGCTTATCTCTCAGTTCAGTCTGTGCATCACTCTTGGACCAATCGCATTAAAAAATGAACGGTTTAACATTTTTGGCAGTTACCACATACCTACTCGGCCTGTTTACTATCCATGTAGTATCCACTGAAGATTCGCCAGTGGATACCACCAATTTCGGATTTGGCGTTGAACTGATTCTCGCCAAACTCGAGGCATTGGAGCATCGGTGAGTGATTAAAGAACTTAATTTTCGTCCAAATTATATCCACCCCGCTCATTTTCAGGATGATCATGTTGGAGCAAAATCTGAACAGCTCATTGGAAACCATGCTGAACTCGCATTGTTCACCGCAACCAGATGGAACAACTCCCATCGTTCCAACGCATGGCGACCCTGTAAATCAGTATAGTTTTCATGATAGACCTAGACCGTACGACTATCGTGATCCCGGTAATTCCGGTTCAACCTATTCATATTACCGAAATGAATCCTTTCAATTTGGACGTGACAATATACCGAGGCCTGTGAAACAGCGGGACCAAATCTTACGGGAGATAATGGATCGATCGAAACAATTTAATCCATCACAAGCCTCCAATGCACAGTGGTTCGATCCGGAAAAAAGGTTGATCAAAAACTCAAATTCTCATTAAAACAGATCGCATACATGTATTATGATAGTAAATTGTTGTTTTACGCAGTTCTTACAATTTGGAAGCATTAAATATTGATATGCAATGTATTTTCAGCTTTTTTTGCCTTTCTCGTACACTAAGTGTACGGAAAGGCTATGCGTCGCTCGAAAAAAAACCTTTTTAGAAAGGAGGGGGCCCAATAGGTTAAAACAACCACTCGTTTGATGAATTGAGGTGATGTCTCTTTTTTTGTGTGTGTGTGTGTGTGTGTGTGTGTGTGTGTGTGTGTGTGTGTGTGTGTGTGTGTGTGTGTGTGTGTGTGTTGTGTGTGTGTGTGTGTGTGTGTGTGTGTGTGTGTGTGTGTGTGTGTGTGTTTTGTGTGTATGTGTGTGCTATTTCCTATTGAAAATAGGCCAAATCGGAGTTATGGCCAAAATACTAATTTCAAACCCTGTTTAGGAAAAATCACCCCCAACTTTTTTAGCTCTTATACCTGATTTGCTGGCAACAAGTTGCGATCCGCAGGAAATTTTACTACAATGAGTATAAACAAATGTGAAAAATAAGATCTATCCATCTATTAATGTTATTTTAGACTTTTCTTATATACTTCGCAACCCTTTTGAACGGACGAGAAAGTCATCATCATTTTATGCAGTTCTCTACGAACGGTGCAAGTAGAAACTGAATCTTCCATAGAGTCATTCAAAGCAGCAGTTGCTTTTACAGCAGAAATCCGACGGTCTGATTTGACGATCCGCCGCAATGACCGTTGTTGTCGGTCATTCAGCTTCCGTTTTCGTCCTACGCTTTTTCCTGGTGATGTTTTCCCCTCCTTGTGTTGGGAGCCATGATTCTGCAAACAGCGGCGGGAGATACTCCCACCAATTCGCTGGTTTCCGTGATCGATGCACCTGCTTCACGTGCACCGACTATGCGGCCACGCTGGTACTCGGATAACACGGACGACATTACGAACCGAACAACAAGAAAACGACTTTTTATCACAAGAGTGAAGCGGCTGTCATCCACGAACAACAATCGTGAAGCCGAAAACTTGGTGCTGCGTGTGGTGCTAATTTGACAGCTCGGTTTTCTTGAAGGCAGAAGACAGTTTGGTAGAAAAAATATTGTTAGGAAATATATTCCTGGTGCAGTTGAAAACCGGAATATAGCAGTCGCGCCAATCGATTTTACTCCCGTTCTATGAATTCAAACAGTGGCGCATCTAGTGCGCTGTATAGTGCATCAGATGCGCCATACAGCGCACTAGATGCGCCATTGTTTGGACTTATGGAACGGGAGTAAAATCGATTGGCGCGACTGCTATATTCCGGTTTTCAACTGCACCAGGAGCAAAGAAAAATAATCCATTGTGAACCGAGCATAAAATGTTAAAATCGTCACTAGCGCCACACCAAAAGTGGCAGGCTTCAAGAACTAACGCTCTCTCCAGTCCTCTGCTTTTATAAAAAAAAAAAATCTGCGGACACCCCCCCAAGAGAAAAAAAAAAACAGAAAAAAAAGGCCATTGTTCTGACCGTGGACAATGGATAGAAAACACACACACATGTATTTTTTATATAAAAAAAAAAAAAAAAAAAAAAAAACAAAAAAAAAAAAAAAAAAAAATTTTTTTTATATTGTTGTTTTTTTTAATTATTATTTTATATAACAACATAAAAAAATATAGTTTTGGAGTACGAGGCGGAGGGGACACTAATGAAAATTGAACATGGCACCATTGATGATGGCCATTTAGAAGTATCACCTCGAAATCACCTCGGACATTTTCCAAATTGGCCACTTCCTCCGGGGCACCTGGAACCTACTACAGAGTGTCCAGGGCAACTAATCGTACTGAATATGCTCTCTGAAGCACCTCCATGAAAAATCTTGATGTTTTGGTGATATATACATGATTGGAAGGATATACATGATTGACCATAGTATCCGGAACCAGTTTTACAGAAATGGCCATATTTCGGAAGTTTTTCAACGGACCTTAGTGCAATTGCCAGCATTCAATTTTCAATGAGTTCTAGTTTCTAGGAAAATAGAGGTCATCGATGTAACTTCACACCACACAAAAATACGAGCAGCAGAAAAAATGTCTTTTTGACATGCCATCTGAAAATCCGGAACATGTCCGGTGTCCAGTGGCCAGTATTCGTAACCATGCATGTTCCTGAATTTTGACTAAATTTGCCGTCGAACGCTTTTGGTTTTGTCCAAATTCAACAATTTTTCAAAAAGTTATAAGGAATTGAATTTGGGCAAAATTTTGCCTATTCTCAATTTTTTGCCTCTCCCCCACACAAAAAATAGATCTTGTTTTATTAAAAGTTTTGCACTTTACTTCTGAAAAAAGTTTATTTTTCATTAAATTAAAAGTAAAATTATCCACTGTGAAAGTTTTGCGTTTGATTTGAACGTGTATTTTTTCGGTTGAGTGTGTAAATTTAAAAGTGATTCCTTTTACCATAAAAATTGTAGAACTGTCAAATCCACCAACACAAGAGCAAGCCGTCTTCGTTTGATAGAAAAAAAAGAATCGGGTTTACCTGTCAAAGTCCTCCTGTTCTTTTCGTCCGTCCGGGACAACATTTAAGCTGCTCACGGATATTGTTCTGTTGTGAAGGGATTTGTCGAGGATTTTAAGGTTAGACTAGGTGGTATATTTTCTATGAAGATTACATTTGAAGTTTTAGCCTTATAGTAGTACGCTCTGACAAAGTACTCTTTCCACCGATAGCACCAGCTCGCCGGACAACCCAATAAGCAACATGAAGCAGCATAACACCCCAACGAACAACAGAAACAGTTAACTTTCTTCCAATTACGAATGTCTCACCGGCAGCGAATCGGATCCGAACTACGAATCCGTCCGAACAAACCCCGTCGACGACCGGTCCATCGTCAACGATTCGCTCTTGAAGTCCGATTCCTAGGCGACGTCAGGTGTGCACCAGGCAACCGCCACGACAACGACGGAGGACACCGGGTCCGACACTCTTCCGACCGAAACAGAAGCGGAGATGCCTTCGATGTGCGATCTGGAAATCACCAGCGTCAGTGACTACTTTCAAGACTGATTTTGTCATGCCAATTGTGAGAACCGTCGTGCAGTATAAGTTTATTAATTGTTTTTTATATGCTGTTATATCCTGACGGCGAGTGAAAAACGACTCCAACAAAGTTTATTTAGATGATTAATATAATCCGAATGCAGCGTTTGAGTGAGGATTATGCATTAGTTAGAAATCCGTTGTTTACAACAAGTAACAAGAAATATTTGTTTACATAACGAAAAAATAATTTGTTATTAATTATATCCCACTTTCATTTAAAATCAAATGATTTTCAAACAAATTGCTGCCTTAATAAAATTTATAATGATTCATCTGAAAAGAAAAACAATTTATATTAAAACTATTTCTATTTCAATCTTAACAGTTTACTTTTATTTGAATTGCACGACAGTTTCGGGTTGAAAGTTCATTTTTAAACAAAAGTAATTTGCTTTTATTTTCAACGATGCCACGGTTTCGATTTGACAGTTCTACAATTCGTTTTGAAAGTTTCAACTTTTAAATGTACCTAGCGGAAAATTTCGATTTGACAGTTTGAAGGTTTTTGTTGTGAAAGCTAACCGCTTTCTACGAAAAAGAACCAACGCAACTTTTCAATTTTAGCAATGATTTTTTTAATTCAACAATCATTATTCTTTGTGTGTCTGTCCTTTTTGGGGGTTTTTTTTAAAAGTTTGCAATTTTTTGGTTTTTGGGGTAAAAAGGGTTGGTGAAGACTTGGACATGATGTAATAAAAAAATTTAGTAGAAAAAAATATCGAAATATGCGCTTGGTAAAACGATAGAATAGAGAACCAGTGCAGGGGTGCGGGAAAAATAAAGTAGTCAAAAATGTTTAAAACCGGTTTTTTGAACTTTTTTTTTTTTTTAAAATTGAAGTAGAGACGGGCGCAGAGGGTTGGTTCGTGCGGATGGGCGCCAGTGTGGGACGTGGTTCGGAATTCTTGGGGAGGGTTTGTGGGGGGTATAGTGGTTTATATAATTTATAAAAATTGTTGATGATATCAAGATTGGTTGATGGTATCTCTTTTTGTTTTAATAGTGGTTTTTTATTGTATGTATATTTCTCTTATTGCTGCGCTCTTGAGCCTCTTCGGGCATTCTTCCTACAGATAGAAAAGACTTTTCAATAATTTGATGCCCATGCATAAACAATTTGTGCAATGCGGTTGGCATGTAATACCATGAATATAATGAAATATAAAGTTTTGCGGTTTCGAAACAATAGTCTTTAAATTTATCATTATCAATTTCGTGGCCACACGATACTGCTATCAAAATGTCTCTTGTTCGCTCAAGGAGCTTTACATCTACTCCGCATATTTCCGAGCTTATCCTTGGTTCTGCAAAGAATCTTCGCGCAGTGCTACCATCATTTGAGTTACCCGATCCTCCTGGTTCGGGTTTATCAATCAACAAACCCATTCGATTCCTGAAGCCATCTTGAATTCTTCGCTTAGTTGCATTGAACAAATCTTCGTTACCAGTCTTTCTCCATTTTTTGAAACCCAAACGATAGCCGATGTGTATGTAGCATTCAAATGCACGAATCCACGTGTTCAGGGAAGACATTCCATAATCAAGTGAACCATCGTTGGAATTCATGCTAAACATCTATGGCAAATTGTTAAATTGAGATGATGTGGCCTGACAAACATAACAACAATCTTTTTTTTCTGAAACCTTTGCTTATATTCTGTAACCCCGGGGGCTCCACCACCCCCCCCTTTTTTGATGAAAAAATGAATTTTTTCAAGTACTGAGTCATCATGTTGTGCGTCGTTTGCTCAATTTAGTCTGTATAATTATTGATATTGCTTCCTCTCGAGATATTGCTTCTAATTCATGGCTTGGTTCAGTCGCCAACTTGATTGCTTTAGCTGCGTCTTTTTTTTCAGTAGAACGCATGCTCATTTCAGCCGCAAACACGTGTTTTTGTTGTTTTTGGGCATCGTGCTTCCGCAAATTGTTACTCTGGTTGGTCCTCCTTCTTTATTCGCGATGGATTCGTTTAAATAAAAACAATAGACAAACAGACATAACACTCGTAAACGCAATCATCGTACGCCCTAAGAGTCGTTTCAAATTATGTTTTGCTTGGGACTGTCTCCGCACTTCCCTTAGTGGCGCCACTGAAGCGATCAGTAAGTCAGCCAATATCGAACTGTCATCTGTTTGTTTTTGTTTACCTCGTAATTGTAAGATTGAATCACCAGCGATGTGGAAAACAGCAACTATTTTGCAAGATAAAGCAGTCCTGAATTCTAATATGATTTTAAAGTTCTGTTTATTAAAGAATGCTGAGTGCTATCCAGGAACCACACTCTATGAAATTATTATGCTTGCATTAATTCACTGCATTTAGACAGCGATTTTCGAAATATTTGCACCAGAATAAAAAAACACGTTAAAGCACGGCTATCTGAACACATCGAGTATGAAAGATTCGAAGTTTATATTTGCCCGTCCTGCTTCAAAACTACTGTGGATAAGCTTATCAACAAACTCATCTCCGGTTATTTGAAACAACTGAGACAAACCCGGAAAAACACAGCTGTCGCAAAACGTATTACAAGCAACGGTAAACGAAACCGCAAGGCAAATAGGATGAAGCTTTCCGAAAATTATAGCTTTCGACATTTAATAATGTATTTTTTGTTTTTGTTTTTATGTAGACTATTTCAACTGAAATAAAGAAAAGTGTAAATATTTATACGTTTAATAATACAACTACTGTTAATATTCTTGCACTACTGTAGCACTTGCACTACTAATGTTCTCATTATCACCCATCTCTATTCCGCTGGAGTGTAACATCCATATCCGACGATTTGTAACATCCACATTCTTCATTTTGGTGCGTGGATAGTAACAGCTCATCAGCAGCTTCCAAACCCGCAACATCCAATGCAGGTCCAGTGTCCCTCTTGACCGTCAGCAAACTACAATCATATGAACAAAAAAACAACATTAATTTACGACCAGTTAGAAAGTCTTGCAAACACAGATACTTACCTACAACTTGCAACTGTTTCACATAATCTTACTATATCTCCTATTAAAACTATACTTAAAAACTTTGAAATGCGTACCGAGACATCTCGAGAATTAAACGTTTGTTTTGATTTTCAACGCACAGCTGATGCGGCAGCGCACATAATGTCGAAAACGACAGGTAAGGCAATGTGACTTTTTTTTTCGATTTCCCCGTTAGCGAAAATATGACATCACACGCGCAGAAATACAAATACAAGAGATGAAAAATTCGCATTACCATGCCTGTTATCCATGACATTCAGATGCATTGACGTTTTGATAGAACGGGAGAAAAGCAGTTGATTCAAAACTTTTTTTCTACGAGGGATGCACCGGTTGTAAATTTATGCTTCGGATTGTCTATAACAGATGGGGTTAGTGTATATGCAAATTAAGCCTGACGATATTTTTAGGAAGATTTTATTCTAAGAGTTATGTCTGTTTGTCTGTTTGTTTGATACACTCCTCTAACCATGAACCAAATTTCACTTCAAAGTATTTCGGTTTTCTCGAAGCTTTATTGAATTTTAGCTAGTGTTCAATTACCCGTTTGGGACCTTTAAAAAAAATTTTGGTTTTTGTTTTTTTCAATATGGGGGGTTAAAAAAATATTTTTTTTTTTGTGTGTTTTTGGAAAAAAAAATTAACTTAAAAAAAGAGAAAATTACCGTTTTGGGGAATTCCAAAGTGCTTTGAATTATTTAAGGGAAAAAGCGGCGTGTCCTGTTGTAATCGAAGTAAGCATTGAGCATAAGCAACCAACCAATGCAGTTGTTATGTACTCTGTTATGTACTGTAGTAGCTTAGCAACGCCTAGCAACCACGGCAACGTAGGTTGTTGATACGAAATAAATTTTCATTAGTCGTTAGTAAGTCCACCTAACCGGTTGTATAATTATTACTCTGCAAAAGGTTATGGGCCCAGGATTGGTCATAGCCGGAAGATAGAAGATTTTTTCAAGCGAAGATAGCGAAACCCACGATGAGTACCGGCGGAGACGGCAATGGTAGCAGAGTTGGAGTTCCGGCTGCTGGAAACGGACCGAACGGACGGATCAACGCGGTCGCTCTACCGATCATCGAGAGGCTCAAGGGCCGTGAAAATTACGCTACGTGGGCGTTCGCCATGAAAATGACGCTCATCCGTGAAGGATCCTGGTGCGCTGTGTCGCCGACTGAAGGCCAGCAAGTCGACGGAGAGGTCAGTTTGCGGGCGATGGCCACAATTTGCTTGAGTCTGGAGACGACGAACTACAGTCTGGTCCAGGACGCAAAGGACGCCAAGGAAGCCTGGGAGAAGCTGCGGAATGCATTTCAGGACAACGGTCTAACGCGAAAAATCGGTTTGCTGAGGAAGCTAACGTCGATTCGGTTGGGCGAATGCGGCAGTGTGGAATCGTACGTTGACGAGCTGATGTCCACGGCACATAAACTTGCGGGAATCGGTTTCAAGGTCGACGACTCATGGCTGGCTGCGTTGTTGCTGATGGGGCTTCCGGAGCATTATGAACCCATGATAAGGGGACTCGAGGCTTCAGGTACTGCGTTGACGTCGGACGCGGTGAAGGCAAAAAATTTGCAAGACGTGTAGCTACAGAATGGACCAAAGAACAGCGGTGGAGATGGAGCATTGTATTCAAATCCGAAAGGGAGACGGCGTGGTAGCAACAATGGTGCGGCAAAGAAGGACGACACGTGCCACAATTGCAAGAAGCGAGGGCATTTTGCAGCGAAGTGTCCACAGAAGCAAAACTCTACAAGAACGTCTGGCAAAGCTTTGTGCAGCGTTTTTGCGATGGGCGAGGTAAGCGATAAGGAGTGGTATTTTGATTCTGGTGCCACGTGCCACATGTCTCGGAGTGGCAATGATTTCGTGAAGCAACAGCATATGGCACACGCGGTGGGAACGGCGAACAACGGTAGCATGATGTCAGTCGCGAAGGGTCTGGTCAAGCTCGAGCTCAGTGAAGGCCTCATCGAGGTGAAGGAAGTGCTGCAGATTCCGGAACTGGCTACCAATCTCCTTTCGATCAGCAAGATATGTCAGAAGGGACTGACGGTAGTCTTCGATGCAGATACGTGTGAAGTTCGCGAGAACGATGGCAACGTGATCGCATCTGGTACACAGGTAGGCGGCCTGTATATGTTGAACCGGAAGAACGAGCAGGTGCTACTCACACCGAGCACTGGCATTTGGCACAGACGGCTCGGTCACCTCAATCGTCAAAGCTTACGGAAGCTGGCAGCGATGGCAGACGGCATTGAATTGCAAAACGACGTCATCCCAGAGTGTATCGCTTGTATCGAGTGTAAACATGCACATCCATTTCCTTCCAGTGGGTTGCGAGCCGAAGGGCTACTGGATTTAGTCCACTCGGACCTGGTTGGACCCATCGAAGTTCCTTCTCTCGGTGGCAGCCGTTACGTGATGACGTTTATCGGCGATGCGAGTCGGAAGGTGTTTCTCTATTTCCTGGAACGGAAAAATGAAGCATTTGAAGCATACACTAAGTTCAAGTCCATGGCCGAACGGCAAACAGAAAGGAAGCTGAAGGTTCTGAGAACGGACAACGGCACCGACTACGTCAATACATCCTTTAGAAGCAGCATGGTCAAAGATGGAGTGCGCCACGAAAAGACATGTACGTACACCCCTGAGCAAAACGGTGTAGCGGAAAGGATGAACCGGACACTCATCGAAAAGGCCAAAAGCATGCTGAATGATTCGCGTCTGCCGAAGGAATTTTGGGCCGAGGCGGTTTCAACAGCAGCGTACCTCGTCAACAGAAGCCCGACAAGATCACTCGAGACCGACACCGGAAGAAGCTTGGACCGGTAAGAAACCCGATTTGCGACATCTGAGGAAATGATGAAAATTTTATTTCTAGTTTCTAGGTACGTAGTCGAAGTAGTTTCTAGGTACGTAGCCTACAATAGAACTACATTGTGGCAATATTTATTACGACAGTTTTTTTTTTCTTCTGCCGTTTTTTGCGAAGTAAACTTGCCTCTCAAAAGTTGGTTCTATTGAGCCTGGTGCAATTAAAATTATTTAGGGGGAAAATGCTCTAATGTGGGTCTATGGATCTAGAATTCGGCCTATCGTTAAAAGTTGCCTGTCCTTAATTTTTCTTTATATTGATATGTCAGTGAGACAACACTACTGTATATTTTTGGTTTTCAGGGTAAACATTAGTGAATTAATATTTACCTCGAATTTTAAGCATAGGCCGGATCATAGATCCATAGACCCACAATAGAGCACCTTCGCCTATTTATAAACTAGGATAATTTAGTTATAATAAACTTACAAATTATAAATTATTTAATTCGTGTTATTTTTGTGTTCTTATTGAGGTTTTCTTGTTACGTGAATTATCATTGCAAAATGACTTTGCTCAAATTTAAATGTAAATGAGCATTGCAGATTGCAGAATAAGTGACCGTCAATGACGAACCAGGATAAAAAGATATCGCATAACTAAAAACCCCCCGACAGAACGCTATCGCTCTCGCAGTTGGAGAGAACATTTTACAGTGATTGGGACGCTTTTTCTTATCGTCGTCGAAATTATGGCCATCTCGGGATGGTGGTGTTTCTTAATTATATTTACGCTACCGGTTATACATTCCGATGACAACGTAGGCTTTGGACTGGAACTGATTTTGGCCAAATTGGAATCGTTGGAATTGGAGTGAGTACAACCAGTTTATCACAGCCTCCTGTTGCAAAATATTCGACCGAGATGCAATTGATAACGACTGCTTTGGTTAATTTCCAGGATGATGTCACTGAAGGAGCAAAACCGTAATCTGACCGATTTGCTTACCAAAGTCTTAATGGGACAGACCAAAGCTTGTTCGGGAGAAATTGTGAAAACGGAAATGAAGGAACCACCGACGAATGTGGACAATACACATTTGGTAAGCCAAGCTAATCAAAGTGAACCGGAAATTGATGAGCGCAGTGTGTACTCGTCATGCTTTGAAGTTCCCCCGGGAAAATCGGGACAATACTTGATCAGGCCAGAGAAAGGAATCAAACCCTTCTACGCTTATTGTGAAATGCAACTGCACGGAGGTGGCTGGACTTTGATTCAGCATCGTTTCAACGGATCGGAAAATTTCTACCGGAATTGGACGGAGTATAAAAATGGCTTCGGCAGTTTGGATGGGGAGTTCTGGTATGGATTGGAGCGAATTCATCTTTTGACCAGCGCTAAGCCACACGAACTGTTGTTCGTGCTGATGGACTTCAAGAGATTTATGCTGCATGCCAGATATAAGCAATTTGCAATTGGAAACGAAACCGAAGGGTACTACATCAAAGAACTGGGTAGCTACACGGGGGCGGCTGGTGATGCTTTTGACTATCACAAAAATATGAAATTCACCACGTACGACGTTGATAACGATAAATTCTCGGCTAATTGTGCCAAAAAGTACTACGGCGCCTGGTGGTACAATGCTTGCTTCAAAAGGTTTGTTTGATTAAACGAATTGGAATTTAGACTGGTTGGGGGGGAAAATTGGTCGAGCCATAGCAGTAACACTAAAATAATAACGGGAAAACCGCGATCCAGTCTACAGCAGCTTCTTCATCCGACAGTATTTAAAATTCTCCTTCTTTCTCGCTTCGTTTTTCCCCCCAGCAACCTCAACGGCAAGTACATCAACGCACGCAACGATCAGGCCATGTGTTGGAATACATTCAAGGGTGGCAACGACGGTCTGATGCGGTCCATGATCATGATCCGCGAAGTCTAGCAAAGAAGCAGTCATTAAAGGAGCTTCATCTCGAGCGTTTGCCTTGAACTTGCCGGATGCCATATAAGGTGCGAGCCTCTGAAGTGGATACCTTCTTGACGACCAGACCAACTACCAGTCGTCCCCGGCGTGTTCTTAGCAACACTTGGAAGAAGAAATAAAATTTGCTGTCTTTTTATCGCATCCTTCTGTTCTGTTGTGTTTGAACGTACCAGCTACAAGCTGTGGCAGGCATAAATCGTTGAATCTTGTCTGTGCTCTCCCATGTATATACGCTTTTATTGAACACCTGAAGATTGTAATTCCCCTGTCAATGGATCCGGGGCAATATCACCTTTGGAGACCTTTCCGATTTCTTATTTTATCACAGTCACTTCGGCGAGGTGAAATTCCGTTTAACACACTTACACCAGCCTTTTGGTTGTTCGTTAGTGATTCTCTATTTCAAATACTTACCATTTAAATTGACTTAAAAAATATTATTGAATGATAACTATCTCAGCAATCCGTGAAATTGAAAACGTAGCGGATTGATGCAATTTGATTGTGGATTTTGAATATGTAAAATTAATGTACACAGTACTGGTTTCAAAAATATGAAGGCGTGGGAATTTTGGGCTTGTGCATGACTTTCTCAACATTCATTAACTATCTGTTAAGGTTGCAGCAGACCAGTTGGCATAGTTAATTTGCAGAAATAAGTTTTTAATTCCGAATAACCACCGGTTCAAGTCATTGTTTACAAAATCAGTTTCACCTTATTGAACAGTTGATGTTGATGTAAGGTTATTGGATTTTCTAAATTTTTACTCTTACACACGCATTCATACACCATACCACTCCACCCTCCCACCACACACCTACCTTCGGCCGGGCTGTTTTTGAAACGTTGATATGGTTTGCCAGGAATTGATTTTGACTGATCGAATTCAACCGTAAAAGGTTCCGAAGAAATTATTTTCGGATTCGTTCTGGGTACTTCTGATGGCAGGCCATTCTACAACTACACGGTGGCTTCACTTGCTGAGCTGGTTCAACAGTTCCGTTTTTCCGGACGTAGGATTTTCCCTTTTCTCTGCGTATTTTATTCACAACCCCTCTGTTTTTCTTTCGCTTTGCTCTACGAACATCTTCCTTTGAGTTCGGTATCGTGTTCAATAGAAATTTCTTTTTCTATCTTAAACCCATGTTAAATTCCGTTTACTGAAACGGAAAAGTAAAGAATCGAAAAGAAATTTCTGCAGCAGTATCCACCTGAAAAGAACGAAAAATAAAATTGGAATTTGTAAGGTTTCCACGCAAACTAATGGGAGCTGTCACTTTCACTTTCGGAAAAATATTCCGCTCGATTATTCCGTAAGTGAAGATGACATTTCGTTCCATGCAGATCGGTTGTCAAAATTCCGCTTGGTAATATTGAACAAAATTCCGTAACCTCTCTACTTTTCAAGTCGATACTGACCTTTTCCAACTCGGCAATACAGTCAGTCTGCGAATAATTGATATTATTTTTGGATGGTGCAGTGATTGAAAAAAATGTTGGAATTGTGTATACATAGCGACACATTAAGGAGTGTATCGAAAATAAGCTATCCACAAACTTTCTTTCAAATTATGTTGAAAACCGATATTTTATTCATACACAAAATTGATCCTTTATTGTACGAGGTTAAACTTGAACATAATGAAGACCGGATGAAATTTAAGTTATTCCTTCACGAATTTTCGAACTTTGGATCGAATGCTCTTCATCAAGTTCCGGACAAGTGTTGCATCGCATTTTTTGGACGCTTGAGCCCAAATTTTTTTGAACTCATGCATGTTCCCAGCTGCCTTACCAGTCTTCTTCACAATTGCCCAGTAACGTTCGATGGGTCGAAGCTGAGGGCAATTTGGTGGATTGATATTTTTCTCAACGAAATCTATACCCTTTTCCGCAAGCCAATTGAGAGTTGTTTTGGCATAGTGAGCTGACTCTAAATCCGGCCAAAACAGTGGAGGTGTACTATGCTTCTTATATAAAGGCAACAATCTCTTCTGGAGACACTCAGATCGATAGATTTCCGCATTTAGAGTTCCGGTAGTGTAAAAAATGGTTGACTTCAAACCACAGGAACATATTGCTTGCCATATGAGTACCTTTCGACCGAATCTCTCCACTTGAATCGACCTGTCCGCATCGCTCACATCCTCCCCAACGACGGCAGTAAAGTATTGTGGACCTGGAAGGGTTTTTGAGTCCTCCTTTACATAGGTCTCATCGTCCATCAAAACGCATGCATCCGGACGCTGCAAAAGACGCGAATACAATTTCCGGGCCCTTGTTGCTGCTCGCTTCTTCTGTTCTGCACTTTGTTTCGAGATTTTCTGCTTCTTGTAGGTCTTCAGGTGGTTTCGCCTCTTGATACGCTGGATCATTCCGACACTCGTTCCTGCTTTTTTGGCCAAATCACGTATTGGCATTGATTTGTTCTTCATGATTAGAGATACCACTTTCTGCTCCAGTTTCGGGTTTTCCGCCCCGGAAGAACCGGGTTTTCTGCCTCTTCCTGGTAGCTCATCCAAAGAATAGTGTTCCCCAAACTTATTAATGATGGTTTTAACACTCGCATGATGAATTCCAAACCGCTTCGCCAATTTTCGCATAGTAATACCCTTCTCACTTAGCCATGTGTCCAGAACCTTAATTTTCACTTCCTTTTCAATACGCGACATTTTGAAAACGCAGAATTTGAACCGCACAAACAAGTAAACAAAAGAAAGCTGACAGTCAAAGCAAATGTATGTGGATAGCTTATATTCGATACACTCCTTATGTTTTTTTTAAGACTTGACTAATTCTGATTTGCTCGTTTATGTATGTGATTATTTTTGTAACATTGTTTTTTTTACATGCTTTACCAACATCATTGGGGCTGCAGAAAACCTGTTGATGTAAATTTATAAATAAACAAAATAAATAAATAAATAAACAAACAAACGACCTTGTTGCCACACTCAACCAACTTCTTCATAAATAACAAATAGTTCCAAAACATAAATCGCATCTTGTAAAGTGTCATTAACTTTCTTTTATTCGTCCGCTATGCGACCCAGTCCACAATCCATAGGGAACTAGCTATTTCAAATTGATTCACTAGTTTAGCACCCTTTGGCCACTAGTACACCTAGCAACTTGCGCTTTGCAATAAATTGTTGCGCTTTTTGGTACTAGACTCTTTGTTTTTGTTTTGGTTTTGATTCGCAGAATTTCTTAGGAGTTGTGCATTGTGAGATATGTTTTAAGGGGTGATTCATTGGGACCTTGGATGCTGATACTCTCTTAGCCGAAAACTATATCCATTTTCTTCTTACCCAGCCCCGAGTTTAACTTCATCTTCAACGATTGCAATTAACTAATGACCAAACTATTTGTTCTAGCATTTTTCTAGAGATGGTAACCCCTTCCGAGGTAGTACCCGCAATTTTTTTGTTATAAGACAAATTATTTATTCAGCAAATTCACGAGAACAATAAATTCATTCACAAGGTGAGTCAGACCAGCAGGTATGCAAAATCATCCGTTTATCTTGTTCAAATGTTATAGGCATAAATGGTTTTGTTTTTCAGCAATCGAGCTAGATAAGAAAAACTTAAAAACTTTTGCAGATTGAACACTACCGAGCCCATACATTTCGGGGTGAGGTTCCCTCCCATGTGGGGGTGCGGGGGAAATCTCTTTTTTGGGGTTTTTTGGGCGCGCATATTTGGTGGGGGGGATTCTGTTTTTACACACTAAGAAAATAATACCGAACTCGGTTGAATTTCAACCGAGTTTTTATCTGCTGAACGCTCGGTAGTCTGTTCGGTTCAAAATGGAACAACCGAGTATTCGTTTAATTTTTACTTTCTAGCAATCTGTCAAATTTACCGAAAAACTCGGTTGACAGAAATAAATCCAATCAGCAATAACCGAACATCGGTTTACTCAAATATTACCGAACGCTGTCAAACAAACCGACTTTTTTGTTGCAGTTACGGAATTCGGTTCTTTTTGCCATTGCTGGAATTTTGGTTGAAATAGCTTCGAATTTCATAATAATAAAACTAGTTTTGTCAGTTACATTGTTTATTGATGCCAAAAATCCTCATACATTTTCCTATTTTCCATCCATTGTTTTCAAATCATTTTTTAGCAGGTGGTTTTTGAAATGCCTTTGCTAGCCCAGTTACATAACTTGCAACATGATCAATGCAGTAAAAACAGAATATATCCTGCGCTATGATTACAATCCTGCAAATATAATTATAAAATTAGTATGAAATACCTACAGAAGATCTCAACTAAACGTGCATCCTCCTGTTTTAGTCTCTCGGTAATTTTTTTCCATTTTCAAGTTACAAAAAATAACACAGTACGGAGAATTTTCGCAAAAAGACATTTGGCGCGCACCCGTGAGATAAAATGGCTCACGATTTTTCAGGCCTTATCGATTCAGCTAAAATAACCGGATTTTTCGGTAAACATAGCTGTCGTGGAATTGACTCGAAGAGAAATGTTTGACGTTTAAGAATGTTCAGCGAATGCTCGGTTCAGTCAACCGAGTTAGAAGAGCTAAGCCAGCAAATCTTGGGCGCGATGATCGATAATCCTGGTCAGTCGCACAGATGGATCGGCAAAAGGCTTGGAATCCACCATTCTACCGTGTCCCGCGTTGTGAAGATGTTCCAGAAGACGAAGATCATCGAGCGGCGCGCTGGAAGCGGCCGAAAACCGAAAACGGAATACCCAGAGAAGGCGCGGAAGATAAGGCAGTACTTTAAGAATAACCCGAACCTTTCCACCCGAGACGTGGCCAAAAAGGTCAATTCGTCGAAGTGGTTCGTCCAGCAGACCATGAAACGGGCTGGGTTACGTGCTTTTAAGGTCAGGAAGGCGCCAAACCGAACTGACAAGCAAAACACGATGGCCAAATTGCGTGCGCGGAAGCTGTACCGTGAGTGGCTGGTCAAGCCAGGCTGTCTCGTCATGGACGACGAGACATATATCAAGGCGGACACCAAACAAATCCCCGGCCACGAGTTTTTTGTCGGTACGTCCCGCATGGAGGTTCCGGAAAAGTTCCGGAAGAGAAAGATTGACAAATTCGCGAAGAAGTACCTGTTGTGGCAGGCGATCTGCGAGTGCGGTCGGTACAGCAAGCCGTTCGATACAACCGGCACCATAAACGGGCAGATTTATCGAGAGGAATGCTTGCAGAAGCGCTTGCTGCCCTTCCTCCGCTCTCACCGTGGTCCCACGCTGTTCTGGCCGGATCTCGCTTCGTGCCATTACGCCAAGCCTGTAATGGATTGGTACGAAGCGAAGGGCGTTAATGTGGTCCCGAAGGAGGTGAACCCGCCAAATACACCAGAAATTCGTCCGATCGAAAATTTTTGGGCGATAATGAAGAAGAAGTTGAAGAAAAGTGGAAAAACATTCAAAACCGATGGAGCTTTGAAGAAAAATTGGGAGTAATTGTGTAAGGAAGATGGACAAAGCCTCGCCCAAGATCTCATGAGCAGTGTTAAGATAAATGTACGAGCATTCAGCTTGAGAGAGAAAATTCAATAAATAAATTATGCCAAAACATAGCTAATGTATAGTTATTTTATTCCTTTAAATTTGGAAGTATCCGGTTTTAAAATGAATTTTTGGTGTTCTTTTTTGTGTGTTTTTTTTTTTTCGCGTGTTGTTTTTTTTTTTTTTTTATTGTAATAAAATTTGAGAACAAAAATTTCTACCGATTTTACCGAAAATATTTTTAGTCGGGTAAACAAACTCCGTGAGGTGTCAAAAATATATTATTGCCAGTGAATTTCACTGTTTTTTATAGCGCTTTTATATAAGTTTGTGGGGGGGAAAAAGGGGGAGAATTTTTTAAGGCTCGAACTCAGTGATATCGGAAGCGGAACGGCAACGGCAGCGGAAGAGCCCAATCTGACTAAACCTGCTTGTCAGATAGAAAACTGATTAGATTCAAGTTGATTCCAATTGGACATATCGACGTCATTTGCGACAACTGTCAAACTTGCCGTTTCCGTTCCGTTTCCGTCCACATTGCGTTTGGGCCTTTACTCTCTTTAGCGTAAACTGAATATACGTCAAAACGTGCATACTTTTAACTCCTTTTGAAAAGTAAAAAATGCATACTTTTATCTCCTTTCCAAAAAAAAAAAAAACTTTCTCTTTCTTCCTTTTTAGAGATAAAAATATTTATTTTTTTTCCTTTTGAAAAATAAAACATCCCTTTTTTTTACTCCTTTTTTGTTAAATATATATGTGTTTTCTTTTTTCGTTTTTGAAAATTTTTTTTGGAGTGGGGGTGGGGGGGGAAGAAAAAAAAAAAAAATCATTATAAAACACTATATAATATTAAAAAATAAAAAAAAAAAAAAAAAAAAAAAAAAGACAAAAACGGAAATGGCATTTTTTGTTTTTGTGTCTAGAGGTAATGGTTTTTGGTTTTGGTATCAGGACATAGTGCCATCGGGTCCGTGCCTAGTTCTGAGGCGGTTGTTGTGTGCCTTGTATCGTATCTCAGGGCATGGAAGACCTGTTTTGTTTGATGCAGTATTAAATATTTGTAAACACTGACAATATGAAATGTTTAACTTACCTGTCAATTTAGCGAATGCGTCTGTATCCAACGTATTGGATAATTCCTCCATTTTTATACTGCAACAGCCTAACACAATTCCGGAATTTAAAAACTGGGCTTATCAAATAAATGCTTATTTGAAAATGGCGTCAGCATCAAATCACTGGCAGAGTTAATTTTCTTTGCTCAGCGGAGTCTACTTTTTGCGCCTTTTTCTGTCGCCGTTGACATACTTGAAAAGGCGTAAAAAGTACTCTTCATACGTGTATAAAAACTAGTCACTTTTTGACGTATAAACACAGAGAACAGACATCCAGGCTCGAACTTTTTTTTTTTTTCAATTTACTGTGTAAATTTTTGAAAGCAAACCGTTGGAAAAACAAAGCCGCCTAGTCTAGGTTTCACCAAACTAAAATTCACGGACTATCAAATCTCGAAGCGGGCAAGTGGCGCCATCAACATACGACTCACCAAAACTAACGCAAACGAGCTGTAATTTTAAAATAGCCGTTACAGAAATTTACACACGGAGGGCACTGCAGCTTGGATGTCTGTTCTCTGTGGTATAAACTATAATCTTGAAAATGTGCAAAATATAGTCATAAAATGAGTTTATCAGATTTACCGTGAATATAGGAACTGCACTGCTCACATCTCACAAGCACAGATTCTTTGGCCGATGAGATTTCTGTGATCAACAGGTCTGGGGCGACATTAAAAAAGAGCAAAGCAACATTTGGAAACAAATCGTGAGAAGCCCATTGCTAGCAAGTTTTCAGCCATTCACGAAGACCGTAACATAACTGAATAAAAGAAAAAAAATCCAACGCGACGGCGATGTTTCATTTGCCCGGCTGGTCTAATGAGCAGCGAAAAAATTTATTTTCCAACAATGTTTCTCACAAAAACTGTTGGGCCCTTTTCTAATATTGTTACTTATAGTGGAACGACACAAATCACTGTCAAAATAATCAAACAAAAAGCGTCTGATCGTGCCGGTCTCGGCGGTAAATCGTATAGATTTAATATGTTCAAGCATTTATTTGTCAATCGTAAAGCTTACCATTGCGCCGATCAGTTCAGCAGCAATGTCCAGGTATGCCAAAAATTTCCCCCTATAAACGACCCCGCTCAAGAACCTTCATCCCCGATAGCAAAAACTTTGAAAACGATTCGTTCAACCGGCGAGTCGTGGAGAAAGTGGCCGAGTACCGAGACCGTCTTCAGCAAGATGAAGTGTCCGCTTGGCAGCAGATATTTCTGGACCTTTCCAGCGAATGGGAGCTGAACTGCAGCGATCTCCGGTGGCAGGATTTGAGTAAGTACTACAAGCGAAGTTTGGTGCTCAAGTTGAGCCATCGAAGGTTGACGAACGATCAGGGGCTGATCGATCGGCTGCAGTATCCATATCTCCGGAAAGTGTATGTTGTTACGATTAAATTTTTCGAAAAACATCTATCGGAGGGAGAATATGGGCGATCCAGGAACAACGGAGAGGTGGAGGATAACAGACTGTTTATTAAATACTCAATGGATGGACGGTACGATCCGGACGTGGTGGCTGCTTTCAAACGACGGAGCAGGAAGGGAAAACGCATCTATGTGAATATTAATGTGGCAGATCCGGCGTATAATCTCCCGGAGGATGTGAAAAAACTCCTGCTGCAGATAGAACACAATCGAAGAGAGCGACCGCATCGCCATATCGAAGCGAACAGAGATGAGAGGGAAAGTTCGCCGGTGGTGTTGGATGGCGTAGCGGTGGCTATCGAAGATGGTAGTCCTCGTGCGGCCGAATTTTCAGCAAGAGATCTTCTGGAGAAGGAATCGTTTTCCGTCAACACCCAGGAGTATGACAACATCATTAAGGAATCGTTGGAGCGAGAACTTTCGCCTGTTCCGAAAAGGCGCAGGGTAGAAAGTTTCGAGTCGCATTGCGTGGAAGTATGGTTGGAATCGAACGAGATATTGAGCACATCTACATCGTCGTCCACGGCCCAGGGAGATCCGCTTCACATGACTGACCGAAGTGGAACTCAGCTACTGGATCTGTCGAAGAGCGTTGCTGTTGAAGACTCCGCTTCGGTGATGTCGATTGGTCCTTTGAGTGGGACGAGTAATCGCCATCAAGATATGGAGACCGTGCGCAGTCAACCGCCAACGCTGATTATGGCCAGTCAGCAGAATGGAACTTTGCCAGCAGTTCAAGCCGATTCGTCGTGTGAAATTATTCGAATCAAACAGGAACCCACGGAGGAGATCGTCAAGACTGTCGGAAATTCCGTGCTGAGTAGTTCGAAATCTAGCGGGATTTCGATGGTAGGTTTTTGCTTTTATATGATTGAGGAAGTTTGAATAGCTGGGTGTGTTTTAGGACGTAGCTTCTGAAGAATCTTTCGTAACTGTCACTTTGAAGGGACCAAGGTGTGTTCACAACGAAAGTATAATTTCGACCAGAAGTCAATGTAGTTCCAAATCCATTCAATCTGTAAGTAAGGGCCTATTCATAACCTACGTAGACTCATTTTTGAAAATCTCAGACCCCCCCCCCCCCCCCCCTCGTAGAGATTTCCCCATATTCCCCCCCCCAGAAAAGTCTACGTGGTTTACGAATAGCCCCTAACTGTAAGGTTATCGAAGAAACCGGATTTGATTTCATCAATAAATTTCAGCAACAGTCGGTTCAGAAGGAGCAGAAAGTCGTTGAAAAAGAGTGCTCCGGTTTTGAAGAGTCTGCTCTTCCTCCGGTAGGTTAAGGTTGATTCATGGTTGAGTGATTCGAGGAGCAAGTTGTTTAATATTTTAGGATTTTTTTCGCGATCACTTGACAAACGGCGAAGTCTCCAGAAGTACGCCAATCCCGGAAAGGGAACAACCAAGAGTTGTTAACGAAAGCATAACTTCGAACAGAAGTCATTGCAGTTCAAAAACCATGGGCGCGCAATCATGCGCTGTTCAATCTGTAAGTTGCCTCCGCTGAAGACTATTGAAAAAAAGCTAATTATTTTCTACAAATTTTAGCAAGACTCGATTCGGGTCAAGATTGAACCTGCGGAAAGCAAACTTGTTCAACCGCAAGAATCGGTTCGGGTCAAGAAAGAAGTTGTTGAGGCGGACATTCCTAACTTCGAAGAATGTGTTCTTCCTTCGGTAAGTTGAACCTCCATCCCTGGCTGGGAGTATTCACAACTTAAATGTCTTCTCTATTGCAGGACTTTTTCTGTGATTATTCTTCGGGCAGTGAAACAGAACCGACAGAACTAGCAGGGGGATGTTGTGGACGGATTACACCGCCCAAGATTCATGAACTGTCCGCTGTTGTTCAATCTGTAAGAAGCTTCAGGGGAAGGTTTTTAACGATAGAGCATTTATTTTTTCAAAAAATTTCAGCAACAATCGATTCGGGTCAAGTTAGAACCTGCGGAATGTGACGTTATGGTTGCCGAAACATCCGAACTTCCAGCGGTAAGCTGAACTATGATCTTTTTGAAGTATTGGATAAATGATCTTCGTCATTCATGGTTTTAGGACTTCTTCATAAGCGACACTGCAGCAGAATCTGTTTTAGATGATGAAGTAGGACCGGAAAATGCCGCTAAAATAATTTCCAGAAACACTGGAGAATTAACTATCGCTTCCAAAGAAAATGTCGGTTCGAGTGAACCACACTGCATTCCACCCGCCGCGAATCAATTGACAAGGAAAAGGCTTTCCCTTCTCAACGAGAGCGTGAGCGGGATTTCGTTATTCGAGAACTCGCTGGAGTCGGTTCCGCTTCACTGCATTAGGAAGACACGACGAGTTCTTAGAACTTTGCCGGTCGAACAGAATGTGCTGCTTTCGGCTACCAATGACAACGAGGGGGAACTTGACAAGCTTCTATCGAATCATCATCAATCTGTGTGCGCATCGGAGTCATTGGACTCGATGGTAAGTTCATTTAACGGACATCTTAAAACTTATACTTTGTCGTAACTGTCGTAAATAGATGTATTGAAACTATCCTGCCTGGGCGTTCAATTGTGTTGAGGATAAAATTAAACTGAATGCTCTGCAAAAATAATGGTTTCAAATACTTAAAAACTTCTTCGTAAGTCTTTTTGGGTATTGTAATGTCCAACGATAGCTAGAAACTCGTTAGGAATGGAGTCTGTATTTCGGACCGAAAGCTAAACATGACCGTCGTGTACAATGTGTGCAATGCTTCTTTGTTTAACTGGTTTTATTGCGATACAATGAAGCCAAAAATTCAATTTTTGAAGTAATCTAGCTGGAGCTGCGTGACAGCTTGGTTGTCAAGACTAGACCCTTTCCCAACGTCATCTCTACTACGACCAAACCTTAGAAGCACTAGCCTATGTTGGCCGCTTGAGCACTAGTTGAAGTAATTAGTATTGGACCGTAGTACTTTTCAAAATTTCAGTTTCAATATTCCCGCGATGATGTTTTGTCATGCAGTCGTAAAATGGAAGCTCAAATCAATACCCTATCCTAGATGTCACGAGCTTTGTTTAATGATTTCTAATGTTTCCTGGAGATGATAATCCGGGGCAAAGTGTCGTCTAAGTCCTGCAGTCATCTCCAGGCCGTATGCAGTAGTAACTAGATTTCAAAAAAACATGTAAATTGCCAAGCAATAATTCTAAGGGCCGACATTCGGGCCTTTGATGTAGTCTATGTTGAGAACTAGTAGTACTGAAGTCAACCCCAAGAAGTACAGCAACCGTTCGCTAATTGGGCTAAGTGCACAGCCCAGTTAGCGGAAGCTGCACGGTAACTGGGCTGACATTTCGAATGTAAATAAATTTCGAGAGGGCTTTCGATCAGATTTCGGTTGGCATATTTCATTGCGCAATACATTAAGTTTTTATGCTTTATACCTTATTGCGATGTAGTTTATTGTGCACCCCATCGTGCAAAATGTTTGACTCAGTTTGTATGAGATTAAGACTCAATTTCGTACAATTTAACAAGTTTTCACTCCTCCATGAACCTTATATGCCTTTTACATGCCCCTTCATAATTTTGACAACAAAATGTCAAATGCTGATTTGCGTTTATTTGCTTTTTAACTGGACCATACTGCCCATACTCGCATATCAGTCCCATTTGACTTTTCATCACTTTTGAGTTAGCCCCATGACTAATGTTCATTTTCAATATATTTTCAAAACAATATATAAAAGTGGCCATTTATTACATACAAATGTGAAAAAAATACCAAATTGACTGCGTCCCATATTGAAAGTACCCGCATAACAGTCCCATATATGATTTTTTTGAATAAATTAAAGTTAATTCTTAGTTATTGAAACTTCAACAATTTTGTAATGTAAAGTAATTAAAGTAAACAACAAACGGTTGTAATTCAAGTGTATTTAACGAAAAGATTTCAACATGAGTAGTTAGTAACACTTAATCCTTCTTTACTGGTAAAGATTCCCAGAAATCCGTCTGATCTTCCCGGACAAGCGGCGAAATCAATTTCAACAGCGTTTCTTTACGAGCCGATTCCAATCCAATAGGGTTCTTCTGGATTTTCAACGATTCTTTCAAGTCCCTTTGCCGTGACTTGCTTCAGCTGTTTTTGAGAAAACAGTAAACACTTTTCAATTTTAGCGACGTCAACGGAGTTGCTGTATTGCAGTTCGTAACTGCCTTTCTGAACGATAATCCGCTTGATTTTGTCAATGTACGGTCGGTTCTTGCATTTGTTCAATGTGTACTGGCTCACATTGTACGTAGTTTGGAAGAAATTAGTAACATTCATGTCCAAGACATCTACCTTTGTCTTCGCCTTAGAAACAATAGCAGCAAACTCTGGATATAGTACAGGTGGTGATTGAGGCATGGCGTTTTCAACTGCTGCATGAAAGGAATCTGCCGCCATGAACGTATGGCCGGATTAAAAGAATTTGAGCACTATTTCATTCACCTGGATTGAAGGAGAATTAACCAACAGAATTAGGTGAAGAAACAGTCCCCAATTCTTAGTTTGGGCCGCGCAATTATCAAGCCAGAATGTTATTTTTCGATCGCTGGAAAGGTGCTCAATAACTCGATCGAAGCAGCTGATTATATCATTAGCTGAGCGGCCAGAAATCGCTTCGCTCCATAGGCACGCAATTACAGCATTGGATTTGGCGTATTTTCCGATAGGCGCAAATGTTTCGTTGAATGCCAAAAGCCTTTGTGCAAACAAGATTGTCTTAAAGCCATTAAGCCGGGGCCGCTGGATAACCTATAATAAAAGAAAACTATGAGAATTGTATATTTTTGGTTGTTTGAAATATATTCTTACATTCTGGAGATCCACAGCCAGCACGATTTCGTTCGGTTCAACATTCTCACCTCTGCGCGATACGCATTGCGAGCAATTTCTGCAACACGCCTATGATGTTTCTGCTTGTCACAAACTGAACAGCCATGGCTTGTCTCGTCATCCTTATGCCCTAATAAGTCCTGATGTTGCTTTGCTGACTCACACGTTTCGCATTCTTCATGCCCGAGTTTTACAATTGATATGTTTAATTGCTTCACCACTCCGCAGAAAAACGTGTAGTTTACTTTCAGATCTGGGTGTGTCTCCTGGTACTGATCGAACATTTGTTTCTGGGTGACGTTTGTCGGCAAATATTGTCTGTTCGGGGCATGTTCTCGCCGATAATGGGAAATTGTCGGGTTGTACAGGAAGATATGTGCTTTTATAGCATTCCTCCGTTCAGCACTTCGCTGATACTTTCCCCGCGATTTAGGTTTGATTGGAACGTTGTCCTCATCGGATTCAAGGCTCCGGTAAGCCACATTTATGAAAAAAAAATCGTCAAATAGTAATAATATTAACAGAGTAAAGTATATAAACTTCTTACCCGCAATGTTCTGCATAGCCTAAACTATTGAGAAAAAACTTGTGACAAACCCGCTCAACCCGTTTGTCGGCCGTTTCGAGTGAAAAATGATACGAGTGTATTTTGCGCGGTCCATTGATGTCATGACGGTTTGTGCTTCGTTTTTTGACGGATACCCGTTTCACCCTTTCACGGAAAAAGTCAGCCTGCCCTGAAATATCCAGCTTCCAAAATGCTCGATGAATAGTTACACGATCATCTCTTGAAACTTTACCAGCACAGCTTTTCCCGCAGCTACAGAGTTCAAGTTTCGGTGGATGGGAACGTCGCCGTTTTTTGGCAACAACAGCCTTACGTTGCTCCTTTTTGGTCCTCTTTCGTTTATCTCTACGTTGCTCGGAAAAATAGCTTCCTTCCGAGTCAATGCTGCCGTCGCTGGCGATACTTACAGCATCCAGCGGAGGATGTCCAACATCAAGAGTATCACCGGCAGCTTTTCCGTCATCGGGCTGATTTTGAATTAGCTCACCTGTCACATTCGAATGATCCACATACGATGCCGATCGGCGGGGCACTACCGGATCTGGAGAATGGCCTGCATCGGGAAAATCGTTGGTCTCATCGTCATCAACATGACCACAAGGCTGCTTCTCAACAACATTGCAGCGGTTCAAAAATAAATCCCATAAGTTGCGGTCAGCTTCCGGGAACTTCTCACATTTTTCATTCGGATTCGGATTATTCGGTTCACATCCGTGGAAATCTTCCTCTAAATCCACACTTTCGACGTCACTATCACCACCATAAAGTTTAATCATGTCAAGGGACATATTTCAAATCGATTCGTCACTATTGAAGTGCAAACATCCGTATCGAATGAAAACCCAAACATCAATGTTTTGACGTACAAGGTAAACAAAGCATGCGATGGGGTGGGACTGATATGCGAGTACTTTTGCGTTCGCCTTCGATAGTACCCGCATAACGTGTCCCATATTGTTTTGTCACCATTTGAGTATTAAAAACATGTATTTTATATAAAATGTCATTCTCAACGAAATGTTTATGTTACAATACAAAAGTTGCGATCAACCATTCATAGATTTTGTATCACTAATAACAGCAAAACATTATCTTATGTATGTATGTTTTTCTTTCAAATTATCTTATGTAAAAATGTTCAATAGCCTGGGACACGGACATATGAAAGAAAAAAAATGCCGCTCCCCTTTGATTTTTGAGAGCCTTCGGGGTCCTATAATAACTGTGCAAAATTTCAGCTCGATCGGTGAAACTATATTTTAGCGCCCGTGGTTTTAATTTTCCATAGGATTTTCTATTCTTACTTTTTCAAAGAAAAATCTGGTGAGGTGACCCGTTGTCCTCTAAAAATAATTTAATCCAATCAACCTCTGGGAAATATTTCAAGGAAACTTTTCTTCGAAGACCACAAAGCGATTCGACGCTTGTGGAAAAAGTTATTTAGCTAATGCTGATAACTATCCAAACGTACGGCTCATTGGACAGTTTTTTTTTTTTTTTTTTTTTTTTGCAGCACTGCCATCTGTAGCATGACCTGCAGCATGCTGCTGTTTGCGCAAAGCAACCACGTGGTAAACAATGAATTAAAACGTAAATTTCTTGGAAATGCCAGGTTGCTTACATGTATATCCACTATCGAAGGGAAGGTAATAACTCCTTGTATCTGTTTCTGGTGCTATTTTGTTTGTGGGAGCAAGCAGATCCAAGAAAAATACGCTAGAAGTCATTGTTTACAAATGTTACTTTCGACCTTTTGACTATTTTGTCTAGAACTGTTTTTGAAGAATATGGGAGAGTTAACAGCAAAACAATGTTTGCGACCAAAAGCGTCGATTTTTTTGGTTGTCCCAGTTTTGAACGCGTTCAGAGCAAATAGAATGCCAACAAAGAGGGAAGTGCTTCAAGTGATGTTTTATTATAATTACTTGAAGCATTATGCTTTCCCAGAGTGCATCCAAGAAGTGGCTAAAATGGTTATAAAGTTAAACATTATTCGTTATACGACTAAACGCGCCGATAAGGTGCAAATGAGTCTGTAGAAGTTGTACGAAAAATGGCGGAGCAAAGCGAAATCTTTTTGAAAACAGTCAGCTCCTTGTGCTGTGCCATGCGGGGAAAGTGGGAATCAGAATGGAATGTGGCCCTTGCTTTTCTCGAAGTTGAAATCAATGAAAAAGTAAAGATGGTTGCCGCTTTGAATAAGCGATGATCAGTGATGCTAAAGTTCCCGCCAGATCTAGTAAGATCAGCGACGACCATTCGACCCTTTCGGACTTTGTTACTGAGGCTTCAAAAGAGTTCTTTTTTTGTGATGAACATCTCCACCGATTTTATCGGTGAAACCCCAGAAAATTGGAAATGTAATGAAGAATATATAAGAGGTAAGCAAGTTATAGTGTACCACCAAACAATCAAGCCGATGAAGTATTGGATTCTGAGTAGCGGCACATTGATTGACATACGATTTTTTTGTATTACCAACCAATATTTTGCATTATAATGTTTAGAGTAAATTGTCTGAAAAAGAGATTTCTTCGTTATTTTTCGAGCATATCTCATTTTGCGGAGCTTCAGGTCCAGCCTACATTTCTTTTTTATGCGGTCTTACTCTACTCTCGGTGTTTTCCGTTGAAATGTTTCAATGTTTAAATGATTTTTGTACAAAAACATATCCATTTTGAAAAATTACGCTTGGGACCCATGCGGCCGTTAAAAATGTTTCGTCCACTTTACCGGAAACGTGTGCCAAGTATCATCCAAATCGAAGACTCTATGGGCAAGATATCGGCTTTCCTCCATGCTGAGTGAACGCTCCACACCACGTGGTTGCTTTGCGCAAACAGCAGCATGCTGCAGGCGGCAGTGTTGTTAGAAGAAACAGTCCAATGAGCCGTTCGTTTGGATAGTAATCAGTATTAGCTAAATAACTTTTTCCACAAGCGTCAAATCGCTTTGTGGTCTTCGAAGAAAAGTTTCCTTGGAAAATTTCCCAGAGGTTGATTGGATTAAATTATTTTTAGAGGACAACGGGTCACTTCACCAGATTTTTCTTTGAAAAAGTAAGTTTCCCCATAGAAAATCCTATGGAAAATTAAAACCGCGGGCGCTAAAATATAGTTTCACCGATCGAGCTGAAATTTGGCACAGTTATTAAAGGACCCCAAAGGTTCCCAAAAATCAAAGGGGAACTGAAATTTAAATTTTGTCCCAGGCTAGTGCCCATATCTCAACTCTCTTTGGATGGGGTTCTGAGGCAATTTTTCTGTTGCCTGAGTTGAGAAGATGCGAATTTAACCTCCGAAACCCCTGTTGCTCTAATGAAAAATAATTATTTTTTTTCCGCGGGGGTGGGGAAAAGAGGGCGCCCTTTTTTATATTTTTTTTTTTTTTCTTTGGGTGGGGCCCCTCCTGTTGTGGTGTGTATTATAAAAAGGGGGGGGAAAGTATTAATTGTTATGGTGCAAACTACGTTTTTCGCCCTGCTGCTGGAGATCGAGTAGACGCCGCCTGATGTGGCTGGCACGTCCGCTAGACGAGGCAAGCGGAAGAAGCCCGATGTCGATGCTGACGTAAATCATCCCTCCGTAAACAACTAAAATCTGTCCTGCGCTGACCAAATCAATTGCCAACTAAAGAGTATGTTTGATTGAAATTTCTCTTGAGCTCATCGAAATGTTCATTACCACGCACCGGTTCAACATGGCGTTGCTTAAACTGCCACGTCCCTGAGAAAATGGCCACATCATCTTCGTGGTCAAGTGGCTAGCAGCGTCGCCCGTCGTTCAAGCGGTTTCCATGAAGTTGAGGTTTCGATTCCCGCTCCAACCTGTGGAACTTTTTGCAATACGAAAATGTCCAAACTGGTCCACTGAGTGTTAGGTTAAGTTGTTCGTAATTCGCTCTACACCCAACATAAAAAAGCAAGATTGTAATACAATTTCGCGTGATTTTGTTCCATTTCGTGCTGTGGATCGTAAGTTGGAGGAAAAATCCAACATTGGTTGTGGGCAAAAGAGCAACACAGCAATTCGCTTTGAAAAATTAAATATGTGCGTGAGGTTGTGCGCAGTGGTTGAGTAAGAGATGGGAGCCCGAAACTCAGATGACTCACAAAACTAAAATGTGAAATCTCGAGACCGAGATTTGAACCGTGGCTGTCAACATCGCGGCCCTTGATGGCAACCATTCAGAACCCTTTAGAACCATTAGAAACCTTACATGTGGTTCGCTTGACGAGGAATTCAGGGTACAGCATTGAAGCAAATGGATATGTTTTACACCAAGCTGTGTGCAACCTGTCACTATCACACACTTGGATGGATTTGTTTATTTCATAAAACGCTTTGTCGATGATCAGTGAGAACAAAAATAGAACACTTGACAGCGACATTACAACAGTGGCCAATAGCGTTGCACCATTTTGTGCTAAACATAGACATCTTTGTCAAACATCCCACTGCGGGGTAGGTTAAGGCAGGGACGGATCCGCCACCTTGACTGGCATAAATGTCTATATCTGATCTGATCGCGCTCAAATACCGCCAAATGCACAGAATGGCTCTAGCGATCTGAAATTTCTGTTTTTACACTCCCTGAAGAGGACATGTGATGGGAATCAATTTTTAATTTGAGGTTCTGAAAACACAATTTTTTTTTTTTACCGTTATTTTTTTCTTGTTGTTGTTTTCTTTACAACCCTCAGGGATATACCTGAGAGTGTGTTGTGTGCTCCCCCCCCAGACAGCATGTTTTGATGGAAACCCCATCATAGGCATGAATACACTTTGATGAAGTTTGTCAGAAGCAGATAATTCCTCATCTCCATGCGAAGCGCTAGGAGTGGACGGTAATTTATTGCTAGAACGAATAGACATGAAGAGAAAGTGTATTGATAGTTCCGTATAGGGCAACGGCAGGCTTTGAAAATTGAAAGATACAAGTTTGAAAACGAGCGGAGGGCATTATTGAAAGGTAGTATCCGATCAGGCACATAACCCTTTACTATACTACCCCCCGTGGGGGGGGGGGGGGGGGTGCCTCTCCCTGTGTGGGGGAAAAGGAAACAACCCGGGTGCTTATACTACCTATTGCTTTTTTCTAGTTCTAGCGATTTGTCCCTCTCCCAATTTATTTTTAGCATGCACCGCCTATTTCTACTAGAAAAAAGCAATAGGTAGTATAAGCCTGCCGTTGCCCTATACGGAACTATCAATACACTTTCTCTTCATGTCTATTCGTTCTAGCAATAAATTACCGTCCGCTCCTAGCGCTTCGCATGGAGATGAGGAATTATCTGCTTCTGACTAACTTCATCAAAGATCGTTACTTCCGCGCATGGGAGAATACAAAAACAACAATCAATGTGATGAATACACTACTAATTAATTATGTTTTTATTACGTACAGTGCGCCAAATTTAAATTATAATGTTTTGAAATTGGAAATATCTTCTCAACATTATGGGATCCCAGTAGTGAACAGCAGTTTCTGCTAGAACCAAAGAGGATATCGATACTTTCTCTTCACATTCTGCATAAGCTTTCCGCTCCTGCTTCATTGTGTTGATGATCTTTTCCCTCCTCTGCCGTTCCTCACAATACTTGCTGTCAGCTTCGTGCTCCCTGCTACAGTTGGCACAGCGAGTTTTGTTCGAGCAATCCTCCTGGTCATGTACACCAGAGCACTTTCTGCATCTTGGTTTTGCTCTGCAGAACTTTATCTTGTGTCCGAACCTCCAACAACTCTGACACTGTTTTACCGGGAACACATACAATTCGGTTCGGAAGGCGCATCCGTAGATTTTTAAATTTTCCGGAACTTGTTTACCCTTTATCGTCACCTTCAGATTGCTTGTGTTCACCAACTTGACTCCATCCTTCCGTTTTATTCTCTCTACCTTCAGTGCCGGAACCTCCGTTTCAATGTTGTCCTTGATCTCCTCTTCCTTGAAGTCCGAAGGCACTCCCCCAACAAAGCATACTGTTTCTATCGGCACAACTTCAGATTATGTTTGCCGAAGCTTCCTTCGATTCCAGTACTAGCTTGTACCGAAATCGTCCAAGCTTAGTGATCTCCATGCATTTCTCAAATTTTGCCTCCGCCAATATTTTTCTTATTGCTGCTGGGTGTAATGGAGTTTCCTTTTCAATGCCTTGCGGCTCCAATATAGCTATATCTGACAGCATCCGTTGCACTTCATCTGGTTTCCCTCTGCCTCCCGCTTTTTTCGCTTTAGGCACTCCAGCCTGGACTGATTTATTTTTATTTCTTATAACTATACTTTTCATCTTGATGAATTTTTCTCTATTTTTATTATAAGTATTTTAGGTTATGTTATGTTTGATTGAGATTCTCTGCTCTATATTTAACTTTTTCGTCTTCTAAACTAAAAACTGCACTATTTTCGGCGTTGATTGCGGTTACACTACAATTCAAATTCCAATTTTGCCCATAGTAAAGGAGATCCACAGAAAAATTTGCCATCCGCTTCTCGTTCCGATCTTCTTCTTTTTTCAAAGGGTTATTCGAAAGACCTACCACTGTTTCTTTATTTAATCAACTCAAGCTTGCGCAAAATCAACTCGCGACATTGCATTTTTTTCCAATTTTCAACGAACTGACAGCGATAAAAATATAACAAAAAAAAACACTCTTAACTTCTTCTACCCAAATTTTCAAGAGAAAATACCCAATGGGTAATTTTCTACAGCGTTTTTTCAGTGATGCAATTTGATATGGGGCACCCATTGGAAGCGTAACGACTAGTTTATTAATTTGTTGGCAAGAGATTTGGAGGTTACACACTGGATGTAAGTTCTATTTAATTAAATTCAATTCAATAATAATAAAATAAATTTATAGCGTTTTCAATTTTCCACACCATTAAAAGGTGGTGGATTCGCTCAAGAGTTTCCTTTTCCAACAAAAATAAAGTGGACGCTTCTGGGTATTTTTCAATTAAAAAAAATATCCGTCGACTGCTTGTGTATAAAAAATATTACACCGAATGCTCGAAACTGTGCATTTTCAGTTTGATTAATATTGCAGTTTTAGGCATCAGTGTCCTAAGTGTACTAAGTAATTTTATTCGTTAGGCAACATCAAACGACATCTCCGACCAACTTTTACATCCAGTGTCAAACGTACTCCAAAATGACTCTACGGAAATCGTTGACGAACATCCAGTGCAACGATACGACATAAACCTTCATTTGGAATCTCAATCACAAAATAACCAGATCTACATGCGAGACCTGCAACATAATAATTTACCTTCCGTTTCCGTAGTTGAGGTTAGTCGCTAGATCACCCAAAATCATAATCATCTTTCTAATTTCCTTTCTATTTTCACTAAACAAGCCGGGCCCGGAAAATCCCAGTCATACGACAGACTCCATTCAAAGCGTCAATTCCAGTCGACAGGTAAGGCTACCTTCTAAAATAGCCCAAAACATCATAACTAACGGCATTTTTTTTTTCCTTTGAAGATTGTTCCTGCCGATTCCGGAGCCATCCTGGACCAGCAGGACCCCCCGCCTAAAACTGCAACAGTATCGAATTTCCAGCAACGACATGAATCTCTCCAGTCAACCATCGAAAGTCGGCTACGGTTCCAGGTCGTACTGCGGTCCTGTTGGCCCGAGCTGTTTTCGAAGACTGAAACCTTCGGCGATTTCTATGAACTGCTGTCGATTCTAGCCGTGAACCTTTTTCCCCTTTTACGACCGACGGATCCCGACCAAATCGTAGCACTTTGGCCGATGTTTGGTGCGCTTGCGAGTCAGATAGCCTTTGGAGTCTGTTTGCAGGTGGGATCGCTGCAGTCTGCAAAAACCGCTGCTGCCCAACAGGTGGAAAGGCTAGGAGGCAGCCAGCAGTCAGATGGAGACTGTTGTGAAGTGGGAGATCCGAAAATCAACGGCGCCAATTCTGAGCTTGATGAAGAATTGCCGCAAAAGGTTGCACGGAGGGAGAAGAATGGCCGTAAAAGGATCCCGGAAGAAATAATTATAGAGATCTCCGAGGACAGCGACCCGGACGATCTGCCAGTGAGGAAGGTAAGGTTTGAACTGATTCACTGTAGGCAAAATAATCGTCACGTTGTTTTCAAGTGAACACCTGTTGTTTTCCCCTGTATCAAATCCAATAAAAATTACCTGAAATTCACATACAGGATGATGATGATGTAATACTACCATCTATTGTAGCAAGGTAGCTTTCCATAGCAGTGGAAAAATCTGAAAAACGATTTGATCAGGATTGCAATACATCGGTCAATAAGTCAATAAGTAGGAAAACCACATTTTTTTGCCAAAATTCATTTTTATTCATAAGGTGATATCATTAGAGTGATACAATCATTCCAACGTTTCTCTAGCTTTTCGATACCACCGGTGTAGAACGATTTATCGAGACCTTCAATATTTGCTTCAGTTTCAGCAATCACTTCCTCATCTGAGCCAAATATCTTTCCACGGAGCATCTTTTTGAGTTCTGCGAAGAGTCAGTAGTCGCTGGGGGCCAGATCTAGAGAATACGGTGGGTGCGGTAGCAATTCGAAACCCAATTCGACCATTTTTGCGGCTATTTCTATTGTCTTGTGACACGGTGCATTATTTTGTTGAAAAGGCACCTTTTTCTTCTTCAAATGAGGCCTTTTCTGAACGATTTCGGCCTTCAAACGATCCAACAAACCTATATAAAAGTCGCGGTTGATTGTTTTTCCATGTTCCAAGTAGTCAATGAATAAAATTCCATGCGCATCCCAAAATACAGAGGCCATTACCTTCCCAGCCGACGTTTGAGTCTTTGGACGGCTTTCTCCGTCTGCACGCCAGTCAGAAGACTGCCGATTTGATTCCGGAGTGAAGTGGTGAATCCATGGTTCATCCATTGTGATGTATCGACGCAAAAACTTCTTCTTATTTCGCGTGAACATCTCCAAACAGCTCTTTGAATCATCGACTCGTTGTTGTTTTAGCTCTGGTGTGAGAAAACGCGGCACCCATTTGGAAAACAGCTTTTTCATACCCAAATGTTTGTGTATGATGGTGTAAACACTACCTTTTGATACCTTCAAAGTGTCAGCTATCTCTTGCATCTTCACTTCACCGATCGTTTAAGGCCATATATGCTGCGCCTCAAGCGGCACACTAAAGACTGTATTCGATGAAATTTGGACACACGCAATTGTGGTAACTTTTTAGCGTGTGGGTAAAAATTATTGAAATTTTAACTGAATGTATTTCATTGTGTTGTGTCAATTGTGTAATGAGTTTCGTGAAAATCGGTCGAGTGATTTCAGTGATGGCTTCGAATGAAGAAATAGTGCGCCAACAAATTTTGGGCACTCACTTCGAAAACCCAAACGCTTCTCATCGATGGATCGGAAAACAGCTCGGAATCGCACATTCAACCGTATCTCATGTGATCAAAACGTTCAAGGACCGTTAGACAACCAAGCGGAAACATGGTAGTGGCAAAAAACGTGGCACATCAAATCCGGAGAAGGCCAGGATGGTATTGAACCAATTTAAGCGTTATCCCAACATTTCGATGTTGCGAAAAAGGCGAAAGTTTCATTTTGTTTTGTGCAGAAAACAATGAAACGTTCTGGATTACATGTGTACAAGGTCCAGAAGGCACCGAACCGGAGCGATAAACAGAACTCGGTGGCCAAAACTCGTGCAAGAAAACTGTACAGGGAGTGGCTCACAAAACCGTTCTGCATTGTGATGGACGATGAGACCTACATTAAAGCCGACACCAAACAAATGCCAGGACAGGAACACTACGTCGCCCTCTCTAGATGTACGGAAGAAGAAACTGTCGAAATTCGCCAAAAAAAATCCTTGTCTGGCAAGCGATCTGCGGATGTGGCAAAATGAGTCAGCCCTTCATCACCTCTGGGTCCGTCAACGGACAAATCTACAAGGACGAATGCCTCCAAAAACGACTTCTGCCCTTCTTGAGATCTCACGATGGCCCGACACTGTTTTGGCCGGATTTGGCATCTTGCCACTATGCCCGGCCCGTCTTAGCCTGGTACAAAGATAATAATGTAGTTTTTGTACCAAAAGACGTCAACCCTCCAAACACTCCGGAGCTTCGCCCAATTGAAAAATTTTGGGCAATCATGAAGGCAAAGCTCGTTAAAACTCCAAAACTGATAGAAAATGAACTTGAACTAAAGAAAGTGTGGTTAAAAGTAAGTAAGCAAGTCGGTCCTATTAAAATATAAAATTTGATGAAAGGGGTCAAGGCAAAAAGGTGGGGGCATTTGGGTTGGGAGAAGAGGTTCAATAAACCAGTGATGTCAAAACTTAACCATTTAGTAGTACTTTATTTCTGAAAGTTTGAAAAGAATCGGGCTCAAGGAAATTTTTTGGTGACCTATTTTGTGTGTCCAAATTTCATCGAATACAGTCTTTAGTCCATTGTCCGTAGCAAATCCGGTTGGCTGCTTCATATATATGTCCTGCTCTGCATACAGATACGCTGTTTTAGTATCCAGGTGTTCAACCAGCATACCTTCTCTGCTCGCAATCGTAAGCATCGTTCGCAGGGTTGGCGGACGACGGGGGCAAATACCTCATCGAAGTCACAGCCGTATTGTAGCGAGAACCCCTGCGCAACGAGCTTCGCCTTAAACCGGACGGCGTGCCCGGTTTCTTCTTCCTTAACCTTAAAGGTCCACTTTCAGCCAATTGTCTTTTTACCTACAGGAAGCGGGCCTAGATTCCAAGTCTGGTGCTCGTTGAGCGAGGCAATCTCACATCATCACATTGTTTCGTTGGGGGCTATAATCTGCTGTGAACTGTTTACCAATGCCCTCACGTGTGTAGAAGTGCAGCAGTCGGTTGCTGGTCCGATCGCACGATCCTCGGGCTAGGACCGAAATGATTCTTCACGTGAGCCACGTACTCCTCCAGCTTGTCTGCTACATCCGACTTTTCCTTCAGCAGATACACAGTGGAAAGACGAAAAAAAGTCGTCATTCACCGTCGTAAAGAATCGGTATCCGCTCACTGAAGGCACCTCTACCGGACCATAGACATCCGTATGGACAATATCTTTCAGGCAGCAATCGCATGGTTCGTCGACGTCACACTCAATTATGAGTCCGATGAAGAGGCTGCGCTTTTCCAGAGGCCTGATAGTGTTCGGCTCTCAGTGGCCAAACCTCATGTGCCAGGCGTGTTGACAATTTTCGTTGTGTTGGCCCTTCGCTGCCAAGACGACCTCGTCGGGCAGCGTTAGCTGGTACAATCCCGGCTTCAAACTAGCCACAGCCACTGACACGAAACGCTATCATCTTTCTTCTTAGTGTGAGATCGTTGCTTCGCTGTCCTGATTCTCGAATGAACTGTCGGCAAAACATTTGTTTATGTCCCGACTGCTTGCAAAGATGACAGATTCTACTTTCCGCTTTGACCTTCAGCGCTGAATTCGTTTGTGTGCCCATTCGCTTGGCAGCTTCATCCAAAAGCTTCCCCTTCACGAGCTCCAACGTCAGATCTTCGTCGGCCCGACTCGCGAGGGCGGTCGTAAGAGCTAGGGAGGCTTCGCAAAAACATTGCGACGGTGAGATTTTCTTCCAGCTCCTGCCCGGCGTTGACTCCCCCGCTCTCCCCCTCCGTGTAGCGTTTATCGCTAATGCGCTTCAGAAGGGATACTTTGGAGGTAATGCTGATTTTTTCGTGATGATTCTTCAATGCGATCCAGGTTTCTCCTGCGGGTCTAACGGCAAGAATCGGGTTATGCTGATTATCATCAACCAGGTGCCTAATAGTTGCTCTCGCTTTAGCGTCCCCCGCATTCCACACGGTATCTTCTTCGTCTTCCGACTCCTAGCTCTACCTCTAGAACTCCCATTTAAATGGGTAGACGCAGTTTTACGGTAAAATGGGTAAAAACAATAATAATAAATCGTACCCATTAATGGGTAAAGAAAGCTTACCGTGCGGATGAGTTATTGCTGTTGTTCAATTTCTGGATGCTAAACCGGGATCTGTCCGTTTTCTCACACTGCGACGACGATTTTCGCGACGAAAAAAATCAGTGGGATTGTGTATAACACACGACTGGTTGACGTAGACTACGTTAATCCGTTTGATTAGTTTCGTTGGGGTTGTAGCGGAACATTTCAACGCAGGTGCTGTTCTAATGAGACGTTGGGTTAGCATAAGGAAGTGAGTAAGTATGTAAGAACATTCTATGATTCGCTTTTAAGAAACTATTTGGCAGCCGTGGAAAGGGACGTTTGGTTTGAACGTTGGTTTGTTACTTCGGAATATCATTTTCGAGAATCAAAACGTTGTCCGTGATAGGGAATTTCTTGATACTTGCCGGAACGCAACATTCCTTAAAATTTCGCAACACCAATTGATGAATATGTACGCGAAATGTATTCATCTTTTATTTGTAACATTTTGAATACTTTTGTAAATAAAATGATAATCTTTAATACCTCTACTTGATAAGAGCAAAAATTTCAAAAATAAATCAAGCTGGAAATGGACGAAATATTAGCGTCCGACGTTTCAATTTCTCGTGACGACAGCCATTTGTAAATTGTAAACAATGCTCAAGGTATGCAACTAAGAGAAAACTCAGAATTGCTTTAGCCACACTGTCTGGAAATATCACACACTCTCACACACACAAGCACCTTATTTCGCTCCTCGTGGTTGCACCCGCCGGCGATGATAAACTGCCCCTGCCTCCGAGTTAGCGGTGTTGGCTTGCTTGGGACAATAGGCCGCGATGATGGTGATAAGGCCGACGGCAGATTCGACCACAGCTCCGATGGATTCAATAAACTGCAGCCGGAAGCTCGGATAGCATGTGGCAGTTTATGTTGTAGCGCAGAGCGATCGCAACTCCTCCTCCACTAGAGCCGCTACGATCAAGTCGCACAAGCCGGTATCCGGGGATGAAAACGCTTAGTTCTGGCTTAAGATGTGTCTCGGTGACGATGGCGATGTTGATGGCCTTCCTGTTAAGGAAGTCACCGAGCTCAAATGTTTTGTTCCGGATGGAACAAGCATTCCAATTGATCCGCCATCGTGATGGAACCCTTCTCAAAGTGGACCAGATAGAGTTGGTCTCGATAATTTCCCTGTTGCTGGCGTCTTATGGGAAACACCTTCTGAGGCTTCAGTGCCACCGCTTGCAGCTCGGCGAAGATTGCCTCCGGAGTGAGTTCCGGAAGGCCACGCAGAATCACCTTCATCGGCTTGCTTCCGGGTGCATCGTGAGTAAAGAACTCGTGTTGTTTAGTCACGATGTGAACGCCAACAGCACGGTAGTCAGCCTCCTTCGAGCACATAATTTTGGTGCCCGTACTGCACAGCTTGTACAGCGGATGAATTTGGATGGCTGCAAGCTCGGTCCTGAGAGCAGAAATATCCTTTGACGTGGTGAAGAGCGGGGGGACCTTCACCTTCTTTGGCACCTCCTGTACCGGGAGCACGGCCAATTGATTGCTCACTAGTAGACGAGCGTTAGGATCCACTGGACCGGTGTCATCATGGCGCAGCCGCTTGGAGCTGCCCGGTTGCGGTAAGGATTCGGGTGCGGATGTCACCGTGGGTGTTTATTAAGTATTTATTAAGTTATACGCGTTGAATTTGTAACGATATTTCGTGACGGTCGTTTATTTTTAGATTTTCAATTGAAACCCTACCCTTGCCGTAAGACGTAGTCTACGTCAAAAAGCTTTTGTTTTCGCCATTCGTATTGAATATCAACTTTCCTTTTTCCCTTTCGTTCCAGAAGCGTCAATTCAGAGTACGTCGACAATGTCCGCAAAACCTGTGAAAACCTCCAACCACGACGATAGGGGTTGATTAGCCCTAATACTTAACTACTGTTTATTGTTCATCCTGCGTTTACTCGTTAAATTATTCGTGAAGTTCTACGTAACAAAGAATGTGATATTAGTCAAACCATCGAGTAAAATAAACGACAAATCGAGTTTAAATAATTCATACAAACGACCTATGTATTTTCACTTCATTCATTGTTCTTTTTTTTTGTTAAACCTTCTATTCCGTCCGTTCGTCCGCCCATCTGAGACTTAGTTAGTTTCTTTTTTTCTCCAATCAACCATAAGCAAAATCACTCCACATCTTTTGATAATTATTATTAACCAGTCAGTTGTCGACGCGCTCCATCAGAAAAGAGTACCAGGAGCGTTTATCGTATTTCAAACCATGCATAATTTAGCCACCGCGACTGCAAACATTTATTGTGTTGTTGGAATCGATGTATTTCTTGGTTTTTTGGAAATTGTATTAGCTCTCCTTCTCATGCAGAGGGAGCGCACTATTTAAGGGGGGCATTCCAAATAAAGGATTCAATGTCCAGTTGAGAGCTGGTTGGTGGGTTTGGGATGTTTCCACAAAGTCTGACGGGCTGGTTTGTTCGTTTGTTCAATTGTATTGTAATATTTTGATAATTATTCTATATAGTTTTAATAATCGAGGAGCTCAATTTGCTAATATATAGTACTGGATCCCGGGCTAATAAAATGTGGGATCTTTGTTGTTCACAACAAGCGCCGATTTATAGGAAAGAATGAGAAGCAAAAAGCCCGTTTCTCAAGTGGAAGTCGGGGTAGAAGGCAACGTTACAAAAAAAAACGCACAGAGCTGTTTCGACTTTTGAATTGAAGAACGAAAAAGGGAGGGGGGAAAGAGTAAACTAAGGAAACGCAACAAAAATAGTAGGATCGAAGATTTGCTCTAGTAACTATCGCTATCGTACAGATTACCGCTAAAAACGTCGATCGATTCGTTCCGTGCATTTACAGTCGAGTCGTCGCTAGAGGCCTGCTCCCCGCCGACCGAGTAGTCCGGATCCGCACTACTGCTGCCAATGTCCACCTCGCCAAGCCCACTAACTCCGACACCTCCCAAGGTCGCTCCTATCCCTACACCTTCCGTTCCATCATTGAGAGATCCCGTCGCCTCTCCTGCAAGACCCGGACTCGACCCGGCCACGCCCAAAGCTCCTGTTCCGCCATCCTGCGTTCGCATGATCGAATCAAAGTTGTCCTTGATCTGATTATTCGCTCCCTTCGAACCCAGATCCGTCGCCCAGCTCAGGTGCATCAGTGCTAAATCCACATTGCCCAACTTTTTGTAGATCTTGCCCATCACATAGTACACTACCGCTTCCTTTGGCACGATCTGCTTCAACTCCTCCAGCTCCTTCAGCGCTTCCTGGTACCGGCCCATGGTGAAGTACATCGTACCTCGATGGAACTTGCACAACGGGTTCTTCGGATCCAGAGCGATGGCGGCATTCAATGTCCGCAGCGCTTGATCCATTTTCCTCAGGAAGAACTGCATCGCACCGATGTGGACCATAATGACTGAGTTCTTCGGATTGATCGCCAGCGCCTTGCGGTAGTGCAGTTCTGCCAGCTCGTACCGTTCCTGTTTGCTAAAGATGGTTCCGATGCCGAACCAGGCGTTGTAATGCCGCGAATCCCGGAGTATCGCATACCGATACATCGATAGTGCCTTCTCCAGTTCTTCGGTCATGACCAACTCGTGACCGAGCAATGTATAACTGTACGGAAAGTCCTCGTCCACCTAAAACGATCGATTTGAGAAACGGTTCTCATACGGCAAATTGTTTCACCTACCTGTATTGCACGAAAGAAGAACTTGATTGCCGTCTCATGTTCCTTGTGGGCGGAGAAGCAATTTCCCGCAACGCACCACGTAATTGGGGAGCTCTTGTCCTGCGCCATAAGATCCTGCGCCAACGCCGACAGGACCACGTCCTTCTGTAGGTGCCACAGATCCGTACTGTAGATTTCCATGTACTGTAACCGATGCGGTTCTTTGTCGTGTATCTCCCGGAAGATATCAACGGCAGCTTCGTACTCTCGCATTTCGTGGTGCGCCAGAGCGATCATACTCTGCACCCAACTGCTGCTGTAGTGGTGTGATGGGACATTGCTAAAGTGCTCGATCGCCTTCTCACAGTCGTAGTTCTGCAGCCTGAGGTATCCCTGGCCAAGTTCCCGCAGCAGCGTCATCAGTCCATCGGCACTTTGCTTCTTCAATGCCAGCACCTGCTGGGCCACCTTGTGGGCACTGTTTATGCTATTGTTGATGAAGACTTTCTCACTGAGCGTTTCGCTCGAGGTGATGGTTTCGATCTTCTCCTTGCCGTCGCCACCGACGGAAGACTTTCGTTCGACATTTTCCAACAGATTGCCGGCACTGCTGTTCAGATTCTTTGAGATTCGCTGCTTGGACTTGCGGGGAGGTGACCGAGGTGCCACAAACTTATTGTTCAACTGGGGACTTTTGGTATTTTCCTTGACGGAATAGTTGCTGTTGCTAAACAGACGCGAGCTGCGTCGGACGTTCTGGGCCTGCAGGGCACCTCCGGTCGAGTTCGGTGTCCGCGGTGTCGTTAGCTGATTGCCCGTCTGACTGAACACAATCGGTTTTGTGTTCGCACTCTGTGACTGTAGGAGCATCGACGTTGCCTGGAGGAGAAGAGATTTGTGTTTTTAATTGATTTGAATCTTAGGGTTTGTGGTAACTCACCGTTGTGTCACTCTTGCGATTGATGATATTTCCCATCGTGCCTAGGTTGTGAGGGCCGCGCATTTTCTTATTGCTAGATAAGAGGGCCATTTTTTGCTGATCATTGTCGGCAATGATTTGCTGCTGTTGCAGACCGGCCTGTTGCTGTCCCTGGCCTGGCTGTTGACCTTGCTGCTGATATCCCGTGGCCGAGGAAAGCTGCTGGGGCGAGGGAGTCATTAGGAGCGAAGATTGATCACACAGCATGGGACTATTCATGATGGGAAGGACTCCGAAGCTGGGCGTCGCAGGACTCATCGCGGCTAGATATCTAAATTGTTGTTTCCGGAACGGCGTTCCAACGTCACCTCCCATATTGGGTGTTTGCTCGTCGGCCGCCATCCTCGCATTCGATAAACTGCTAAAATTTTGACCCTGTGCTTGTTGCTGCTGTGGAGGATTATTTGGTGTGTTGATGATATTCTGTATTAGACACTGTGAAACCTGATCTGGAGTGGTGATTAGCTGTTGCTCGAAGCTCTCCGATCCTATGAACATCCCTCCGCCTCCTCCTCCTCCTCCACCACCTGTCCCACCGCCGCCGCCACCGGTTCCATTTCCAAACCACACCATCGACGAATTCATCGCCGGATGGGAGGCTTGACTGGTAGCAAAGACATCGGTGCTCGCCAACTGGAACACACCGTTCGGGTCCGGTTTCTCCCCTCGGTTGCATAGGTCGGCAAACGATTGCCACAGGAAGGGATTCAGCTTGACCACCTTTCGGCTGGCATCGTTCGCCAACTTTCCCCGTTCAGTCTTCTGGCAAATTTTCGACAGCAACTCCAACGCGAAGCAGCTGATGTCGCCAAACTCTTTTGCCACCTCATCCAAATGCCGCGCCCGCAGGTGGTCGTCATTGATTAGCGTATGCTCCGCTTCCGAGTATCTGAAATTGGTTGGTTGGTTTTTAGTAATATGGTAAAGGAAGCTCACCAGCCACAAGATACTCACTGCTTCAGATCGAAGGCACACTTGGACAGGAGAAACCGACATTGCGTCGAACGGACGCCCTTTGACGATAGCAACCAATGGGCCTGATGCTTCTGTCCGGCCCGGTAGTAACAGGTCGCCAGCAGAAATAAACTCTCCTCCGATTCCACTGGAAACAGAAAAGGACACAAATTAATGCATTCTGGCTAAGGGAGAATTTCTTGAACTCCTACCTTCGGCACACAGTCTTTCCGCCAAGAAGATCGCATCCTGATAGTCGTAGTGGTTCAGGCAGTGCCATATTGCGGCCTGAAACGACAAAATCAATTAGCTCGCATTTTTCTAATCTTCGTGTGTTTATTTATAATCTGTCCAGCACAGAAACAGCAGCATAGCATGATGATAGGGTGCACTGCGCTCCCCATCCGGCGTGATCCGATCGATAATCTCATCTCTTGTATGCTTTTCTCGGATTGACGTTGCCGACTGTTGGACTATAAGTGGGATGCAACGAAAGCCGAGCGGCTCATTTCTTGTTGTTGCCATACGCAAACAACGGCTCGAAATAAACAATTTCTATTAATAATGAGAATACATCATTCGTCGAACTTGTCGACCCATTTTAATAGCAGGCAGGCAGAGCGCCGTGCATATTCTTGAAACCGATAAAACAGTTCAATGGGATTCCATCGAATACGAGTGAGCGATCAATTTTAGATACAGTTAGAATAAGGCCTGTTTCAAGTTGGAGCTGCGTGACAGCTTGGTTGTCAAGGCACAAGTCCGGAGCAATTTGCGATTAGGGCGTACATGCAAAATTACCAATAAATCTTGAGTTTTGAACTTTAATTTTATTGATTGAAAATTGTTTTCGCAAAGAGCGTAGCGTTATTTATCGAGTACTTTTTCAAACAGACGTATCTGATTTTGTAAACAAAGAGGGGAAGTAAGATTCAAACATTGAATTCTTGAAACCCTTAGCACTTTCATGCAAACTAGGGCCACGAGGAATAACATTTCCCTAACATGATGTTGATGCTACTTTCCGTGAGGGTGCTGAGAGTTTTGAGAAATTAACATTTGAATCTTACTTCCCCTGTTTGTTTACAAAATCAGATACGTCTGTTTGAAAAAGTACACTGAACCCAAACATCATCTCAAGATCGCCTAAAAAGTAAATCGATTGCGCCCTTTAACGATAAGCATTCGGCATTCGGATGATTGTCATATGGTTCGATTCGAATGACGATCGTCCATGTTTCGTATGACAATCAGCGAAATTAAATATGATGTTTGTTCCAAAACTGTGTACAGTATCTACGATACAAGAATGGTCTAGTGGAATAATCTAGTGGCATTAAAATATAACACAATTTACTCTCTCTACCGTTCAATCATGGATTGCTGCGGGAGCTCAAAAATTGGAAGAGATGGAGACATGTCTACATCTCTTTATTAGAAGCGGTCGGGTTTCCATCCTTTAAGCATACTGGTTCCAGTTCTGATAGGTTTTTACCGAATGATGTAAGATGAAATGATTTAGATTTTTTGCATTCGAATTTGAACGGGAGCTCAATTTGCTTCGCGTATTATTAGTTGTTCGACATTCGAAGGAAAATCATCTGGTTTTTAGAAAATCATCGTCCGCCTGCATCTATCATTCGAAAATGCGATTTTAATATCTCGATATGAACCGACGGAGGATTCATTCGATAAAAAGAGGATGTTTGGGTTCAGTGTACTCGAGATTTCTTTTTTTTTTTTGTTTGACGTTGTCACTGTTGACTGGCTGCAATGAGGTCTGGCTGGGGCCAATGTCCAATGACATCTATATAAGGCCTGGGGCAACGCACTGCTTGCTTGTGTAGGAAGCAAAAATAATGTTAAAGCACAAAATTGCCAGCATCGAAAGAAAGCCCGGTTCCGGACGGCCGACGACTCTGAGCGACAAGAAGCTCCAAAGGATGCTGAAGAGGAAGACCGAGGGAAAAGTGGCTACATCGCAGCGTGCGCTTGGCCGGGAGGTCGGTTCAACCGGCCAAACAGTGAAAAAGTACCCGGCGAACATGACCATACATGTCAGGAAGCGGAAGTCGCGTCCACTGGTTTCGGAGTTGCAGGCAATGACGCAGCGGCAGCGGCTGAATAAGATGGTCAACTCGATTTTCCCGGCGAATCGCGACGTGGCGGTGGTGATGGACGAAGAGACCTATCTCACCCTGGATGGCAACGACTGGCAGGGCACTTCGTATTTTACTTCCCCCACGAAGGAAGTGAGCTCCGAGGTGAAGTTCATTTCACACACCAAGTTCCCCAAGAAGGTGCTGCTGTGGCTAACAATCAGCGAGAAGGGGATGTCAAAGCCGCTCTTCTTTCGCTCCGGACTGGCCGTGAGCGGGGAAATTTATAGTGCGAAATGCCTGCCGGAAGTTGCGTCGTTCATCAAGAAATACCATAAGGGCGAAGACGCGGTGTTCTGGCCGGATCTGGCGTTGGCCCACTATTCGAAACGATCGTTGGAGGAGATGGAGCGGCTGAATATCGATGTGGTACCCAAGTCGGCGAACCCGCCCAACGTCCTCCAGCTGCGTCCCATCGAGAATTTCTGGGCCAACCTGAAGCGTAAGATCTACTCCAACAATTTTGTCGCAAAAACTGAGGAGGAATTGATAAATAAAACGAAGAAAGAACTCATAAACATGCCTACACGCATGTTTTCGTCCGCCATGGCGAATGTTCCGGTTAACTGCCGGAAGGCCGCTCGCAAGGGCGTAGAATTTTTTTGCAAGTAAGCTTTAATAATCACCTTCCATGGGAAATTTATCAAAAGAAATTATCTGTCTTTAGTCGAACGTTTATTGGAGAAAGGGACAGAGTTGGGTGACATGGGTGGTTTTATAATAAAATTCAAATTTCCATGGCTTACTGCCAGATCATATTCATACTAGTCTACATAGGTCTACACGATTGATATTAAATCTAATTCATTTCAACACCCCCTCTTAGACCTAGTGTGGATCGATGCTTCAGAAAAGCAGCAGCAGGTAGGCCCTTCGTGAAAACGTCCGCCAGTTGGTCTCCTGTCGGAATGTAGTTCACTCTGATGACGCCGTTTTGGATACACTCCCTAACAAAGTTATAGCGAATGTCCAGGTGCTTCATCCGTTTCTGGTCTCGAGGTTCTTCGGCGATATGTATGCAGGACTGGTTGTCCTCGTAGATCACCAAAGGTGCGTTCAGTTTGACGCCGAACACGGTGAGCAGATTCCGGTTTTTCCGGCTTAGCGAAACGTATTCCGCTTCCGTCGATGACAACGAAATCGTCGCCTGCTTGCGTGTCGTCCACGAGGTGGTATTGCCGTAGACTTGGAACACGTAGCCACTCGTTGAACGACGGTCGTCCATGTCGCTACCCCAATCCGCATCCGCAAATCCAACGATTGGATCGGCACCAGGGTCGCGTCGATACTCCAAGCATAGGTGCTTGGTTCCTTGGAAGTACCGCAACACGCGCTTGAGATGGCTCCAGTGCACATCGGTTGCGCCACTCTGGAAGCGGCTGTGACGCGCGGTTCGGCAGGTACCGTAAGTGTTCGGGCAGGGAGATCGCGAACGATCTGGCGCGGACGTCCCGAACCCTGCTTGGATCCAGGAGCATCGCGATCGGATCAGCGTCAGGTCGGTGAAGCTAACTACTAAAGACCTATGTAGTTAGACATAGTGGGTGCGTAAAGCACACTAGCCACCTCCCTGAAGTAATACCGAAAGGTGGTTCCGGGGAGGGCCGGGGCTGGAGGCACGGGTGGGTTTTTAGTGGGTCGAGGAGTTGGCGCCCTCATCCCCACACCCTGAGTTCTTCAGGAGTCTGTTTGCAGATTTTCCATCCCGCCTAAAAAAAAAACTCTGGAAGCGGCTCAGGAAGTTCACCGCTATGCTTATGTCAGGACGAGACGTCAGCATCAAGTAGGTCAGGCAACCTACAAGCTCCCGGTATGGATGCTGTGTCGCTTCCTCACCATCCTTACCCCTCTCCAGCTTGAGATTGGATTCCAAAGGGGTCGACGCCGGCTTGCAGTCTTGCATGCCGAAGCGCTTTAACAGAGCAGAAACATATTTAGTTTGATTCAATAGCAACGTACCTTCTGCCATGTTGTACTCAATGCGCATGCTCAGGAAGTTTTTTAGCTCCTGCATGTCGTCCATCTCGAACTCCTTCTTCAGCAGCTCTTTAATCTTCCGTATTTCTTCCAGGGAACTTGATGCCAGCACGATGTCGTCGACGTACACGACCAGGTACATCCACACGCCGTTGACCTTCCTCGTATACAGGCAGTTATCGTATGGTGAGCGCCGGAAACCAAGCTTAAGGACAAAACTGTTTAACCGCTCGTTTCAGCTACGCGGTGCCTGCTTCAGGCCGTACAAGGATTTGTTCAGCCTGAACACCTTATTCCCCCTCTCAAATCCTGGTGGCTGCCGCATGTAGACGGTTTCCGATATCGTTCCGATGAGGAACGCCGTGCGCACATCCATCTGGTGCAAATGGAGGTTTTTCTGCACCGCCACCGCCAGTAGAGCCCTGACGGTTGTCATACGCACCACGGGACCATAGGTTTCCTGGTAATCGTAGCCTTGACGCTGGGAACATCCTTTGGCCACGAGCCTTGCCTTGTGCCTGTCGATCGAGCCGTTGTCCAGGTATTTGATTTTGAACACCCACTTGCAGGGTTCTGCTCGAGCACCAGGAGGAATCTTCTCGAGCGCCCGCATCTCGTCGCCGATCGCACGCTTCCATTCCGGCCAATCGTCGCGCTTCCGAAGCGGAATGGTTGAAGGCATCGATGTTGGTGGAAATTTCAAACCGGATGCAGGTGTTGGTGAGCCGTGTATGATGGGGAAGCAAACGAGGCAACCCTTCGAAGAAGCAGTTCTACCTCGATGAGCTTCATCAGGCCAGCGTTCCCGATATGACCGTACCTACGATGCCACAACGTCAACTTACTTCCTTGATCAGCGGCCATGGCGGTTTCGATCTTCGGCACTTCCGCATCCAACTCGTACAGCCGACCCTTCCGACTCGCAGTGCACACCACTTCGGAACCACGCGTGATTCGTGCACCATCCTTGCCAAACGTCACTTCCATTCCACGCTCAGCGACTCGCTTCACGGAGAACAAATTGGCGTACAATCCTGGCACATACAGGACGTCGTACACCGTGCAGGTTAGCTGCTTACCTTGGACGTTGGATACCATCTTCACTTCGCCGGCCATACGACTGGTCAGCGACACTCCCGACTTGGCGACGCTGATAACGATGGGCGAATCCAACGGGCGCACATTTTTCAAAAAGCTCTTGTCGCTTACCATGTGCTCCGATGCGGCGCTGCCCAAAATCCAACGAAATTTGCCACCGGTTGAATCGCCACCAACGGTCATGAACGCCACATCGCTTCCCGGTTCCGCCACGTGCGCCTTGCTCTTCTTCTTCTTGTCCGTCTTCGGTGTATGGCGATCTTGGTTCGCATTTTCCGGACAATTCACGCGCGTGTCTGTCCCCGTTGTGCCTTCGCTTTACGTCCTCACTGAGCAGTCTCGACTTGACGAATTCCATCGAGCACTGTTCCACCGGTAGCGTCTCAAGCATCGTGATGATCTGGTCGTACGATTTCGGCATCGACTGTAGCAGGAAGAAAATCAACACCGGCATGTCGAAGTTGATTTCTGCCGATTCTAGCTCTCGGATGGTCTTTTCGAAAGCCAGAATATGCTCCTCCAACGGTCGTCGCTCGTCGTACTTCATTCCAGCCAGCTGTTTAGGCAAATAGAACACGCCCGAGACTCCTTTTGTCTCGTAGTAATGCTGCAACGTGATCCAAATCGCTCTTGGGGACTTTTGCAAACGGACGCGCTCCTCTGATGGATCAGGATCGACCTGCATTTCGCGTCTTCTTGCTTCCGCTTGGTCCGCTTGTCCTCCTTTTCCTTCTTCATCGCTGCCGTGTCCTTTGCATCATCCGGGAAAAAATCTTCTTCCAGAGTCTTTTCGATGCAATGGAGCAAACCCAACTCTTCCAGGTACAACTCCATCCGGAAACTCCAATTCGAGAAATTCGACCCGTCGAACAGGTCCATTTCCGATTCCGCGAAAGATTACACCGTTCCGAAAAAAAAATATCACGCTGCCACGCTACTGACGCCACTCGACCGAAAAACTTAACCGTCACCGGTGAATTTTTTTTTTTGCCGAACACGTGCTTACTCGGGGTCGCGGTTGCTATGGTAACGCGGAGGGCCCATAACCTGATGAGAAACACGATGTTAACTAGTCGAACGTTTATTGGAGAAAGGGACAGAGTTGGGTGACATGGGTGGTTATATAATAAAATTCAAATTGCCATGGCCTACTGCCAGATCATACTCATACTAGTCTACACTGATCGGTGAGCAAGGTATGCCAGAAGGGATTTCGTGTGATGTTCTCCAAGGAGGAGTGAAAAGTTGTCAACCCGGACGACGAGGTAGTGGCGATTGGTCGTGAAGTTGGCGGCCTCTACAAGCTGATCGAAACGAAGAAGCCCGTGGTGAATTTGGTGAAGGACGACAAGTACGAGTTGTGGCATCGGAGCATGAGATACCTCGCTGCCGGTGGGATGAAGCAACTCAAGACGATGGTAACCGGCCTGAACTTCGAAATGGAGAATCCAGCGAAGTGCATACCGTGCATCGAAGGTAAGCATTCCCGTCAACCGTTTAAGTCGAGTGGGTATCGAGAGGAGCGCGTGCTAGAGCTTATTCACTCGGACTTGTGCGGCCCTATGGAGACAACATCGACAAAACCGTCGTGTATTTCTTGAAGTCGAAGGCGGAAGAACTCGAGGCCCTGCAAGATTACAAGGCCTTTGCGGAAAAGCAGACTGGTGAGAAGATCAAGCGAATCCGCACCGGCAATGGAAAAGAGTATGTGAATCAAAATTTTCGAAGCTTCCTGCGGAAGGAGGGAATTCAGCACGAGACGTTCGCTCCTCACAACCCGGAGCAAAATGGATTGGCAGAAAGGACGAATCGAACGTTGACCGAAAGAGCGAAGAGCATGCTGTTCGATGCTAACCTTGACAACCGTTTTTGGGCAGAAGCAGTTGCAGTCGCATCCCACGGATCGAAGCAACCCGTGCTTCGAAAGTGACGTGTTTTTCTTTTGCTGGATCGTTATTGCGAATCGAATATTCAATTTTATTTGTGATATGAAATCAGAATAACGTGAAATTATATTATCATCGTAGTGCTGCAGTAAACAATCATGTGTTTGGCAGCGAATCTTGTCCTAACTGTGTGATTGCCGCGATTCGTTTAGTTTGGCTCGCGATAGTTTGGTAGACATGTGCAAGCCGGTTGAGCCAAGAATGGCAACGGTGGAGGAAATTTTGATCAAACATTCGCCGGAGCAGGTGGATATTCTGAAGTAAACGAAAAGGTAGGGGGGGGGTAAATTCAATCATTATCATAAAAAAATGGCCAACAAATTATCATAAAAAAATGACCAAGTAAAAACAACATTCATCTCCGGTTCTAAACATGCATGCTGCAGATAATTTCTGATGAAACTTATCACGCTTTCTTTATTGATCATGTGACTAACCTACATCTAGGGATGATAAAATCCTTGCTGTACTAAAATGCAGGAAAATAATTTCCTTCAACCTTGGTTTATGACACGAGACAACCATGTACACATGTCTATATTTTGCGTCCTCTTTTAGCCTTCGGTTGACCTAGATAACATTATCTTTAAATAAGAATAAGTCTGTAACCCAGAAAATCCAAAAAAGCTGCTTCAAATTAAGCATTATTCATCGCGAGTCCTCAATTGTGTCTACCAACTGACAACCCACATCGCAATAAACCATCAGTCGCAAAATTGTACCTTGAAAGTTGTAATGTTTATTGATTTATTGATCTTATCAACCACCGAACAGCAAAAAAAAAAAACATGTACCTGTACCATGACTATTTTCTCTATCTTTTTTTCACTTTCGAAAAATAGGTAGCCGCCTATTACTCAACTAATTCGATTCACGGCAGATAAGCACGGCGAGATTACCGATCGGAATCCCTTTACTTGTTTTAGCAAACCTACCCTGCACGAAGAAGCATTCAAAAGCGAGGTTCGAAGGCAGTCCAACAACGTTGACATAACTGTCAATCCCACCCCACCATCCTGTTTGATGCTGTATGGAATGGTTCGTACTCACCTGCACTGGTTCCTGCACAATCATCCCACCCTAATGCTCCGTCTACGCCTGCGAGGCCACCCTCCTCCTCGACAATAGTGTTTGTGGAAGCAGCACCCGATTATTCTCAACGCAGTCTGTCTGAAGCTGAATCTGTGTTTCCTTCCAACTACCCCCAAAACAATGGAACAGTACGTCTATTTCTTCCACTGGTCAAGGTAAACCAACTCTGTGATCACGGTACGGCAATGTCGATACTGCTGCTGCTGCGGATGATGATGATGACGATGAGGAAAAACAAATTTCACTAGATGCATTACAACACTTTCTCACACACAGAGAGCCTATTCACTGTTTTTTCCTTCTGCTACTGCTGCTTCTGTCAAGTGCCTGTGCCTCCAACCCTTTCAGCAGCTTGGATTTTCTAGAGCTTCTGTTGCCTCTATTGCAGCAACCAGAGACCACCACCGTCAATCCCCGCGCCGTCACTTCACTCTTCTGTCTAAACTCTTCGCTATTGTTGCCTAACAGAAAATAATACACGACGCCCATGAACGTGCATCACAAACTCCATCCACCGCAACGACAGACGAATTGAAACACAATCCAACTCAACGTCAAGCGCCGTGTCTGTGTGTGTGAGTGTACCACACTACTCCCCTTCTTATGGCTCTGCTCGCTGCTCATCCAAGGCGAACCTTCTTTTTTTTTCCTCCACCGAATTCCGAACTTTCGTCGTCGATGGATTTTCCTTTTCACTACCTCCAACGTCGAAATCCGTTCTCACGAAACGCTAGTCTACTTTCATCCCGTTTCCGCAGATTCTGATCGATGTTTTGACGGGAAAACTGCTGCGAATAGCCACGAATACGCAAAAATTGAAGCACTTCAAAATTTCCCGTTTCTTTCTTCCAACTTTAGCAGCACACCAACCACACTATCGAACTCGTTCGACAAGCAAGCACACCACAATCGACTTTTGAACGACGGACAAGAAAAATACGTCTGCTGCATCACAAAATCATCGCACCCCAGAGCGTCCAGTTTCGGTGTGTGCGTGAAGGGAGAGTCAAAGAAGATATTGACTGACGGTTGGAAATCGCTCGCGAGGAACGGGCGAAAATTTGGTTGTCAAAAATGCGGACGAAAAAGTCTATTTCCAATCAAACATGTGTAAAAGGCCTATGTCTCAAACGTAATGGGTCAAACACAATGAGAACGGTAGAACGCCAAAACGGAAACGGAAAATTTTCCAATGCATGGAATGTAACGTATGCGCCCACAATGACAGCGCAACGGTAAAAACGGTATATTACTAAAATGCGTTTTTTTCCAAAAATTTGGAAAAAAAACGGAACGACAAAGCGGCAAAGCTGAATTGAAACATTGAGCGTATGTAAATACAGAGATGCTACCTCCGTTGATTTGTCAGTAAATATTTTATATCCCGCATAATCACAAACCATTCCTGGACCATTTCCCTTATTGTTGACGACCGTTTCCGTTATTGTTACTTCATTTGCCCTTATATTTGACAACTATAAACTAACAATCTCCTATATAGTTTTAACAATATTTCAGAAGGTAAAAGGCCAAATAACAATATGCTGAATAGGCGGTTAAGTTCAGTTACCATAAAAAATGGCAATTTTCACGAACAATTTTTTTGCTGCAGTCTATGCCAAAAAGTTGGTATATATTCCAGATCGAGTGCAGGCAATAAAAAACCTCTCAATGACAATATGGCATACATTAACAATATGTGTTAATGTAGAGGTTATATGGTGAAAACAAGATTAAACTATTTGATAACAATAACATAACATGTGATTATTTATCTTACATTTGAAATTAAGTTATGCGGGATTGTATTTGTTTTTAATAGGGTATTATAGGGGTATGTGGATTATAACATTGTTCGATAAAAAATATAATAATATACCGGCATTTAATTTATTTTTTAATTTTGACAAGCGAAACTATTGAAAAAAACAATCTCAAAAAATAATGATTGCAAGACAAGTACATCCTATTTCACCATGAAACACGCTACAAAAAACAGACTACCTAAACCAACGAACCAACCACTGATTTTTAGCATACATAAGTTGACATATATGTCATATTGGGAGCCCCCGTTACTGAAAATTAAGTGCTGTCACTTTGTATAAATGTCACTTTGTGAAACTGCAAGTCAGTTTGTAAAAATAAAAATGATTAGATTTTTCTTGTTTAAAAATCGAGAAAAAATAGTTGAGATTCATAAAAAATATGTTTGTGCTAGGAAAAATGCCCATCATCGATACGAATGGAAAAAACCAGGTTTTTTTTTAAATTAAAACCCCCTATTTAACATGGCATTTTATATTGTATATGTTTTAAATTTCACCTGGCATCCCTGTGTAAAAAAATCCCAGTATTGGAAAGCATCGGAGGTGCTGTTTAATAACACAAAAATCTGTTTGGAAAATGTCGAGTAAATACCGGAAGATGATTATTTCATCTTCCACTTTATTTCTCAGGTGAAAAACACCCTTCACTATACGTGAAAAGCAGCAAGGCCTACCGAAACGTCGTTACCAAAGAACAGATTTGGCTATCTTTGGCAAACAAAGTAAAGCTGACAAGTAAATAAATTATATTATTCTATGGTTTTTTTTACTAAGTTTTAATCTATTTCTTTCTCTCCTACTTAGTTGAAGATGCTAAGCGAAAGTGGAAGTATCTCCATGAGAGATACGTCAAGGAGTTACGAAATATTCAGAAGTCTTCTACTTCCGGCGCTGGTGCTGGCGGAGTGCATGTTCCAAAATGGAGATTTTTTGAGCTTTCTTTTTTGGCACAGCATTGTAAGATATCGACATTTGACATTTGATATCGCCCACATATGAGAGGGTTCCGAGAATTCAGTACTTCCGAGGAAGTGGCCACTTCCAAACATTTGATATATTAAGTCGGAATCTTAGGCCGTGATGTGCGACGTGCGAGAAAGTGGCCTCTTTTTAGATCTGATGTGATCTAAATTCTTGCACCGCGTCTTCATGTATCATGCAGCACAATGATTTAAATTTTTGCATCTGCAAGAAAATAGATTCAAATGATGCATGTTTCAGATCACTTTTTTGGCTTTATCTGTTTTCTGTAGTAGTGCTGGGAACATTGCTATAGATAAAAAAGAATCGGATTTATCTGTCAAAGGAAGTCAATCGTGTAAACAAACGTTCTGAGTGAAGAAGAAATTGGTCCGATTAAATTATCATCCCAGTATGAAGGCCACAGGGGAGATTTTAGTTTCCGGTTTTATCGAGTTGAATCACGCGGAGCAGAAAAAGGAAGACAGTGCCGGATTTCGAGGTTCCCCTACCGGAGGTGTTGCAGGGTTTTATTCTGATTTTGGAGTGGGTGTAGAGAGGCGAAGTGGGTTATACTTTGATGAATAATTATGCTTATTTTTTACTTTTAGACAATGAACGAAATGAGCTTTCGCAAGAAAGTAATGCTGTTCGAGGGTTGATGCAAGCGAGAGCTTTACATTTGGTTGGCTAACGATGAAAAGGAACCGTCAGTTAAGTTCCTGGTTGAAGAAATCATAATAGGGGTGCTGAAGTGAACTGGAAGTTGTCTTCGTGTATCTCAACCCAGTTGTCAAGTTTACCAAGCAACCACATTTGGTAGTAATTAAAGAGCTCCTGATTCAGCTTTTTGGTGTCCCAAATCACCATACAAAAGACAAAACAACCATTCATTTACACGATCGGTTCCATCCAGCCAAATATCGACAGCTGATTTGGAAAGCCAAAGATAAATATCTGCACAAGCAGAAGCAGAAACTGAATTTAATGCATCGAAAAAGACCCACGATTTTGTCAAATCTACCTCGTAGTTGTTTTTCTTTTTGTTAATCTTGAATCGCTTTTTAAACGAGTCTAGCGAACTCCTTTCGCCCTTCATTGACATGCCTGAATTACGGCGATGTTTCTTTCCGTTGGTCGAATCTTTCTCGGAGAAGCGGAGATGGTCATACGATCACACATCGTTGGTTCAGAGCTTGACATATCCAAGACAAGCAAGCTCCCACTGCAGTTGCCCCCACTCCTCCACGGCTTGCACAATTCGCAGTAAATTGCAGACTTCTTCCATTGTATCAACTGAAAAATACACTAATTACTGATCAACAGTAGCAAACAAAAACAAACGCATGTGAGGCGATCACATTGTGGGTTACAGAACGGCAAAACGCAACGGCAGAACGGCAACGGTAATTTTAGACCATTGCGAATTGGTCGTTGTTACCGTTTTGCCGTTCTACCGTTCTCATTGTGTTTGACCCATAAGCACCATGATTTTATCTTAACATAATCAAATTTTTTATAATTATTATCATAATTAACTTCCACCTGATTCGTTCACACGATTTAATAACATTTTCAAAACTATAAACAGGCCGAACTCTATTCTCATTTTCTCTACCCTTCTAATCATTTATTTTATGTTTTCAATGTCATTTATACGAATTTAAGTTTCTGAACTGATAATAAAAAAACAGTGCAACATTAATGAAATTAAGGTTCAACACAAAGAGCCTATGTTTCAGGACCTATGCCCAGCAAAACATTGAATAGAGTCTATATCCAAGATAATTTATAAATATATTTTGCTCTAACCAATCTTAATCTGAATAATAAAAAAAATTAATATAAAATATTCATTATAAATTCAAAAATTGTTACGATTGGCACCGGTCAACCAAATCTCGAGTAATTTAAGATAAGAGCCTTAAAGCTTATGGAGGAATCCAGGTAACGCAAAAGAAAGGTTAAACGTCGTAGATGGCGCTCTTTCAAAATGGTTTTTCGAGCTATCTAAGCAAAATAATTGCTGATAAAAACATAAGCAAATCGACGATAGTGACAATACTGACCAGTTCCATACAGTTTGAAAAATAGCTAGAAAGTTTTTGTCAATTTCGGTTTTAGGTACTACGATGTTTAACCTCACTTTAGCTTTACTTGGATTTCTCAATTTTAAACAATGAATATACAAAATTTAAATTATTGTCTTCTTTAGACCATGTCGTCAATCAGTTCAAGTGCGATTTGGTATCATTTTGATCGCAAATGTGATGGGAATAGTAAAGTGTCAGGAACATGCCACTAGTGCAAAAAAAATCAGCGTTGTCCGGAGGCTCGATAGGAAATTTAAGACGGCATCTATCCACCATACATCCAACAATATCCGTTAATAGAGGCATACAATCAGCGCCTGTTGGGAGGTCTACAATTCAATACGAGGCATCTGGTGGACAGCTCGGTGCAACACAGGAATCAACCGGGACCGAGAAAGAAGAATATAGAGTCACCGCAAGTGCCGCCTTAAAATGCATAGTAACCAAAAATAGGAAACTATTCAATTGCAACCATACGTGACACTGCAATACCACACACCCATGCGCTCTTTTCATTCTCTCCTTTCCACCCCGCGTGTGGCCGTACCGATAGAGTGACATCAAATTGTACAGCTCAATAAGTCCAAAAGTCCACCAAAATTCTGACACAGCGGTAATGAACCTTTTGCCTACAGACACTCCAGGCGTCTCGCTCACCCATATGCAAACCATAGATTAAGAACAATTGTAAAACCCTATATAAATGAATGACTTTCCTGAATAAAAGCTAATCTTTGACTGAAAGTTGACTCTGGCAGTCTTCTCGGTCTGAACCGGTAAATCTTTACCCTAGTTCGGATACCGATATAGCTAATAGAGAAGGCCTTCTCCAACTCAAGGGCACCCCTTCTCGCTAGTTGAGGATGCGGCATTCAAAAAAATTGTTGAATTGTTGTGTCCTTCCTATAAGCTTCCCAGCAGAAAAACGCTCACAAATATCCTGCTACCGGCAGTTTACAATGATCTATTATCATCAGTGCAAAAGCAGTTAATCGATGCTCCAGCTGTTTGTATTACATGTGATGGTTGGACTAGTATCACAAACCCAAGCTTATACGCGCTGACTGCTAATTTTTTCGACTCAAACACGATGCTGAAATCTGTTTTGTTGTGGCCCAAACACAATGATAACGGAATCTGAACGGCAACGGCAAACGGCAAAGCCCGATCTGAGTAAGTCTGCTTGAAGGAAAGAAAACAGGCTAGATCCAAGCCAATTCTAATTGTACATATCGAAGTAATTTGCAACAACTGTCAAACTTGCCGTTTGACGTTCCGTTTCCATTATTATTGTGCTTTGACGGTTAGAATGTTCGGAATTTTCCGACAGACATACGGTGGAAAATATGTCTGCATGGATAACGGCAGTTTTGACACGGTTATCTATAAATTTCAAAATAACAGCTCTCGTAACTGACAATGGAGCAAATATGAAGTTAACCGCCACACTACTCAAGGTACGTGATTTAGAGTGTTTTGCACATTCTCTCAACCTAGTCGTCCAAACAGCCATTTCCATATCTATAAAGGTCATTGTCGATAAATCCAAAGTGGTTGTTCAGTATTTTAAACAAAGTAGTCATGCTCTGAGCAAGCTCCAAGAAATGCAGCGGAAATTGTACATGCCCGAATGAGAATGAGAATGACTTCAATAGAACAGATATCTGTGGAACAACAAGATAAATCCGTAAACGATGAAAAACGATAGTCCGTATGGGAGGAGCTTGACGCGCTTATTGGGAAACTGCAAGCTTCGCATGATTCGTCAGTTGCTGCTATTGTAGAGATTTACAAATACTTAGCCAAACCACATATGCCGAGAGTAGGCGGCCCATTGCTATGGTGGGAAAAACAAGGAGGACTCAGCGAAATAAACTTTCGATATTCATAAGATTGCATTATGATTATTTACAACAAGAAATCGTTATGAATTTCATCAATTTACCTTATGAAATATAATGATGTTGAAAAAATTCAAATATGGAGCAACCTTGAACGTTGAGGTTATGGGTCCAGTGACTTGACCACTAGTATATATCAACACCTGTAAGAAGGAAAGCTTAAAGGTGAACAAAAACAACGTGGTGTAAAACAAAATCCATTCATAAGTCAACCTTATGAAATTTAAAGCATCGTTCATATGTTGAACCTTATGAAATTCTTAAGATTATTTGGCTGAGTGTATATCCCAGGCTCTATCAAAATAGTTCTGGAAAGGCTGTGAATTCAAGCATCTTCGGTTCCCTGTGAGAGGATTTTTTAAAAGCTGGACAGCTATGCAGTGACAGACGCAGCAGTCTTTTTTTTCAACCACTGGACGGATCTCGGTGAAACAACTGCCAAGTGACATTGAATCAATACACTATTTCTGGAGATATCACCGGAACATGTTTCGTTGAATATGGGTTGTGAGTCTAAAATCAGGCTAACCCTAGGAGCGTCGCACTCTAAGGTCATACCATGTAATAACATGAGAACTCGAATATAACTACGATGGTGATAAAATCAAGTGCACAAGGTCAAACTGGCTTCATCTGGGTTTGTGTTCCGATACTCCCAAGGAAGTGTAACGAGGATTAGAGCTCACCGTAGGTGGATCAATTTTTTTTAAGAGCCATTGAGCCGCTCAAATGAGCCGGTTCATTCAAATGAACACATGGCTCTGAGCCGCTCATTCAAATGAACCGTTTTGCCCATCTCTAGTACATGCTAATGATATGGAATATCATTGGATTATATTGCATTACATTATACTCAAAACGATTATTTTATAAGTGTTAGCAACGGAATTTCTCTGATCTTTACTTTGGTACTTTGAGTACTGAAACCCAAAGTTCACGGAGAAGCCACCTTGTGCAGTCTATACTAATAATGAAATTAGAATGAACTTAACGTATGGTGTTATAAATTTCGGATGTTGAGTGTAAGGGGGGGTGGGGTCAGCATCATATCGGCTCTCTCGTTTTTTTTTGGTTCACAAACATCATTTGTGAGGAACACAACTCGTGAACTCTTATCTGCTTGAATTTTACGATACATCGCGAAACACTTCAGAGGAATCGAAAAATTCTCAGGTTTTTTTTTTCATTAGGGCGAATCTAACATTGAGAGATTCTCTCCGGGCTCGCTCTTTTTCATTCATTACAAAACTTTCGAGGGATTCTTAAGTACATATCGAAACACAACAGTGCTGGCTAGTACCATACACTAACTCTAAGACCAGTAGGTCCCGAACAAAAAGATTTTTTTCTTGGCTCAGTCAGTACTAGCACATCGGTCCCAAGCTCGGTCCCAAGCTTAATAATACGCCCCTCATAATGAACTCACACGAACACACTCTCAAATATTCTGTCAAAATAACACAGCAAATCAAAACAAAGGCGCAAATATGTATAGTTAGGTGCTGGCTTCAAGGTGTACTTCGGGCCAAGGGGTTCTACAACAGTGAACCAATTTCAAATCGCTAGTTGCATATTAATTGTTGCTAGTACACTCTACAAATAGTAGAATGAAAAACGTAAAGGTGATTGTAATATGAATGAAAGAGAAAGTAGTCAGAGTGTTTTTTTATATTTTTTGTTCTGCTTAATAAAAAAAAATACCTCGGTCTTCATTGCTCCTCTGTCTTCCGGCCATGAACACCAAAGCGAACAAGGTTCTTGAACCGTGAGCTCTAGAAATTATCTTCTGGGTTCGACCGAATCCAGACATTCGCCCACCGCCATTCTCCTGTCAGTCGTACCTACGTAAACGGGACTGGGTAGAACGGGTTATTAGTCTAGGTAAGACAAAATTTGGATCATATATCATCGGAACCCTTTCGGCTTCATAAGGGTTCGTGAGGCACGACTAGTAGCCAGTTATGCTGTTTCCAATTAAAATTCTTTGACAATCTAGAGTGTTAGTATGATACTTACGTTTGCAAAAAAAATGGACTTTTTTCGGATGGTGATAAAAAAAAACCAAGACAGATAATTGCTTTTGATAAATTTCCCATGGAAGGTAATTATTAAAGCTTACTTGCAAAAAAAATTCTACGCCCTTGCGTGCGGCCTTCCAGCAGTTAACCGGAACATTCGCCATGGCGGACAAAAACATGCGTGTAGGCATGTTTTTGAGTTCTTTCTTCGTTTTATTTATCAATTCCTCCTCAGTTTTCGCGACAAAATTGTTGGAGTAGATCTTACGCTTCAGGTTGGCCCAGAAATTCTCGATGGGACGCAGCTGGGGGACGTTGGCCGACTTGGGTACCACATCGATATTCAGCCGCTCCATCTCCTCCAACGATCGCTTCGAATAGTGGGCCGACGCCAGATCCGGCCAGAACACCGCGTCTTTGCCCTTATGGTATTTCTTGATAAACGATGCAACTTCCGGCAGGCATTTCGTACTATAAATTTCCCGTTCACGGCCAGTCCGGAGCGAAAGAAGAGCGGCTTTGACATCCCCTTCTCGCTGATTGTCAGCCACAGCAGCACCTCCTTGGGGAACGTGGTGTGTGAAATGAACTTCACCTCCGAGCTCAGCACACTTCTGAACGGAGTTGCTTCACTGTTTTTGCCACCACGGTTCGACTGATAGAGCTGTCAATTTTTGCCTGTTGACTCATGGGTTACTATGATTGATGCTGCGGGTAGTTTCGTCAGTGCAGGTGAAGGAAACTAAACCCATGAAAAATCGGCAATATTTGTCCATTTTTTTTTAATGCAAACGTTACTTCCGAAAATCGGATCGTTTAGTTCTGAAGTAGTTTTCAAGCCCCGCTTCTGAAGAAGTTTTGAACCCCAGAAGGTCCAAACCCCACGAATGTCTAGTGGAATTTGAGTAGGTGGCTTCTCTTCGCGTGTTTCTGGTGCATCTGACTTACGTTGCTTCCGTTGTTCGTTACATAACCTTCGGATTAACGTCTTCATCTGCTGAAACGAGACATTTTCGGGCAAGAAAAGCGTCGAGGGAAGCAATGTGGACATTGGGCAATTGTGAAATTAGCTGGACATTGATGGAACAACATTGTTTCCATATTAGTTCTGGGTGGTTCAAAAATAGTTCCGAGATGCTTCCAGAGTAGTTCTGAGATGCTTCCAAATATGTTGTAGATGAATTCCAAGATTAATCTTCGATGCATGCTAACCTGTTCTGGCATGCTTCCAGGAGTGATTCGGAGATGTTTATAGATTTATTTGGTGGAGTCTCCAGAGTCGTTTTGAGATGCTTGTCGAATTGTTCTGGGATGCTATCAGACTATTTCTGGGATACTAGCAGCGTAGCTTTAAGATGTTTGCAGGATTTATATTGAATGCTTGCAGTATAGATCTGAGATACCTCCAGAAAAGTTTCAAGATTTTAATTGAAAGCCTCCAGTTAAGGGATACTTTCAGTTATATTTCAAGATGCTTCCAGAATTGTTCCAGAGTAGTTCTTCGATTCTTCTTAAAGTGTTTCGAGATGCTTCTAGAGTAGATCTGAGATACTTTCAGATCTGTTCTGAGATGCTTCTATGCTTCCAGAAAAATTATGTCGAAAAAGAATCCTCGATGCGGGAAGATTTCCCTAAATATTTTAAATTTATAAGTTCAGTTCAGTAATTTACTGGCGATGCAAATTAGACAAGCTATTGTTTAGCTTTTGAAAACTGAATAGCTCCTAAGTCGTAGTCCTTAGCTGACGTTGAATAGCCGATTTTTTTTTTATAATTCCCATTTGTTGCCGTTCTGTTGTTGTTGCGGTGAACGCATGGTTTCGCCAGACTTCACTGTCGAAAGGGCTCTTCATATGTGGTTTTCCCTCCGACAAAATCTATTCCGTGAGATCCTTCAACTGGGACTTGATATCCCATGGTATCGTTGCATAGGCAATCCAAAATTGATCATCATTTATCACGTAGATGGATGCTACAACTTCGTCAGATCGGAGCGAGACTGTGATAAATTAGTCCGCATCTAAAAACAATTTGAAAGTTATGAAGACCCTCGTCAATCATTACCCACCTACCTACCTCCCTGAATTTTACTTCGTTTCTTGAAAGACTGGTTTTGTTTTGGCAAGAATCTGTCAAGTCTGTCGGTTTGTTTTCATCATTTTGAGTTATTGAGCAAGAAGGTGCTATCGTACAACTGCCACCTATAGGTTCCAAGATTGCCCAGCTAAGGGAACGAACGACAAGTTTAAAGTAGCAACAGATAGTCATAGATTATAACTAGAAAATGAGAAGAATGATTAGTAATTTCCATTTAGTTTCAACTACCTTTTTTGCTTATCTTGACAGATACGCGTATTTCGTCTACAATGTGCAGACTTCTTCAGTGTCGTGTATTAATACTCGACTGCATGACACTGAAGAAGTCTGCACATTGTAGACGAAATACGCGTATCTGTCAAGATAAGCAATAATGGTAGTTGGAATTAAAGGGAAATTACTAAACATTCTTCTCATTTTCTAGTTACAGGTATTCCACTAAACAGCTCACACTCTCCAGGACTCATAGATTATAAGATTCTTGGGTAAGATGCTTTTTCGACTTCTTTCTATCACAGGGGAGGGGGGTGGGGGGAGGTCTTCTTGGTCACAACCAAAGTATCCACAGACTGCAAGTATATCTCCACTTATGAGCTCCTTGTGTGTGTCGTCCAAAGCCTCCTGATTGTCGAGATAAAGTCGACAAAGTCTCTTCCTGGAGAGCTTGAAAAGGATAAATTACCTACTCTGAATATCATCGAAAAGAAGTGTCGATCAATGAAAGTTTAGGAAATATTTTATTGGATATTTATCAAAATATAATAGGGTTCACAGGGTATTAGATGTTTTGCTTAAGTAGGTTTTACCCAACTGTATCAATAACTATTTACATGGTACCTTAAACTATCTTTATACTCTACGTAAACAATAGCGTTACGATTCACCTACTACTGCTCACTGTTGACAAGCTCGAACCATTGTCGCATGGCATCGCTCAACACCATTGGCAATTGACCCAGATCGCGCACGATCACATAATACGGGAAGGGGAACACATCCAGGTAGGACTGCATCACGATCTGGTTCCTATCGGCTGTGAACAAAGGCACACGGATGTCCATAACCGAGTGCTGTAGAACGAAATAAAAACGATCGTCAACCTTCCGTTATCAAAAGAGATATCCAAACCCTTACCTTATTTTCCGGATTATCGATGATCACATAAACGATAAATATCCTCTGCAAACGAGCCAACTTGACCGAATTCTTCACCTTCTTCTCCCCCTCGCTGAAAATGTTTCGCCCGTCACTCAGAACCAGCAGCAGATTCTCGAAAATGCCATTGTCCGACGAAGAGGTATCCTCCGTGTTGAACGTCCTAACGAAATCCAACAGCTCGGCGATTCGGCTCTGATTCTGCTCGAAATTCAGCGAGTTGATCAGTTTGGCTCCATCGAACTGATCGGAATGCTTGAGCAAAATTTTGGGCGATTCTCCAAATGACATCACATTCAAACGACCGCTTTCCAACAGAGTCAAAGCCTGCGAAACCAACGAAATCGCCTGCAGGGTCAAATCCTTCGAATTGTTGTGATCCATCGACTTCGAATCATCCACAGCGATCGTGATCTTGTAGTCTCGCTGAGCGGCTTTCGTCCGACGAAGCCAGATCTTGTCCTTGCGGAACTGCGAGGCAATGTAAGGGATGATCTTCTTCATGTTGATCCGACGACCGGTTCGGTAGTCACCCTTAAGTCGTGTACACTTGGTCGGTTCCAGGATCAACCGAAGCTGTTCACATAGCTCTCGGGCATTCGGAAGCATCTTGTTGGAAATGTGCTGCCACCGATCAAAATCTTCGTGCTCAGGCTGGGCCGCGTTGACGGCCATGGTTTCCTGTTCGACCATTTTGCGCATCTCCAGCGCTTCGGCGGCGCTAGGTTCCTCCGGTACGGTCATGTCGTTAAGGATCTCCATGCTAGAAAGGGGAAACGAAAATCAGTTTCATTCGCTTGTAATTATAAGAATTGCGAATACTTACACTGTGTGGGCCGTCGTATCTTCTCCTCGTGGCACGCGGGCTGTCTCAACCGTCTCTCCTTCAACTTCGACGTTCTCCAACGTTTCGACCTTTTCCCGTTGGCTGTCGTCTTTCTTAGCCGGCTTATCCTTTTTCTTTTCATTTTTCTCACTCTCCAGCAGTTGTTTGTCGGTTTCCTCCAACTCTTCCTTCTGTTCGTCAACATCCATCAGTTCATCCGTGCCTTCCTGTTCCTCATCTGGGTTATCATCCTGCTTCTCGTTTTCTTGATGTTGAAGCTTCTTCGATTGCTCTTCCGTCGCATTATCCAGGGTAGTTTTGTCCGACTGCTTGGCATCCTTCACGTGCTGATACTCCTCCGATTCTTCTTCCTTATCGGCATCCTCTTCGACGTCATCCTCCTTGTTCGTCCGATCTTCTCTGTTGATTTCGTCTACCGTCTTTAATCGTTTCTTTTCAGCTTTATCCGGATCGCCCAGCGTCCTATCCTCATCCGTATTACCCTGGCGACGCTTTTCTTGCTGTTGTTTTTGATCATTCTTATCGCGCTTTGTTTGCGTCTCTTTCGATTCGGCAATGCCTTGGTGACCGCTATCGGATTTCTCATTCTCTGCTTGTCCGATTCCATCCTTATCCTCTCCGGTGTCCTGTTCGTCCATTTCGTTCTCCTGTTTTGACTCTGGCTTCTCGTTTGCCACTTGATCACTGGTACCCTTGTTTTCCGTATCGGGCATTGCCTCAATCCGCTCCTCCTCCGATCGTTTATCCTTCGATTCATGATGTTGTTCGTCTTGCTTCTTCTTCTTATCCTCAGCTTCCTCGGATTGTGGTTCTTCTTCCACTGGTTGTTCGTCTTTGTTTTCATCCGGTAGTTGCTGAACTTCATCGTCCGGTTTCTCCTGTTCTTCCTCGCCTTCTGGATTCTCCTGATTTTCATCCAATTTGTCGACACCATCGGGATTTTCTTGTTCTTGTTCCTCATCCGACGAATCATCACCGTTTTGCTGGTCTTTATCTCCGTCTTTCTGGTCTTCCTCTTTCGATTCACCCTCTTCTTCGTCCTGATCATCTCCTTTGTCCTTCATGTTATCAATGTCAAAAGGATTTTCCTGATTCTCCTCCTCATCTTTCTGATTGTCGGGCCTATCATCATTATCTAAGTTGAAGTCTTCATCAATGTCCATATCCTCGGGTTGCGGTGGCTCCTCGAGTTCGTTGTGATGAGGGTTTTCTTGCTCTTCTTCGCCTTCTTCATTGTTCATGTCTTCAATGTCCTTTGGTTTCTCTTTTTTCTTGTCATCCATTGCCTTATCCACTGCATCCAAACCTTCCTCCTCTTCTCCTGGGGCCTTATCTTTCTCAGAATCCAAATTATTGTGCTGATCGTCCGCCTCCCCAGAACCCTTTCCATCTTCCTCTTCCATATCTTCTTCCTTTTCTTCCTCCTTCTGCTCATCGTCACCCCAAATCTGATCATCCAATTTCTCTGCACCTTCCTCGGTTTCTCCCATCTGCTTATCGGCGTCTTCCTCTTCCTCGTTTTCCTCTTCCGAATCGTCACCCTCCGGTTTTTCCACATCCTGAAGCTTCGAATCGAAGTCCTCACTCATATCGATACCCTTCTCCTCCTTGTTGTCCTTTTCCTCTTCCTCATTCTTATCCTCCTGACCCGGTTTCTTCGCATCGTCCAGCTGATCTTCACTTTCAATCTTGTTCGACACATCCTTCTCTCCTTCCCCGTCTTCAAAGCCAAACTTTTCTCCAGTCTCGTTTCCTTCCTGCTGCTCGCCACCTGCTTCCTGTTCATCCTCCAGTAGATCCTTCGGAACACAGAATCCCCTTGTTCCCAGTTCTATGAACACAGTCAGCATAACCGAGAGCATTTTGGTGCTGATCTTGTGCGCTCCCAGTTGCTGAATCAGGTAGTACTCGACCAGCAAGTTGAACTGCTCCAAGATCGGTACCAGTCGGGTTACTTTCTGAACCATGTTTACGAGTTGCGGTGCCGAGTGGTTTGCGTTCTCCAACATGACGAGCAAATTGCCTATTTTGGTGACCACCTTACGAATGCTGAGTGTTTGCAGATCCTGAAGAAGGTCAACGTTGATTTTCTCCTTCAAGTGTTGCGGTTGGAGACTTAACTTCGGTTCGTGTTCTTCGGTTTCCTCGGTGTCTTCGCCTTGATTGGTTGGTTCTGCTGGCTCTGGTTGATTCGGGGTCGAATACTTCTTGTAGATATGTTGCATTGCGATTAGGATCGAGTGGATGATATTTTCCACCTCATTGTTGAGATTCGCTTCGTCCTGATGGTTATCGGAAGTTGGCAGTTGTTCCTCGCGAATGATGGCAGATCTTACGATCTTCAACGTATCCTGAATTGGTTGAGCATACACCGAGTATTCTTCGGAATTACCGATCTTCAGTTGATCGCACAGCTGATCCAAGATGTTCGTTAGGCTGTTGAACTGATCGTCAACGGATTGAACAAAGTCAGCGGTGAGGTAGTTGTCGTTACACTTCTTCAGATCTTCAACAAGCTGAACAGCTCGCTTCGAAGCATCGCGAACTGCTGTTGAAACCGGCTCCAGCGTCTTCTGGGTCAACTCCGGGACGTCTTTGAGCATTCTCAATTCTTCATGAACTTCTCCGGGAGCGCAACTTAGAAGCAATTGGAACTGCTCAAGCACACTTTGCACCTTGATCGTACTGGTTCGGATGTTGTCCACCTTCTTTCTGTACAGTCCGAAGTTGAACTCGCGTTTGGTTGACTCTAGACATTTGCTAAGCTGCGTAAGATCCTGGATTCTATCCCTCAGCTCGAATACGCTCGATATGGACTTTCCCAGCTCCTTGCGTTGATTTTGAACGGTCAGGAACAAGTCCACAGCGAATCCCTTGATTCGTTCGAGGTTGATTTTTCCAATGTCTGCATTCGGTTGGAGCAAAACCTTCATCAACATCTTGATCTTGAACACAGACTTGGCGTAGTACAGATTGAGCTTGTCGTTCAGATACACGATGTGCTGATCCACTTTGCGGTATTTGCTATTGTGTGCGAGTAGATCTACGGAGAACGGCTTGATCGTTACGTCTACGAATTCGGATTCGATCGCATTCTCGACCAATCCACTTCGGAAGCTCAATCCCAGCTGGGTTAAACTCTTGTAGAAGTCCGACAGTGACTTGCGTTTCTGGTTCAGGATTTGCTTGGCTTGCGATTTTTGCTTGGGTTTCGGTTGACCGCGATCAACTTCCAGACCACGAAGGTATTCGATGGATTCGATCTGATCGTGCAAGAATGTATCCAAATTGTAAATCAAACAGGGGAAGGGAGCATGCAGGATCGCATCTTTCACAACGGTACGGGAGGTTACGAAGAATCGATCGATTTTTGCTAGCAGTTCCTGATTCGGGGTCGTTTCCTGCGACAGACCGGCAACGGAGAACTTCTCTTTCAGTTTGAGTGAAGCCATGAAGTTCTTAACGTCCACCATGTAGTAGGTGATCTTGGGTTCCGAGCGAAGGTTTTTGCCCTTTTGTGCTTCAGCATCGTTGATCTCCGCAGCAGGGTCTTTCGGGGTGAATACGGGAAGGATTTTAGCGCGAATTTCCGTTTCAAACTCCTTCAGGAATTTGTGCAACTGTCGGTGGACCCGGGCAATGTTGTTCCGCATACTGAAGTACGAGAGATCCTTGTTGAAGGATTCGATCTTGACGAACTCCTTCAGTTTCTTCTCGATTGGAGCTCGCTTCGTTCGGATGAACTCTTCGATTTCGGCCGAGAACTGGTCGTAGTACATGTGTAGATTGTAGAGCACTGCAATGACCGTTTCCTTCTTACGATTGTCTTCGAAGTTCAAGTACATCAGATACTGCTCGAAGGACTTCAGGACGCGTAGACGGGTGGTGAACTCAGCATAGTTAGAAGACTCCATGAACTGCTTAAGGACGTGAACCAAATCGTCAATCTTGACCGTTCCCTCTTCCACTTCTTCCTCGTCCAAAAGCTCCTGCTCGCCAAAGCAGCGTTCGACTTTCCTGTAGTCCAGTAGATTTCCCAACTTGGCTTTCGAATCGCTTTGAAGATATTCGTGCAGCAGATTGTACATGAAGAACCAATACCGGTACGCTTTGGAACGAACGTTATCGTGCGTTTGACTCATGCACTCCCTCCAGTACTGCAGCTCCATTCGCATCCATCGGTGCACGAATTCGACGATGTCTGCCTCCAACTCACGTAGATTGTTCAAGCGATGAGCTACGCTGTTCCATTCATCAATTTTCTGTCGCAGCAGCTGAAGGCCTGTACTGAAACGTACGATCGGAGCCGTTGAAGGTAGGGCATAAATTCGATTCAAAATCAGCAGGATGTCTTTCAGAACTGCATGATCCGGCCACTCCAGAAGTAGCTTCCGGACACGATCCTCTATTTTATTCAACACTTCAACGCATTGCACGACTTCGCCGATGTTGGAATCCTTGTAAAAGTTGTACTTGCTCGTAGTAGATCGTTTCAGCTCCAAATCCTCGAATTTCTCCTGAGCCAACCCAACGAGGAAACTTAAACCGGGATAGAAGTTCTCATCCAGTTTGCAATTCAGTGCTGGTCTGTACTTCTGCAGAATCTGCTGGAAGATTGCGATCTTCGTTTGGAATGGACCGACGAAATCAGGTGCGATCACTTCCGGTAGCTCCGCTGCAACTGTTTCCGGATTGTAGTAGAACGACTTCGAAAACTTATTCATCAGATAGATGAAGCTCTCGCAAATCAACGTGTAGTCCTCTCCAGAAATCGTTTCCACAAGCTTTTGATTCTTCCTGACAGTATCCTTCTTGATGACTTGCTCCAACGTATCGTTCTGGATGAAATCAGCAAAGTCTTCATCGACATAGTTCGGGAACAAATCGACGATCTCCCGCTGTGCGACTACCTCTTCATCCTCTTCTTCGCAGTGACTCTTCGTCTGATACAGACTATCATCTTCGGCTTGCTTCTTGCGTCGCAAATTTTCCTGCTTCTGCCACACCTGATTGCAAACATTGACAATCTTATCCAGATCGACAAACTCCTCCTGCCCAATTCCACCCCGAAGGGTAATTGCATTTTTCACGTCCTGCAGTTTGGACTTCAGCAGTCGGAAATAACCGCTCTCACTATGGTCGATCTTTTCCAGAATGGAATAAACGTTCACTTTGTGTCCACTTGCCTCCTCGTCGAACAGAGCGATCGGCTTCACCACCGGGAACTGCGCAAACTTTTCCACGATCTTCGCCAAAGCATCCTTCTCCGCTAGATCGTAGAACACGCCGTTGCTCTTGATTCCGATCGAATCCCGTCTGATGATCAGGCAATGCTTCAAACCGACCAATCCGTACTTCATCGTAGCGATCGAGCAGCAAAGCGGCTCCAGGAAGTCCCGATAGTACGCCTGGTAGCGCTTCAGTGTGTGGTGCTCGAATTTGTTAGCAATGTTGACCCACAGTTCGATTTGCTTGATCGTTTCGTTCACCCGCAGTTGGAAGTTCTTCGTTTGGGTACAGTTCTTGATCGGATTCTTGGTGTCCACTTCAAAGTTCAAGCACTGTGTGGCGATAACGATCAGCTCAACGATCGTTCCCGGGTAGCAGCACGAGATCAAGAAGTTGTTGACATCCTTAACCATTTCGCTGTAGATGTTGTCCGTGGGGCGCAGAGCGACTTTTCGGCAAAGTTTGTTGCGTTTGTCTTCCAAGTGGTCCAGGTGGGAGATGAACACTTGCTTGGTGCTCTCGCCGAGTCGACGGTAGTTCATGGTAATCGCCATGTAATCGTAAACTTGGACGAGCGTTCGGTAGTGTTGTATGTCCTCATCGGTGTAGGATTTCTTCAGGGCGTTCTTTTCGACTGGATCGAGCAGAGGCAGGTAAGTCAGAAGATTCAACTCGATTGCTCCGCACAACGAGTTCAAGGCGGAACTCAGATGCCACTGAAGGTTTCTGTTTGCACTGGATCGCAGCTCTGCGTAGGACACATTCGAGCGAAGCTCGTTTGAAACCTGTAGACATTTTTTTAGTTCCTCGGCAAGCAATTGGAAGTCTTCGACAAACTTCACGCTTTCGACCGTCCGCTGACTGTCTTGGAACCATTTTTGAACACACTCGCACTCCACCAACAGCTTACGAGCTTGTCCAATGGCTCTGTCCAGTCCGACGAAATGTTGATCGTACTGCTGTCTCAAAACGACCGAATTCGTCCAGATCGTATTGCGAAGCATCTTCAAAGTGTTCCGCCATTCCGGGAGTTCACCCAAACCGGTGGACCGTAGCTCTCCGCTGTTGGTCAGTAGGATGGAGAGAGAGTTGCTGGTCAGTACCGGTCCGTGGAGTGAATGATTGGATGGTTGATCCAGGTGAGTTTCATAGCTATCTTCGGTGTCGTTCTGATAGCAAAAAACGTGATCGATAGCCAACGAATTCAAATGGAAGTTGTAGACGTGTCGACGGTATTGGTGCTGGCAGGCCGTGATGTTCTTGTAGAAACCTGATGGCAGTGCCTGCAGAAGGCCACCTAAGGCGGTTCCGGATTGGATCAATTGATCGAGAAGGGTGCTCATTTCCAGGATGGATACGTGCTGAGGACTACCCATATGCTTCAGCAGGCGCAACGTGTCTAGATCGAGTGAACGAACACTCGCTACGAAGTCGTAGTTAATCGGAGAATCACTTGACAGAGATTTCAGCAAAAAGTATTCGTACAGCGGCTGCATTTCTATCGGAAATTTGTGGCTGTACTCCTCGGGAGTCTCAAATGCCGCCGCAAACTTGCGATATTCGGCCAATTGTTCGGTTGATGCGATCAGCTGTTCGGTCGAATCCTCGATGGCCGTTTCCTGGAATTGCTGAATCAGGGTGATCAATTGTTGATATTCTGGTTGTTCCAAGCTTGCACTAGCTTCCCGTTGGTCAAGTCTCAGCGTTACAAGTTGTTCGGAGTGGGCCAGCTGCGATCGTCTCAAATCGATCGTTTTGGGATGGTTCAACAGCGCAACTTTTTTCAGAAACTCTTCGTAGTCGAACAGCCGTGTCAATCTGGGTGACAATCGGAGGCCTTCGTTGAATTCCATAACCCGTTGATAGTGCACAACCTGCTCCTCTGTGTAGAATGGCAGGCTGCTGAGGAATGTCTTCGAGTAAAGTTTCCTATGCACGGCAAGCGGATGCGTGGAGCTTTGAATGGACTCCTCCAGAGAATCGTTCAGAGTTTTGAACGGACTGCTACTCAGATCATCAAGCAAACTCATGCAATGCTTCTGAATCCACTTGAAATGCAACGTTATGTAGTCTATCAGGCCTGTGTCGATCTCTTTGTTGACGAACAGCTTTCGATGGGAAAGATCGATCAAACGATTGATCCACAAAAATGATCCGATCAGCTTAGCATAGGAGATCTGGTCGAGAGAGGCATTCCGTAGCTCTTGTTCCATCAGTGGCTTGAAGCTGGTCAGGAAGTTGTACAACTGCGCAACTAATTTGTTGCCTACCGTGTCGTTGATTATCTCCTTGGAGACTGCTTTCGAGTAGGACAGGACATCGATTTTGCTTAGCTTGGAAGCGTTTTCGGCTTTCATCTCTTGCAAAGTCGTGTTGAGCAAAAGGATGGCACTCAAGCGGTACTGCTCAACCGTAGAATCCTCAAGATATTCTCGAATCCTCGGCAGTAGTGATCGGTTCCATGGCAGGTGTTCTGAGGAACCGAACTTGGCAACGGCGGCGAACAGAATTTGGTTCAGACTGGTCAATTGTTGCAAAACTTCGTCGATCGTGACGGAAGATACTTCATCGAGCTCGACCTTTTCCCGTTTTGTATGCAGAAGATCTCGATATCCGGAGAGATCTTTCGACGTTGTTTCCCATTGACCTTCTGTTCCTTGGATTTCTAAGTCAACTGTAATGGCGCTGTCGGGGTTAGATGTGATCTCCTTTTTCGGCTCCAGTTTCTGAACGTTTTGGAGTGCCTTCAACGACTCGGTCAGGAAGATCTGTCGACGCTCAGCATCGCTGAAGCTAGACGTTTCGTACAGGAAATAGAAAAGATACTTCAAACTGCTCAAATTGATTTCGTCCTGCTCGTTGAATGCGATGGCAATGTCCGAGAGGGCTCCAGCGATGCCCGTGAAGTTGTTCAGATGACACCGTAGAATGCACAGAAGAGGTTCAGCTTGCAGCTTGATCAGTTGAAGACTCGTCAGCTGATTCGATCGCAGCAGAACGTTTTCGAAGTTCACAAGGTTCGGTGTGACGACCACGGCACCGAGTTCATCTTTGATCGCATTCTTTAGAGCATTTCGATAGAAGTCCAACCCGTAACCGAGCAGATCCGTATTGGACGATCGCACGTAGACTTCCGAAGCAGCGATCATGAGACACTTTTCTGCGACCATTCCCATTCTCTGATTCTGTGCAACCAGGTAGGCAAATTTGACGATGTGTGCGATACCGAACTGATTGAACTCGGATACCTTCTTGACACTCTTGTGAATAGCCAAGATCACATTGATCAGCCAATTGTCACGGACACCACTCTCGAAAACCAAACGCTTCAGGTCATCCTCTCCGTAGGCTTCCTTATGTAGTGCCAGCTCAATGCAACGATTCCGCATGGCCCGGGAGATTTCCCCGTTCTTCGGATCCAGTGTCAAAAATGCCCGGAAATTGGCGTGCTTGCGGATCAACTCCGATTCGTTGTTGCCGTCGACTCCTTTCTCCGAAATTAGCAGACTTCCATCCGGTTCGAAGATCGGATTCAACCGATCCAGGATGGCCGACGAGCATAGGTTGACGTGTTCCAGGCAGATGTACTGACCATGTTTGAGGGATTTGACGATTTTGGAGTCAACCCACTCAAAGTGGCCACCGGTGTTGAGGGTTTCCGCGTGTTTCGAAATGTTGAACAGCACTCCCAGGACCGAGATCATCGAGTGGAGGTGCGATTGATCGTGGTTCGGGGGTTTTAGGGACGTTAGAAGCGTAATGACGTCCTGCAGGGCGGCAAGACGTTTGCGGAATAGGGACAGCTCCTCTGATTGAACGTTTTGTGCGGTGAATGCTGAAATTGGGAAGGAGGGAAAGAGGGAATGAGTCAATGTTTAGCACAGGAGATTTGTATTTTCTGACGATCCCAACCAGGGATTTTCCAGATTTTTCTAAATTTCAAATAAATTGAGTTCAACAAGGAAAATTGCCCCAACCACAGCGGGAGTTTTTTTTTAAGTCAAAGAAATTGGAATTCAATAACATAAAACTGCAACAAATAACTGAATACGGAAACTACAGAACTACAGAAAATATCCTAACTTTCTGAACCAACTCTACCTGGTCCACCCTATTCAATATTATCGTTGAGTGGGACCGGTGTCGCTCAAAGCAGAACGACGTGACGCAGTGTGGCAACTGCCTTGCGTTCGGTCACGGAACCCGAAACAGCCACATGAAGACGCGGTGTGGCAATTGTGACCGAGGAGCCCCACCGAAGAGCGCCAACTGTGGCGCTAATCACTAGGGCAATCAAACCAGCGCCAGACCGGGGTCAACCTCCGTTCAGCAACGATTCGTGGCAGCCGCCGCCGCGCATACGCCGGCTGCCACTCGAGGCTGGTACAATCCAGGTTGCAGTACCTCCACGCAACCGCCCGACAGCTCTACGACTCGGAGCAAATGGCGGAGTTCGTCCAAGAACTGTACAGCTCAAAGCCGTCACATCCGTAACGATGACGTTCCTATTCTTGGATCATCAGCATACTTAATTGAAATGCTTGTTCCATCCGGAACAAAGTAATTGAGCTTGATGACTTCCTTAACAGGAAAGACATCGCCATCGCTATCGTCACGGAGTCGCACCTCAAACCTGAAGTTAGCGTCTCCATCCCAGGCTACAGGATTGTGCGACTTGATCGTTGCGGCTCTGATGGAGAAGTCGCGATCGGCCCTGTCCACGACAGCGTCGATTTGACGTAGATCGGCAACTGCAGAGCATCGAGCCAGCGATATCCCAGTGATAGATCAGGTGAGCAACGCTGTACCCATTGCTAGACCCACTAAAAATGTGATCCAAGCACGCCACGCCACCCGAATGCAATACCAGAGAACTATTTTGCCTACCTTAAAAAGTCATTGTAATCGAAAGACAAAAATGATCAAAATGATCAAGGCCAGAAGGGTGGACCTCCGAAATAATGATTTTTTTGACAAGATCCGCGTTCTTCCAGATTGTGCAAAGCCCTTTTGGAAGTTGACTAAAATTTTAAAATTAAGCCAAGGCCCATTCCACCGTTGATCCCACTAGACAGCAATGCCTCTTGATAACTCCTCCAGAAGAGAGAAGGCTGCTGAAATAGGCCAACACTCCGTCAGCTCACACAATCTCGGACAAAACCTCGTCAGTCCGCACGAAGCTGCCGTTAGTGCGCTTGTGAACCAGCGTCAACCTTCTAATTCTCAACGATTTCTTGGAGGAGTTGGAGATCTCAACTAACGATCTGTTGACCTATATCAAAACCTCAAAGAACATGAAGGTTGAACTCAAGGTTGCCGTCAACGGAAACATCTCAGAAATTTACCGTCAAGTATTCGAAGCCCCGTAGGATCACCGGTTCCTGCGAATTTTTCAGAGAGAGAGAGAGAGAGCACCCATCATAACTCATGCGAGTTCTGGTACTTTGTACCATTACCTGCGCCACAGCATCGGCACCTTGCCAAGAAACGCGGTGTTTGATGCACCTCGTAGAAGAAGACGGAGAAGACGTGCTCTATGATGCAGACTCGATTGAAGCCGCCATCGATGCGCAACAACAACTGAAGGAGCAACTCCTTGCACGTTTTTGGAGGTTTTCCCATACACAAGAGGTGCTTGGACTCTCAAAAATTTCTGAAGCATATCCCCGTGGAAGAACACGAGAAGATGGTCGCGTTGGAAGTGTATGGAGTGAATGAGGGCACCCGAGAGCTTGGCTTTGTTTTATGATTTATCCGTCAACGCGATGCTCATCGCCTATCGTCCAAATCCTTCAACGTCACAACGACCCACGATAAGGATGGTGTACTCAGAGATCGCAAAGTTTTTCGATCCCTTGAGACTGGTGTCACCGGTTGGGACGATCCGGCGGACGACATAGCACAGCCGTTAGCAAGAACTTCAAGATTCCTAGCCACATCTTCACGAAATCGAATTTCCAAGGCGTGTGACCTTCGACAACGTGGTCACCTACGAGCTCCACGGCTTTTCGGACGCCTCCAATAAGGCGTACGAAGCCTGCATCTATTTCGAAGCACCTTTGTCGATGGTTCTGCGAAGCTCCGTCTCCTCACCAGCAAGTCGAAAATGGCTGCTCTAAAAGAGCTCTCCATCCCACGGAAGGAGCTGTTCCCAGCGCTGCGACAATACGGTCGTTCTAGCGATAATTAAGAAACCTCTCAACCAGCTGCGATTGATCTTCCGGAATCGAATCGTTACTTCCGATCCGAAAGTAACCCAGCATACATCGTATCTCGTGACCAACTCGCCGAGTCCCTGAACGACAACTCTTGGTGGTATAACCCTGAATTTCTCCAGAGAGTAGACTTCGACGTAGATACCCTTGACGAAGTTCCAGACGATGAAGAATATTGATGCGAAACTTAAATCCCTGGTGGTTACGATGTGAGCAAGAAACTGTTTTTCCACAAATTCAGCAGCTTTCGCAAGGTTCAACGAGTTCAACGTTCGGAATCCGTCCGAATGTGAGTGAAGCCCTCATCTGACTACCGTTCAACCGAAGCCATCATGCATGTTGTGCAGCAACACGACGACGAGATCAAGCGATTTCGGGCGAAGGAACCCTGCAAGAGACTCTCAAACCTTCGTCAAATTTGCTGAGCCGTAACCAGTGGTCTCTGGTTCCCTACAAGTACTGGACTACACGCATGTGCCCTGTTCCATTCGTTCTGCATGTTTTCCTTCCACGGATGGAAGCAGCTGCCGAAATGTCGGGCCTAGTGTAAAATTGCAGTGGAATCCCGTCTTTATGCTTGAAGATCCATTGATACTTTTAACACCTTCACGTTTGCCAGGTCACTGGTTTGAACAATTTCGTCGATGAAATTCTTTGGGTTTATGAAGAAATCGCCGTAGCCGTTACGTCGTACTTCCAACCCGAGATACTAATGTACGCCGATGACATGGTGAGGGTCCTCTGGACTCCTCTGGATGTCTGCTCGATCATCTTCTAGTTCTTGCTGGCTCTGATCAGGTCATCAACGTACACCAACACATAGCACCGTAGGTTGCTTTCTTTCTTCCGGTACAAGCACGGATCGGATTTGCACCTATTGAACACAAGTCGACTCATCTCCGCATGCAACTTCTGGATCCAGGATCTCCTGGATCTTTAAGGCCGTACACATTCTACTGGAGGCGATAGACATTCCGGCCGTGGCCTTTAACGGTGAATCCTGGAGGCTGTCCTAGGTAGATCTCCTCCTCCGGGGTGCCGTACAGGAAACCAGTCTTGATATCGTACTGTCGCACAGCCATACCTTGCCTCGCCGCTACAGGGTCCTGGGAAAGTTGTCTGCCGCACCACAAAATCAAACAGCTGGTCATAGTTAGTACCACAATGCTGGCTGAATCCAGCCAGGCAACCAACCTTCCTTTGCAACGGGTAACTTCACGTTCAGCGTCTCGCTTGATTATGAACACTTATTTTTATCCAACCGGTTTTCGTCCTACCGTTAGGTCCACCAGATACATTGTTTGCCATCACCTCGGCGATCGTTCTAGGTTTTGTCAGCTCTTCGATTTCCGCATAATATACTAATCGTCGCGCCGGAATTCCTTTCGTCAACCGTTGAGACCGCCTTGGAGTACGTTGGTCATGAAAATCAGCTGCCGAAACTGCATGTTCATGTTCGTTGTCTTCGTTGTTCGATTCAACTTCAAGCTCTGCGTTTTGAATTTCATGGAAATCGGTTTCTGATACTGCCCGTTCTTTATCTTCATTATCAAGATTCGATTCAGTCTCAGATTTTGCTTCGTAATGTTGCGTGTCTTCAATTTTCTGATCCACTCGGCTGAATATGTACCTCATCAGATACATTGTCAGCCATCGCTTCAACCTCGTTCCTCTTGCTTCGTTCGACACCAAGGTCGTTAAACTTGACATTCCTGCTGATGGCGATGCTGCTATTTTTTGGATTCAGAAGACGGTAGGCTGTGCTTCCTTCAGCGTAGCCCACCAGGATCAATGTTTCTGCTTTCTTGTCAAACTTCCTTCTCTTCTGGCTTGGAATATACACCGACGCCGGCGATCCAAATACACGCAGATAAGTGAAGGAAGGCTTCGTGTCACAGTTCATATGGCATTTTGTCCGTTTTGGCCGTTGATGGTAGCATATTTTGCAGGTAGTGGGCTGTTGCCATGGCTTCTCTCCAGAACCTTTTTTCGATGTTTCGAGCTTCACCTACCGTGAAGTACCCATATTCTGCGCACCTAAGGCCTTAATTTTGCGCATTTTAAAACATTCCAAACTAATGTTTAGTTGAATATTCTTTGAATATAGTTCTACATGTAAATAGATGTTGTCCTCTTGTGTATGGGATAAAATATAAAGTTTGACAATCTTGCAATCAACTGCAAAATGTTGGCAAAATGCGCATAATTAGGCGCTGCGCAGAATTAGGGTACTTCACGGTAAATAATCGATTCGTCTTCTCCGCTGTGCCGTTTTGCTGTGGGCTATACGGTGCTGTTTGCTGACGTATGATTCCGTTGTCTGCCAGATACTTCTTTAACTTGCCACTAGATTCTGCACGCAGAATCTTGGGTATCCGGCCGAATTGAGGCCGAAGGAGACTAACGCACGCCTGTGTCTTCTCGTACGCTTGCGACTTCAAATGCCAGCACTGTGTAGCGAGAGTAATCGTCCACCAGCACCATACTGTAATGATTTCCGCTAGGCGTGCCAACCTCGAACGGATCGGCCAAGTCTGTGTGGACTAGATCTCCTACTGCTTCCCGATGCTTTGGGGAATGATATCCGCGTCATCTTCCCCTCGTTGCACGTTCCGCAAACCGTTTGAACTCCACAAATTCCAGTTCCTAATTCTTCACGGACTATTTTCGGTATAGCATCCACGCTCCCGGGGTCACAACCGGCGATGTCACAAATGAACGCATTGCATCGGATGATTATCTGTTGTCAGCAATATATGTTTCGGGTTCGCTTGTGATCTGCCGGGGTTGCTACTGGATCACACTCACTCATGCTAAAACGTTCCACCAGCAGCTGTTGAATATACTGCTCCTGGTCCAAATACACGGCAACTTCTCCTCGCTCGACTCGGATTCCAAGGACTTTGTTGGCCAATCCGAGATCCTTTATCGGGAACTTCGTTGTGAGCTGCTTTTTCAGAGCATTCACCCATGGCTGGTTGTTGGAAAACACCAGTAGATCGTCGACACCTACCGCCACAATAAGGATCTTCTCGCCCTCGATTCTAAAGTAGACGCACGTGTCAAACTTCGATCGCGCCAGCCCAAAACGCTTGAGTTCTCAATCCAGCTTCTGGTTCCAAACTCGACTGGCTTGTTTCAGTCCGTAGAGGGCTTTCTTCAACTTGCAGACTTTCTTTGAACTTCTACTGTTGATGAATCCTTCCGGCTGCTCCATGTATATATCTTCCTCTTTCAGCTCACCTTGCAGGAACGCTGTTACTGCATCCATCTGGTGTATCTTGAGATCCATTCTGGCAGCTAACGACATCAGGTACCGGACTGTAGCATACTGGACCACGGGCGAGTAAGTCTCCTCGTAATCGATGCCCTTGACTTGGGAATAGCCCTTTATCACCAAGCGAGCTTTATAGCGTTCCGTGGATCCATCAGGATTCGTCTTGATCTTGTACACCCATTTGCAGCGGAGTGCTTTTCTTCCCTCAGGCAAATCGGTGAGCTCCCAGGTCTCGTTCTTCAGCAACGCTTGATATTCCTCAACCATGGCTTCTTTCCAACGATCGCTTTCCTCGCTCGAAATCGCTTCCTGGAACGTCTGTGGCTCGACACTTGCATCTCCGGGAATATCGTAGGACTGTGTATGTTGGGAAGTTTCATGAGGAATAATACTGAAGCCCAAACGAAAATCTCGATACTTGCCAGGGATTACGCGCTCCCTCACACTGCGCCTTACCAACTGTTGTGGGTCCTCTGTTTGTGGAGGGAGCGCAGCAGATTGTAGATCAGGATCGACCAGCGTATCATCAGCGACCTCTCGTTCTTCAGAATCGGATTCACTGAGCTCGTCATTTTACGCCTGAGGATCGTTTTCCCCACCATCTGCAACCTGTTCCTCTGCTGCCTCCATTTCATTCCGCACAACCATCTCTAAAGGTGCCTCTTGTTCGACAGGATCAGTTTCTCGCAGCATCAATTGGCCTTCGCTCAAAAATATCACGTCACGGCTGACTACTACGTAGTCTATTTCGGGATTGTACACTCTGTACGCTTTGGAGTTTTCACTGTAGCCCATAAACACACATCGCTGAGACTTCGCATCCCACTTGCAGCGCTTTTCCTTGGGAACGTGCACCATTACCTCACAGCCAAATACACGAAGATGCGATAGATCTGGACGCTTTCCCGTGAATCTTTCCTCTGGAGTGACTGGTAATCCTTTGGTCGGTGAACGGTTGACGACGTAAGAAGCAGTGGCTACTGCTTCCGCCCAGAATCGCTTTTCAAGCCCGGCATCGAACAACATGCTTCTGGCGCGTTCCACCAACTCCGGTTCATCCGCTCTGCCAATCCGTTTTGCTCCGGGTTATACGGAACCGTAGTTTCATGGTGGATTCCAGCTCGACGAAAATAATGCCGCATCGTACGATTCACATATTCCTTGCCGTTGTCCGTTCTGATTCTCTTTATTCGCTCGCCCGTTTGATTCTCAGCATATGACTTGAAATCCTCGAACGCTTCTAGCACATCGGCCTTGGAGCTCAGGAAATAGACGAACGCCTTCCTGCTAGCATCATCGATGAACGTTAGAAAATATCGACGTTGTCTCCATTGGTCCGCAGAGATCAGAATGGATTAACTCTAGCAAACGTTCAGTTATGTGGCCCTTCACCTTGAATGGCTGTCGTTGGTGCTTGCCTTGGATGCACGGAACACATTGGAAAGTACTTGATTCTTCAAACTGCACTCCAGTTACCATGCCATGACTTTCTTCATGCCGCTAGTTGATAGGTGCCCCATCCGCTGATGCCAAAGTTCGAAACTGCTTTGCTCTTGTGCGACATGGACTGCCGGATCCTTGATCAACTTCAGCTTGTAAAGGCCACCGGACTGCTGTCCAACCGCTACTACCTCCTTCGTCGGACTGACGACGTTGCACGATTCCTTTTCGAACGTGACCTGGTACCCATTCTGGCACATCTTGCTCACAGATAGCAGATTCGACGCTAAATCTGGGACACACGGAACATTACTCATTGTGATTTGATAAGACGTACCTCCAATGTCTGCTTCCAGATTGACGGCACCCTTGGCGATGACGGCGGCTTTGGAGCTATTTGCCACGTTGATACTGGCCGACACGTTCTCCGCCTCTCGCAAAAGCTCCCTGTTCCGGCACAGATGCGTTGTTGCACCGGAATCAAATATCCATTCGACGTCGTCTTGTGCCGACGGCATTGCATTGAACGCCGCGAAGAATGCGGCGTGACCGCTTTGCTTCCCACGGGCTTCTCGAACTTCCTTCTTCTCGCTGGATTTACTCTGACATTGCGACGAGTAGTGTCCCGACTTCTTGCACCGGAAACATTTCACTCTCGATTTATCGGTAGGTTTCCTCACCGGTCTTGAGTTACTGAAGAACGCGCCATCACTAGACTTGCCATCGGTACTGATCTTCACATCCTGCAAGATTTTTGCCTTGACGACGTCCGCCGTTAGCCTCATACCCGACGACTCCAATCCCAGGATCATCGGTTCATACTGCTTCGGTAGACCCTTCATCAGCAGACTCGCCAGCCAAGTGTCGTCCACTATAAAACCGACCTCCGATAACTGGTGACTGGTCGTGAAAAGTTCGTTCACATAGTCCTGCGCCGTTTTGCAGATGATTTCTTCATCACGTTCTGCGCCGACCAGCCGGATTCCCGTTAGCCTTCTCAACAGTCCGATCTTCCGAGTAGAACCACTATGCTCGTAAGTATCCAAGCAGGTTATCCCAAGCTTCTTTTGCGGTTTTGGCGTCCCGCACCAGTCCGTAGATTTTGGAGTCGATGCTCAGACATATCGTGGCCAAAGATTGATCGGAAGTTTCTTCACTTATCTCCGGGTCGCCCTCCTGCTGTTTCTTCACTGTGCACCACGCCCGTTCCTTGATCAGGATCATCTTGGTCGCGACAGACCAGGAGCTGTAGTTCTCCGAACCGCGTAGAATCTCTCTCACGGGTAACGAAACTGAACCACCTGGCACTCGTCCTGGAGTATTTTCTTGACCTCTTCCGTTTTCTGCTACGCCATTGCCTTGTCCACTGGCACCGCCTCCGTCTCCGTTTCCGTTCATTTTCTTGAATTAGGAATGTCTTCACCGTTGAAAAAAATTTCGCTTCACCAAACAGAGCTGTTTCCTAAGCAACTGTCTGGGCCCATAACCTAATGGGACAATTGAATGAATACGTCTGCTTGGTATGACGGTAGAAGATGGAATGTTTTATTAAACTAATTAAACGTGCTGGCATACTACGATTACATCAGTGGTATTCGATGGTTACTTCGCCAACATCTGGACGTCTGCTTCACCCAGCGGGTAACGTAACTGTGGGGTATCCGTTATCCTCCAGTTGAGCAAGATGACCCAGGTTAGCTAGTTTATCAGCAGCCTCATGAGCCGGTGTGCCCGTGGGTCCAGACACTCATACAAAGGGTGGCATAATGCTGAGCCGCGGGTGTCCCAACTGCCCATACGTAAGGCCGGAATACAGAGTCGTTGAATACAACATTGAGACCCAACTTGCATGCTTGCAAAATTTTGAGAAGATACCACAGACACCAGGTAACCGACAAGAGTGCATCCTCCTCAACCACTTCGTAGCTCACTTCCGCTTCGATCAATGAACCGATTGTATAATTTAAAGCTTTATTAAAGCTTTAATCGATCCTCATATGTGACAGCAACTTCCCTGCCTATGCCCCACATTTGCGCTCGACGCTCACACGCTGACACATCGTGGACGAGTCTTCTCCTGCCAGTCACGCCACTACCATTTAGCTTTACAAATGCAAGGTTCGACACCAGGGATGATGTCTCTATTAGACATTGAATAATGAAATCTAATATGCATGAAATTCCAAGAAATAGAAGGGTTAAAACTGTACAAAACAGAGCGTAAATATTGTCTATTCCAGGAAAAATTACGCCCAAACTTTCACTTGTTGTGAACGGCAGATCACGGAATAGAAAGACTCTCAATCATTTTGGCTTCAAAAATCCCCACTTTGTGCATTTCTTAATACAAACTAACAAAACGTAAATCCACTCTACTCACCCATTTTCCCATCGTTGAGTCGTGAATATTTCTCCCAAATGGCCATCACCGGCACGAGCGCGCGCCTCCCTTCGCCAGTGCCGCTCAGCACGGCTTGCTTCACCGTATCCATCACTACCGCTTCCACGTTGGACGAAATTTCCTCCAAATGTCGATTGAAATCAAACTGCTGGAAGCTCCCCGTGACCGAGTCGTCGATCGTGTCCACATTGCAAAACTTGTTACCCAGCGTCGTCAACAGATTGATTATCTTAGTTTTGCCACAATCGCCGGGACCACATAGGATCACCGGTTTTTCCAGCTGGACACACTCGGCGACGTTCTTCAACGTTTCGACCTGACTGGCCAGCAGCAGCGGGAAGCTCTTCTGTGCCTTGGAAGCCAGCGGATTCATCTCGTCCGTTTGGTTGATCTTCTCCACAATTAAATCTCCCAGATAGAGCTTATCATCAGTCCAGTAAACTCCGATATCTTGCGACCGTTGCTCCAATTCGAAGGCATCGCATTCAAACACTCGGGAAAATGCCGTCAGGATGTAATTCTTGTCGACGTCAGTCCGCATCCGCTGGTAATAGACTAACTTCATTTTTTCGAACAGCACCAACAGGAAGTTGTAGTACGAATCTTCCGGTTTGTTGAACCTTTTCCGGAAGTATCCAGTATGATCGTTGCAGAACAGCTCGCACCATCGAAGAATATCTCGAAGGTTCGCCTCGAATGGGCCTCCCTTGTAGCCAAACTCCAGATTAGCGATTCCGGACTCCAACGTTTCGGAAAAGACTACCATCTTCTGAGCGAGATCAAACACAACCCCTTCCTCCTCCGTCGATTTCAGCGCTCCAAAATAGCTTACATTCTCTCCCGCACGTCTTCCAAGATCTTCAATCAATTCCTCGCCGATCTTCTGGAACTTCTCCTGATACTTCCCGTTCACGACATGCAGCAAATCTTCTCGCTCCAATTTCCTCAAGTAGACCTTGGTGAATCGATTCAGGAAGGACTGAGGAAGCCCCTTTCGACCTCCACCCTGTCTCAGAGGATTCTGTGCTGCAAAGATCCTAGTCTTCTTGCCGAGCTTGAATGTCTTGTTCAGTTCAGCAATATACACTTCACCACGATGATCCAAAATCGCATTCAAACCTTCCAGTACGCTTTGAGGAGCCAAGTTCAGTTCGTCCAGCAGAATCCAAGTATTCTTAGCTTTGAGAGCGGCCAGCAAGGGCCCGTCACGCCACACAAACGAACCCAACTTCGACTCTTTTCTGGCCTGATTTTCTCCGCCGTCGTCGTCATCGGCTATCTCCAACGATCGATCATCCGCCGGTAGATCCGTGCCGAAAAGGTCCGCAAGATCGGTATGTTCGCACAGGTTGATTCGAACGATGGCAAATCCGGCTGCTCGGGCTAGGTTCTCCACTAGGGATGTTTTACCGACTCCCGGTGGACCTTCCAAGAGGATCGCTTTATCTAAGCTGAGCGCCGAAAGCAATCGGAACAGGTTTTTCTGGGTAGTTGGCGCACTGAACAGGAATTCCGTGTGACGATCGCGATCTTGCAGGCTGAGGTCGATGAAGAAAGGAGTTATCCCGAAGGTTTTATCATCCGATTGGACTTCCGTGCCACGCTTGAGCTCAAATTGTTTGATTCCCAGATGTTCTTTGATTAGGAGGTGTAGAATAGAGAGGACCTCTTTGCGAAGAGCGACAATTTCTTCGAACGTTTCGTACGGGAGCATTTCCAGCGAATCCAGGAACACAGTTTCCAAACCGTAGATCAACGATTCGGCGAGCGATAAATTTCGCTGGTTTTGACACAAGTAGGCAACCCACGCGAGGACGTCTCGGATGCTGAAGTTCAGCTTGTCGACCTGTTTCTTCAGAACGAACACAATACTGATGATGACCTGAGCAACCTGGTGAGGATCGGTTTCGGCGTTCGGGATTCCTTTGCGCAGCATGTGCTCAGCGATCCGGATGAGATCATCCTTGGACTCCGTGGCTCGACACCAGATCTCTGTCAGTCGATTTCTCAACGCTGGCGACAGTTCTTTCTTGCCAAAATCGCCACCCGGGTTCATGGTGGCCAGAAATTGGAATCCATCAGCAGCCGTGATGACAAACTCCGAAGCATCTGCTGAAACACCTCCCTTTTCCGCCAGTAGTAGGGTACGTTCCGGTTCCAGAACACAATTCAATCGTTCCAGCACGGAATCTTCCGCCAGCGAGATCTCATCTGCTAAAAAGAAGCCACCTTCGGCCATGGAGAGAACGAGGGGCCCATCGGCCCACTCAAACAACTGTTGTTTCGTTTCTTTTTCCACCGAGTCGTCTGAATCTCGGAACGGTCTAAGTCCTCCCAGGAAGTCCGCACCTTCGGTATGCATGTGACAGTTCAGGATGCGCAGGTTACGATGCCGAATGGCCGCCAATATCTGACAGATGGTAGTTTTGCCGCATCCAGTAGGACCAACCAGTAGAACCGGTTCGTTGAATTCCAGGGCCTTGGCCGTCAGCACAGCCATTCGCCGCATATCGAATGTCCAGACAATATTCTCGTAGATGGTCTGCTTTTCAAGTTGCTCCAGAATTCCTCGAGTTACCATGGAGGTCCCCTTCTTCAGACTGAACAACTTATCCTCCATCACTCGCTTCCGGAAGTGAGTGTACAACGCTTCCTCGATTATTTTGGTTTCGTACAGATTGCGAACCTTCGATGATAAAACGAGATACCCCTCGTCGATCAGATGTTGGTTCCAATCGTAGCTGGTGTCCTCTAGTAGAGTTTTATCGGCATATGTGTACCGATTGCCCCATCGGAACAGATCACGGAGGGTAAAGTTCTGTTTGGCAGTGCTCCGGCGATTCAGCTGCAGTTCCGACATGACCTTCACCATCTTCTGGGCGTAGGATTTTGGGATAAGACAACGTTTCTCCAAAATCACCTCCAGCTCTTCCCGAGGAATCTCCGAGAAGTGTAGTTCCACAAATCGATTCTTGAACGCACGGGACAGCATCTTACGACCTCCGTACAGACCGGGCGGATTTTGTGTGGCAAACAGCATGAAGTTCGGATGAGCCTTTACGACGACCTGCGTCTCCGGAATGAACAGCTCCCGATTGTCGTCCAGCACTCGATTCAACGCTTCCAAAATGTCACTCGGTGCGAGATTCAGCTCGTCCAAGATGATCCAGAATCCGTTTCGCATGGCTTCAACCAGTACTCCTTCCTTGAAAGTTAGCTTACCGGTGACATCCGCCATGTACGTTCCGATGTACTCCTGCAGGTCAGTATGCTCGTGGTTGTTGATCCGAAGGCAAACGTTGCCACTTCGCTTTGCGATGTACTCGATCAGACTGGTTTTTCCGGCTGAAGTTGGCCCCTGGAGCAGCACCGGGAGCTTTCCGATCGAGATGATACGGGCCAAATCACGTAGGTTGTTTCGGACGCTTTCGGTGAGGATGTAGTTTTCACACTCCTGAATGTCCTTGGGACCCTTTTCGATCCAGTAGCCTTCGAAGTTCAGCTGTTCGCCGTTCGGAGGACGCGGGATCTGCTGCGAGATGGCTTGCGTAACGTCATTGAGCAGGGTTTTCTGGATGAACGTGAGCACGGTTTTGTGCGACTTAAGATCCAGTTGAGTGAGGAAGCTTAGGCAGAAGCTTTCGTACAGGTTTCGTTCGATCGAGCCGCACAGATTTTTGGCACAGATGCTCAACGCTCGGCACAGGGTTCGCAGGGAAAAGACAGGTTTATTTCCGAGCCCATCGCTGAGTTCCAGTTGGGAAAGAGCTCGCAAGCGGCGGTAAAGTTTGACGGTATTGAGAATCCTGACCTTCTGAATTCCTGTGCTGCTAAGGTAATCGTTGACTAGGATGAGAAGATCGTTTTCGGCAACCAGCTCGTCGACGAAGAACTCCGTGAATCGATTACGAATGCCTACAGGGAGATCCTTCTTACCGACGTCGGTATTGGGGTTCATGCAGGAGAATATGCGGAAGTCTGGATGACGCTTGACTGGAACGAAATCTCCTTTCTCGAGGAGAATGATCGAGCCGTCCGGTTCCAGGATGGTTGACAGACATTCCAACGTTTCCGTGGAAGCCAAGTTGATTTCATCCAATAGAACCCAGTCTCCATTGCGGATGCAGTTAACCAGTGAACCGGGGATGAAGGCGAAAGAAACGTTGACCGAGTTGCGTAGCTGAGAGTCTAACCTTTGAAGTTTCTGCTGGAGAGTCGCCCATTTTTCGTAGACCTTCTCCAGTCGAAGCTGCTCGTCTTGCTTTCTTGTGAAAACCTTTTCGGCAATTTTGAGCATCAACTTGACCAGCACGTTGAACTCGGCGCGATTGTAGCAGATGCTAACGTTGGTAAGAAACTTTTCGTTCTTCTGAGCGTTGAAGGTCTTGTTAAAGAGGAACTCGAACTCGTACCGAAGTGGGGTGATCACGTAACTGAGATCAACCGGTTTGAAACCTCCGATCAGATCCGAAACGTCCGATTGATTGTTCATGTTGACCACAACCAGCTTGTGGTGGGTTTGATAGGCCAGATATTGGATCGAGCTGGTCTTGCCGACTCCGGTTTCTCCGACCAGTAGTATCGGTTCATTTTGCGCGACGGATACGGCAATTCGCTCGAGCAAACAGGAAGCCGGACGGGTGAAGGAAAATGTGGGAGCTTTGTTTTGCAGTTTGAAATCCTGCGTCTTAACGGTGGACGAGGCGTTCTTGTCCAGTCGGATCTTCTTGTGCACAAAGTTTCGATCGTTTTCATCATTCTCATCGCCTTCCAAATTCCGTTTTAAATTCACTCGACCGATTTTGACCTGCTCGGCAGCAGAAACGTCGACGTCCGGTTTGTAATCTTCACACAAATGGTCACAACGACTCTTGTTGATGCCAATCTTGCCCCCAATGCTTACGATCAGGTTCCTTTTACCATCTCCAGCCGGCAGATGCGAACAGAAGATGTCTACCGCGTTCTGGAACACGAAATAAGCGCACTCCGTACTCGTCACCGAGAAGCTAGGATCCGATCTACGACACAGTTTGATCAAATCTCTGGTCGATACCAATCTACCGGAATTGGGAAGACTGCTCAGCGTAATGTTGTCATACTGAAACCTCGGTAGAATGTCCTCCCCGTCCTGTTCGATCCCTTTGAGAGGATTCTTGTGATCTTCCTCAAGGAAACTAATGTTTTCGCTGATCTCATCACTTTCGATTGAGTGGCAACCGCTGGAGAACGTTAGATAGATGTCCACTATCCGGCTGGCAACAGTTTTGAGTCTTGGAAAATTAGTACAAATGATTGAGCACAGCTCCGATCGCGCCAAAGGCAAAACATTCACAGTATACAGATACTTCTCCAGCAAGGTGTAAGTGTTATGCGCTGGCCCTGCACCGGATTTGTGCGTCCGGAGTGTCAAAAACAGCTGGAAGCCCGGTTCAATTCTCAGACAATCCCGGAAGCCAGGCACACTTAGATAATTGTTCTCCAAAAGATTCGTCAGAACTGTACAGACGTCCTGCGTAGCCGAGTCCAAATCTTCCAGCAACAGCCAATAGCCATTCATAACTGCCTGCGTCAAAACTCCCGGCTGCCACACAAACTCCCCTGGTGTATCTGTACATCGATACTGACCCAGCAGCATCTTACTGTCGGTTTGATCTCCCAGCTGGATCCTGAGGAATCCATTTCGTGGCGCTTCCTTCTTCAGCTGCTTCAAATCAACATCCAACTCTCCTTCAAACTTTCCTGATTTCCTCTTCTTACTTTTCTCTTTCAGCGCCGATTTCATCCGGCGCTCCAATTCCTGCGTCTTGGGTGCAATCCTTCCCGTCTTCCTAGCTAGATATTCCACCAACGATGTCTTTCCACATCCAACCGGTCCAGACAGACAAATCGCCTTCCCCGAGGAAACACCCATAGCCAAACTCCGCACGTTCAACCGGGTCGAATCTACTACCACCAAATCATCCGTTTCCTTCTCTTGTCCCCGATAGAAATCACAATTAACGGCATCAAAAATAGGCAACATCACGTCCCCAACGTTCGTAACCACATTGCTTCGGAAATTCCACCGCATCTTATGACCTTTCTTGCTCTCCTCTTCTCCTACAATGGAATCTTTCAACGCAACACTGTCCTCTTCCAACTGCTCCCGAACAACCGCTTCCAGTGGCAACTCTTGATCCAACTTGTTCACCTGACTCTGCGTCATACAGCTTACCAGCGCCAGTATCCGATTGTAGTAGTACTGCTGTCGACTGCATCCCCTCCGATTGCTAAACTGTTCGAAAAACTCGGACCAACTCCACGCAGTACGGAAATATATCGGATCCGCCGACAGGAATCGATAGCAGCACTGAACCAGTTCAAGTTCCGTTACTGCATTTCGCTCGGCTTTCTTCTGTTTGGTCGTCGGTGTGTAATCCACCGTTTCGTCCGTTCCGAACGGCGGTGGATTTGTACGGAAATAGTGAATGCTAAACCTGAAAGCGCAAAGAATTTTTAATCTTCTCAAATTCCATTAACCACCTCGAAAACCTACCGCAAAACATCCGGACAGCGGGCAACCAACTTTGAAAGTGCTACGCACTTTCGCCGATGACCTTCACGATTCACTGTTTTTGAATTACTCTTCTTCTCATCTTCGTATTCCACCTCGCCAAATGCATTAGCCACGATAAGCAGCAAAATGTTCCCAAAGCCGTCCGCTATGCCTTCTGTGTATTTCGGATTTTCCAGTAACTGACCCAGCACCGAAACCAATCGGTCCATGTCCGGCGATGAAAATGTCTGTCCCCAAAAGGAAAAACCCATTATCGAAATCGTAAAAGTTGACCCAAAACCAGCGTGCGTTACTTACGGATAACCTTAAAAACGGCTCCACCTCCGAGCAGTCTAATTTCTCCCGCAAATGGCGTAAACTACGCCGAATCCGATCACAGTCCACTTCCATTGCGCTGGCAGACGGGTTCCGGTTAGGTTTCTAAACGACTCCGTACGACTTTTCACTAGAATTCACAAATTTTCCGCACGAGACACTGCACGACCGAACCGCACACCGATACCACGAGTTTGTAAATAACAACACGTGCGAAACTGCAAAACACGGCGAGTGACTGCCGGCTGAAGACGTCAACGCTCGGGTTATGTTCGGCTCCATTCGGGTGTATCGCTTTTGTTTATACGATGACAGTGCTGCCGGATGAGAAAGATGATGCAAAAAATGCATCCCAGCTCAAACAGCTGATTGGGATAGTGGGAAATTTTTGGTTTTTTTTTATCAAATTGAGGGTGAAAATTATTTCGAATAAAACCGAGAGGAGCTATTTCTTTTAAAACCTGCTAGTATTAGGCTTTTTGAGGTTTAATCACCTCACCCTTTCTGGCACATGCAGAGGAATGATGGTTTGTTTTCCTCCAAAAGATTTTCCTTCTTACTTGCACTCATGTGATCTAAATGGCGCTTTAGTGTGCGTGCGATCAAGGTCACTACCCAAGTAACCACGAGACTATAAAAGCATGCATATATTGGGCATATGCATTACGTCTAGTGCATCATTGAAGTTGGAGTAAAGCAGAAAAGGGCCACGTAATTCGTTACGCGTGTCGTGTACTAATACTCGTCGAGTATTGGTACACGAAACTGGAGAAGTCTGCACATTGTAGACGAAATACGCGTATTTGTCAAGATAAGCAATAAAGGTAGTTGGAATCAATGAAAATTACTAATCTTTCTTATCATTTTCTAGCAGTATTGAACGTTTTTTGCCCTCAATTCGGGGAAAAAAAATTAATAATTTTTTTGGGGTTTATTTTTTAAAGATGGTTTTGAATTTTTTTAAGGCTGATTTATAATTTTTATAATATTAAATTTTTAATAATTTTTAATGTGTGTAAGTGTTTCAGTGTGCAAGCTGTGTTTCATTTCGCGCCTATGATTTTTCATTCTAATTAGTGTTTTCAACACGTGTTCGATTTTATTTGTTGACGAAGTGATATAATTGATTGTTTGGTGTCGAACTGTTGATAGTGTCGATCATTAATTGTACGTGCCGTACCATTTGCAGTTTCATCGTTTCACGATTGCTGTTGCTCACCTATTATCTTCTGGCGAAGAATCGTCACCATTGTTATTGCTTTGAGTAAATTTCCGTCCCCGTTGTGCTGTTGTGGTTGTATTGTGTGAGCATACTTAAAGGCGATTACGATAAACTACGTGTGTAACGATGAGTGAAAACAAAAATTGCGCCAAGTGCGATGAAGCGATTACTGGCATAGAATTTGTCACATGCCGAGGATACTGCGATGGCATGTTCCATATGACATGTTCAAATGTGTCACGGGCACTTTTAGGCTATTTCACGCCGCATCGCAAAAACTTGTTTTGGATGTGCGATAAATGTGCCGAGCTATTTGAAAATTCACATCTCCGCTCTATTACTAAGGCGGCTGATGAAAAATCTCCGTTGGTGTCTCTCACTGAGGCAATCAGTAGCTTACATACGGAGATAAAGCTGTTGTCGCATAAGCCCGCACCGTGTATGCAATCACCAGTGATCAGGCAATGGCCCCAAATCGGACAAACTCGAGCTGCCAAACGACCTCGTGGACCTGATTTAGAACAAAAGGCGTTCGAATGTCAATCTGGTTCCAAGCATGTTGACCAGAATGCAGTGTCCGTTTCAATCACCGCTCAACCAGTGAATAAATTTTGGCTCTATTTGTCTCGAATACGTCCTGATGTCACCAACGAGGAAATTTTGGCATTGATTCGAGCAAACCTTGATTTGTCCCAGGACCCAGAGGTTATCAAACTGGTGGCCAAAGGAAGGGATACAAGCAACATGAGCTTCATATCCTTCAAAATTGGTTTGGACCCTTCCCTGAAGACAATCGCGCTTGACCCTTCGACTTGGCCGGAAGGCATAATGTTCCGTGAGTTTGAGGAATATTCAACTCAAAAATTTCGGAAGCCCTCCGCTATATTTCTGACGCCTACAACGGGTACTCCACCGGCAGTTGTAATGCAGCGTTAATTAATTGCAAAGGAAAACGATTTGATGCTACACGATATGACATTCAACCTGTTTTTACACCGGGACGCACCGAATTTAGTGAAATGGAAGCTCTCGATCCCCCCACCGCAGTCGTGCCATTCCAGCCAGCGACCTGCAGCCGTCCCGGCCCTACGTGTGGGTGTGGGGAGAGGGCCTTCCAAAACACTACTGCAGGCAAGTACGACTTTCCTCTTAGCCCGACAAGACCTGATTCGCTCTCCAATTCCAGCATATTTCTACCGTTTTTGGACGCACCTTTACACGCATGGTTTTTAAGTCAAACACCGGGACGCACGGAACTCAGCACTATGGAAGCCCTCGAGCCCCCCATCGTAGTCGAGCCAATCCCGCCAGCGACTTACAGCCGTCCCGGCCCTACGTGTGGGTGTGGGGAAAGGGTCTTCCAAAACGCGACTACAGGCAAGTACGACTTTCCTACTAGCCCGACAAGACCTGATCTGCTCTCCGATTCCAGCTTATTTCAAGGAAGTTTGAAAACAGCACCTCAAGAAACAACTTGTGTTAGTCGAATGCTGGGACGCACCGAGAATAGTATTGTGGAAGCCCTCGATCCCCTCACCGTAGTCGAGCCATTCCCGCCAGCGATCTGCAGCCGTCCCGGGCCTACGTGTGGGAGTGGGGAGAGGGTCTTCCAAAACGCTTCTTCAGGCAAGTACGACTCCATTATTTGCCCAGTCAGACCTGATGCGCCCTTCGATTCCAGTCACTCTGATTGCACGCCTGCTTTGCTTCACGGACTACTGGCTTATTACCAGAATGTTCGTGGTCTCCGAACGAAAATAGACGACTTTTTCTTAGCTGCCATCGAGTCCAACTTCGACGTGATAGTTCTAACCGAAACCTGGCTCAATGATCAAATTCATTCCGCTCAACTATTTGGAGATCAGTTCACAGTTTTTCGGAATGATCGTAGTCGCATAAATAGCAAAAAATCTCGTGGTGGTGGCGTCTTGATAGCAGTTTCCAAAAGACTTCACAGTTGCCTGGATCCCAATCCTATTAACCCTTCGCTCGAACAGTTATGGGTCCAGATAACAACTCCACAAAGGAAGTTAAGTATCGGCGCAATGTACTTACCTCCCGATAGGAAATCTGATTTAAGCAGCATTGAGAACCATATCAGTTCGATTGGCGCTGTGTTATCCCGTTTAGATCACAACGACTACGCCTTACTATTTGGCGATTACAACCAGTCTGGATTGGTTTGGAATGTTCCCATGATTGGTCATCCCACAATTGACGTTCTTCGTTCGCATATGCCACCCGTCTGCTGTGCTTTGATGGATGGATTTAGCCTTCATAATTTAGCACAAATAAATTCAACGTTAAATCGTAACTCGAGACTGCTTGATCTTGTGTTGGCAAATGAAGCTGCCGTAATGGAATGTGCTGTTGTCGAAGCCTCCGAACCGTTAATTAACCTCGACGCCGATCATCCTGCGCTGGAGATTACTATCAATCTATCAGTACCTATAACCTTCGATAACATCGTTGATCCACATGGCTTGAATTTCCGTAGAACTGATTTCGCTGCTATGAGCCAATCTATGTCCCAAGTCAATTGGCAGTTCCTTGACTCGTGTTCCACTATCGATGAAGCGGTAGATTTTTTTGACGAGGTTGTGTCTCGGGCTATATCAGATTTTGTTCCGCTGAGGAGACCTGCTCGTAAACCTCCTTGGTCTAATGCTCATTTACGGTACCTAAAACGTGTGAGATCGAAGGCTCTTCGCAAGTACTGCAAAACCCGAAATCAATTCACCAAGCGAATTTTCTCGACAGCTAGTACCCATTACCGAATGTACAATCGTCTTCTTTACAAGAATTATTCAAAACGAATCCAATCTAACCTTCGGCGCAACCCAAAGTTGTTCTGGTCATTTGTGAACACAAAAAGGAATGTTAATGGGCTACCGGTTGAAATTCATCTCGGCGACAGAATCGCCAGCACACCAGTGGACAAATGTGATCTACTTTCTGAGCACTTCAAAAGTGTATTCAATAACACCATGCCAGCATTGGAGCAAGTTAGCGAAGCACTCAGAGATACTCCCAGAGACGCGTTCGACTTCAATATTCCTGCGATTACATTGGACCTCGTTGAATCAGCAATCCGGAAGCTGAAACTCTCAAACGTGGCTGGACCAGACGGAATTCCTTCATGTGTACTAAAGAATTGCACTGCAGTGTTTACGATTCCTCTTTTGAAGATTTTCAATATCTCCTTACGCCAGGGAAAATATCCAACACGTTGGAAATCTTCGTTCATGTTCCCAATTTTCAAGAAAGGAGATAAACAAAATGCCGAAAATTATCGAGGAATCACATCGCTCTGTGCCTGCTCAAAAGTCTTCGAGATCATCGTCAACGACTTGTTGTTTGCTAGCTGCAGACACTACATCTCTCCTGAACAACATGGATTTCACCCCAGAAGATCGATTTCAACAAACCTTGCACCTTTTGTTTCCTCGTGTCTCCGAAATATGGAAGCTGGATCTCAAGTCGACGTTGTTTACACGGATCTCAAGGCTGCTTTTGACCGGGTCGACCATACTATACTTTTGGCAAAGTTAGACAAACTTGGTGTGTCAAGTAACTTAGTTCGTTGGTTTAAATCTTACCTAACGGACAGGATACTCTGTGTGAAGATCGGCTCAGCTCAATCGAGCTACTTTACTAATATGTCGGGCGTACCTCAAGGCAGCAACTTGGGACCACTGCTGTTCTCAATTTTCATCAACGAGGTTGGACTGATACTTCCACCTAACTGCAGGTCGTTCTATGCAGACGATGTGAAAATTTATGTGGTTGTGCGATGCTTCACTGATTGTTTACGACTACAGCACTTGATCAGTAGCTTTGAAGAGTGGTGTTCCAGGAATTTCCTCACTCTGAGTGTTAACAAATGCTTCATTATCACATTCCATCGAAAACTGAACCCAATTGCATTTGATTACATGATAAATAATCAACCTCTGCAGAAAGTTGATACTGTTCGTGACCTTGGAATCACCCTTGACTCCGGTTTGACATTTAGACAACACTACACGGATATGATTACCAAAGCCAACAGACAGCTCGGTTTCATGTTTAAGATCTCCGACGAGTTTCGTGATCCCACCTGTCTGAAAGCATTGTACTGCTCTCTCGTGCGTTCTATTCTGGAATTTGGAGCCGTTGTGTGGTGCCCGTATCAAGGAATCTGGATTGCGAGGATTGAAGCAGTCCAAAGGAAATTTGTTCGTTATGCTCTCCGTCATCTGCCGTGGAATGATCCGGTCAACCTTCCAGCATACCAGGATCGTTGCTCACTCTTGGGAATTGAAACATTGGAGCATAGGCGTACAGTCATGCAAGCAGTTTTCACAGCAAAAGTGCTACTAGGTGAAACCGACTCTCCCGAAATTCTGGCCGAACTCTTTATCTACGCTCCCGAACGAGTTCTGAGAACAAGAAATTTTCTACAGCTCGGAGCTCGTGCTGCAAACTACGGCCAACACGATCCAATTCGATTCATGTCATCGCGCTTCAATGAACTCTACGCTCTGTTTGACTTCAACTGTTCCGCTGAGACCTTCCGTCACCGGATTCAGCGTAGTTGGATGGAGAGCCGCTAGTTCAGAAATGGTGGCATTTACTACGTACTGGCATTAATGGCGAAGATACTAGACGACTGATTCCATCACGATAGCTTATTTAAGTATTACTGACCAGTTTTGTGTGTGTACTAGAATTAATGTTGTTTTGCTTGCTTTGTATTCCTTCTATTCATGTTGATTTCTGTAGTGTACGTTTTAGAAATAGGAGGTTTTTACGCCACATGGCTTTTCCCCTATTACATTCCAATAAGATGTTAAGTCAGTTGGAATTATATCAATAAATAAATAAATAAATAAATAAATATATTTGTAACAGTTGTTAGCAGATAATTGAAATCAATTATCTGCTAATTACTGGTAACTGGTCATGCTAATGTTGCTAGTTAATGCATTTTCTGCACACACTAGCAATGTTGATGATGGCTGGCTTATACCGTTCATACCACTCAACGTAGTGCCTGACCGAATGATGGCTGCCAACTAGATCAAACACAACACAATCCTAGGGGTGAGACAGCTCTACTCTGAGTTGTTTTGACGCGCCGAGTAGCTCGCGAGTAACTCAATATAGCTTAAAATCAAATCAATCTTCATCGGTTCTTATCGGTTACTAGGGTTTCGAAAAGTTTGACTTCCAATTTGTTTGAAAACATTGTGGACATTCTGCTAATGGCAATAGAAGATGGCACAACGGTGAGCCCTATGAGGGTTCAAGGAATGTTTAATAAGTGATACGTGGTACGGACGGCTTTACTGAAGTGCAATTGTGACGACAACAACCCTCGTTGCAGCAACGCCGTCGATGTAGCTCGACGCGTTCACAGCAGATCGCATACACAGAACATGTCAAAAATGACATGCCATGAAGAGGGACGTCAAACGGAAGCGTTGAACAATAACGAATAACAAAAACACATTGGTAGTGAGGAGACGAAATTTATTTTGTGCATTTTCGATTAGTAAAATTCCTTAAAACTACACAGCAAATAAATTTGTTGAATATTACACAGAATCAGTTGCACATAGGTCATTTCATCGGTTGTGTAATATTAGGTTGTCTCGATGTACACCATCAAATGATGCACTGCGTATGGATGTAATTTGGTCGATGTAAACGAGACAACGTTACTCATCGCCCGCATAACGAAACACATTTTGCTATATAGTCAAAACTATATTTTGAATGTAAGATATGTTATCACATTTTATATTATTGTTATCAAATAGTTTAATCACATTTTTACCATACAACCTCTACATTAACACATATTGTGAATGAATGCTATATTGTCATTGAAAGGTTTTTTATTGTCTGTACTCGGACTGGATTATATACCAACTCTTTGGCATAGAGTACAGCAACACATTTGTTCGTGAAAATTGCCATTTTTTTATGGTAACCTAACTTAACCGCCTATTCAGCATATTGTTATTTGGCCTTATACCATTTGACATATTGTTAAAACTACATAGGAGATTGTTAGTTTATAGTTGACAACTATAAGTGTAAATGTCGTAACAATAACGGAAACGGCCGTCATCAATAAAGGAAATGGTCCAGGAATGGTTTATGATTATGCGGGCGAGACAACGTGAATCGTTGCGACGTACTGTTTAGTCGCGACGTAAAGGGAGCAATGTGAAAATTATAATGTAAATGAAATTTCCGGATATTATTCAATGAAAGAAAAAAATAGTGACAGGGGAAATTAAAACAAAATGTTGCTTTTATTACTATTTGAACATAAATTTGTTTCAGTCATTGGATCTGTCGTTTCTTCGTTCGGTTTTTTAGTTTTCACTACGATATTCTCCGAAGCCGTCGATTCATCCTTCTTTCTCATCCTTTTTACCCTTCTTAAGGTCGGTATCGTGTTCGAAAGAAATTTCTTTTTCTATCCAAAACCTATGTTAGATTCCGTTTACTGAAACGGAAAAGTAAAGAATAGAAAAGAAATTTCTGCAGCGGTATCCACCTGAAAAGAACGAAAAATAAAATTGGAATTTGTAAGGTTTCCACGCAAGCTAATGGGAGCTGTCACTTTTACTTTCGGAAAAATATTCCTCTCGATTATTCCGTAAGTGAAGGTGACATTTCGTTCCATGCAGATCAATTGTCAAAATTCCGCTTGGTAATATTGAACAAAATTCCGTAACCTCTTTACTTTTTAGGTCGATACTGGCCTTTACACCAAAAGAAGGGTATTAAGATCGCTTGAAAATTCGACTTTTTATCCGAGGCCCAGAGGGCCGAGTGTCATATACCATTCGACTCAGCTCGACGAACTGAGCACATGTCTGTGTGTGTGTGTGTGTGTGTGTGTGTGTGTGTGTGTGTGTGTGTGTGTGTGTGTGTGTGTGTGTGTGTGTGTGTGTGTGTGTGTGTGTGTGTGTGTGTGTGTGCGTTACAAATAATGTCACATCGGTTTCTCAGCCATTTGTGAACCGATTTCAGTTCTGTTGACGGCAAATGAAAGCTACAACATTCCCATAGAACGCTATTGATTTTTTTTTATTCGGACATTTCGTTACGAAGATATCAACGAAACAGTACTTGACGGCCTATTATAATAGTAATCAAACAGTTTAGTCTCCGATTACATACTGAGCTATTTGTGTACCGATTTTAGTTTTGTTAGCGCCAAATTAAACTTATAAAATTTTTAAATAATTGATCAAAATTTCATTAGGATTGGATAATCCTTCATGGAGATATGACCAAAACAATACCTGAGCGCAGATTATTGTGAGATGAAAATATACTCGTTGCAGTTCAAAACGGAACAAAACCACTCACCCCAGTCGATGCCGCTTGTATTCTATTGTTTTGCATCTGATGCGTTGTAAAGCACATACAGCGTACTAGCCACACTATGCGACTCTATACAATTAGAGCAGGATCGATTGGCTCGAGTGGTCCGGGTTTGAACTGCAACAAGTATATTCGAAAATTACACAAAGTCTCCATTTACTATAACTACACAATTTTCAACGAACATGTACTTATTAAGCATCTTGAATCCATATCGATAATCAAAATTGACGGTTAGGATTGCCTAATAATTCATTCTATGGACTGATTATATGGAATTTATAATATTTATGTAATTTTCCCTTTTATATAACTAACATAAACAGGTCGTTAAAGACTTATCATGGCAAAGAAGGGTTCAGTCTCACCATCGGTGGATTAATTCAGGTTTTTTTTGCCGTATGGGCTGGTGCACCGTCCTGCTGGAACACGTAGTGCTCATCGCCGTAGAGGCTTCGGAGACTGGGGGCAACAACCTTTTCCAAAACCTCAGTTTTGTAGTACGCCGCGTTGATTTTGACGTTTTTTTCAATAAACACCAAGGGTAGCTTACCACGTTTGCATACTGCCCCCCAAACCATCACCGACGCGGCACTTTGGAACCGAGGGATATTTATATTGGATTCAGGAATGCTGTCCCTCGATGGCGCCCACACCCGGTCATTTTGCACATTGTGCGGCTGCTGCAGCACGAACAGTTTCTCGTCCGAAAAAACAAACTCCTGACCAGCGTGCCGAGAGAGGATCCTCTTAGCTCGATCCAACCGCTTTTTGCTGGTAGCCTCCGAAACGCCATGGACCTTACGTTTTTGTAAGGCCTGAAACCAAGGTCCTTGGTGAGTATGGTGTGAGCGGTTCCAATGGAAACGTTGAGAACTGCAGCCGTTTTCCGGTAAAGGGTGATACGGTCAAAATTTGGTCAAGGGAAAACGCGTGTAAATCGGTGAAATCGTTTATTTAAAAAATCAAATTAAATTTCTTTTCAAGTTCAATTAGTATAAAATTCAGGAAAAATATTCAGTTAGGCTTCCGCTTTTCCAAATCCGAATTGCCGGGCCTTACGCTTGACCCCTGCCATCAGATTTTGTACAGCCACCTTGTCCACCTTCTTCGCCGCAGAAAGCCAGTTTGCCTTGAACTGCTGCTCGTCCTTAGCAGTTTTTTGGTCTCCTTTAGGTTCCGCTTGACAATATCCCAGTATTTCTCAATTGGGCGGAGCTCACGGCGTGTTGGGAGGGTTCTTGTCCTTGGGAACCACCTGCACGTTGTTGGCGGCGTACCACTCCACAGCCTTTTTACCGTAATGGCAAGATGCCAAATCCGGCCAAAATCAGTACGGAACAACTGTGTTTCTTCAGGAAAGGCAGCAGACGTTTATTCAAACACTCTTTCACGTAAATTTCTTGGTTGACAGTCCCGGAAGCTATGAAAATGCTGCTTTTCAAGCCACAGGTACAGATGGCTTGACAAACCAGATATTTCTTTGCGAACTTTGACAGTTTCGTGTGCTTGAAAATATCTGCTACCTTTCCCCTTCCTTTTGCCGTATAAAACTCCTGTCCCAGAAGCTGCTTGTAGTCGGCTTTGACGTAGGTTTCGTCGTCCATTACCACGCAGTCAAACTTCGTCAGCATCGTCGTGTACAGCCTCCGGGATCGCGCTTTGGCCGTCGTATTTTGTTTATCATCGAGTCACTACCTTCTTGTAAGTCGATAGTCCGGCTCGTGTTTTGGCTCGATGCACGGTTGTAGACGATACACCCAGCTTATTTGCGGCATCTCGGAGAGATAGGTTAGGGTTTCGCTTGGAAACTACCGGCAACTCTCTTTTGTCGTCTCAGCGGCTTCCGGTTTTCGATTTCCCCGATCCAGACTTCCTGGCTGTCGACAAACGTTCCCCAAACACTTTAATTACATTTGTAACGGTTGATTTGGCAACTTTTAGCGATTTTGCCAACTTTGCCGTGCGAGTAGCTCGGATTTTCGCGATGCGCGAGCAAAATTTTGATACGCTGCTCTTCTTGCTTGGACGGCATTTTGACAACTGAAGAGTGAATTCCAAAATCAAAATAGGAGCAACATTCTACACACACACACCTTCAAAATGAGGGGTGTTCAGGTTTTTTAAATGCAAAATTGAAAGAAGACAGTAGTAGAGAGAGATCTTCTATGAATTCGTTTTAATTATCGGTCCACGCTGCCTGCCCGGAGGTGATTTTGATTGACGCGGCGTGCGGAGCTCTCCCCCCCATGTGCGCGACAGGGCGCGAGATACAAGCCCAACGCCACCGTGTATCTCTCGCGGGAACCACCTTGTAGCGAGTGGCATCTCGTTCGTGTCGGCTGCCGCCCATCGTCAACACACAGGTCGGAAATTCCCGAAAAGGGGTGGAGCCCACGGGGGAGGGAGTCGCTGCACCACAAACGCCAACCAACCAACCTATACTCCTCCGTTGGTAGGATCAACGGAAACGGCAACGACAGGTAAAAACTGGAGCTGAAGAAGTACAAGAACGACGACCGTGAAGGCAGTAAATGGCTGTCTTGTGTGAAACGGAAAGGAAGGCCAAATTCAGCCTTTAACACGCTTATCGACAAGCCCTGTGTGAGGAGTCGATAGATCTAGACGAATTCACAACAGGCAGATGAAGTATTGTGGTAGAGCATTGTGGGGAGGAATAGATAACTATCCGGTTGCGGAAGGGATACGGTGGCACGCGGTTCGCTTTGATACGGGTTTTCAGGGTGACAACAACTAAACTACTCGAGACAGGAAAGGTGAAAGTTGATGGTCGGTTTGCTTGTTGAAAGCTGTCCCTCGGATTCCTAAGTAAATCAAACGATTCTTCAAGTGTATGGGCTTCGAACATCAGGCCAGGATCTGCAAGGGCCCTGACAGATCTATTCTTTGCAGGAAATGTGGTAAGAAGAGTTATAATGCTAGAGACTGCTCGAAACAACCGGAAAACATGCTTTGCAAAGCAGAGGACATCAATAACCACTTAATGAGAGGCTAAGAATCCCCAGCGTACACAATAATGGCGGAAGTCCAGCAGTTACGGATATCACCCAAAAAAAAAATAAAAAACCGTGGCAGTCGATAACGGAAACAGAATGCGACATTGCAATTATTGCTGAGCCGTATCGAGTTCCTTCTGATAAGGTTAGCTGGGTGGTGGATGGAACAAGAATGGCTGCAACACTTGCTATGGGTAGATATCCAAAAAGTGCTTACCAGCATGCATGAAGGTTTTGTGGTTGCCAAATTCAACGAAAACTTTATATGAAGCTGCTACGCACCACCTAGATGGACGATAGAGCGGTTTACCAGATGTTTGGTGGCCTTACTGGGCTTACTTAGATCTGACCAGACATCATCGGAGGAGACTTCAATGCCTGGGTAGAGGAGTGGGGAAGCAAATCTACCAACGCAAAAGGGTACAGCCTTCTGGAAGCCCTAGCAAAGTTGGATGTTAGGCTGGCTAATGTAGGTATTTTTCGTTATTGATCAGTAACTCTAGAGCAGGGCAATGAGCTCAAATAACCATCGAAGGACATGTCATAGCCTCAACGCGAGTGCTGAAGAACTTGAGAGCGATCGATGATCGACTGAGTTTCAACAGTCAAGTCGACTATGCCTGTGAGAAGGCGGCTTAGCTAGAATCATGCCGACTAACAGTGAATCGAACAGCAGCAAGAGGCGTTTTTTTGACCAGTGTTTCCTAATCGATACTGAAGTATAGGGCCCAGCCCGGGTTTCAGTGCTAGAAACTAAACAGAACCGAGCGAAGCTGAACAGGACGTATTGTCTCGTTCGTGCGAGCGTTTTTGATGGCGAAGTGGCAGCATAAGCACAGTCTCAGGTCATGGCTGCTACAGGATGTACCTGCACAGATTCGGACACACAGGCAAAGATAGAGTAAGGATTGTTTTTAGGGGTTAGGAACAATAGTGAGTTCCATTACTTCTTGAGTGAATCCCAGAACAGGCTAATGAAACTTTTTGACTCTTAATATAATCATAAAAAACACATACACACACATACAAATCAGTTAGAACAATTTTACGACCGTTTGGCATTCAAATTTTTAATAATGAATAAATTGTTTGCATTAGTATCGATTTTTTGGTATCTAAAATAAGTTTAATTATTTATTCGAGTTTCATAGTTAAACTGGTACATTTCTAATATTTACAAATATCTATTAAGATTATTGTTGATCTTTTTTTACAGAAAATTGCATCAAATTAGAATGCAACCGAAAACGTAAAAAGATAACCACTGAGCTACTTACCCTTGTCTTTGAAAAAAGGATACTTTCGTTGGGTAAACTCTGTTGAGTATTGCTGTTTATATAATTATTATAAAATTTGGTGCCATTAAAATATCATCAAATTTCTTTAGATTTTAAAATATTAGTTTAGATCAGGCAAGCCCTCAATATTCATTAACAAGCTTTGAGTACCTTTGGATTTTGCTTTTACTAAGGTTCGAAACATTCTTTTATATGAGCGGCAATGAACTATTTTTTGTCAAACAGTCATGTGACCTTCGAAATTTGAAATAAGTTTCTATGTACCCATAAAATTTAAACATTCAAATGATCTCCGATATTTATAAAAATCATCCACTAGAGCTATTCCCATCAAAGTTTGGCAAAGGTGGTAGCTAAAAATGGGCCTCAGCGAAAAAATCCACGGAGAATTGATTGTCATGGCATGAAACGGCCTCGGTGCCATGGCAAAAGTGTTCATCGGTGGCAGCAGACAGGCAGGCTGTCTGGCTAGCTGGATGGCTGTTTTTCGTTACTAGCTTGCTTCAGCTGCTAGCTGGCTGACTGGGGAGAAAGATGAGGCCAACCTCGCCACCCCTTCAAGATTACGGTAGACCCTTTGCCAAAATACGCATACAGCTCTGGGGATGTAGGTTCGTGCTCTACAAGCTGCAGGTTGCTGGAGTGTGTTAAGGATAATGGGCAAATTGTAAGCAGCACAATTCGAGAGAAACGTGCGTTTTCAGAGCGACGGGTGAAACGGTGAGATTATCTGGGAAGTATGAGACTTTTTCACTCATCTCTGGATGCTGTGACTGTTGTGCCTTGTTGCAGACATGGAATGACGGTTTATAACTGAAAGTTGTAGGATCAAGTTTTGCAAAGTGATATGAATGAAATGGATTTTATATGATCCACGCAGTTATTGTGCAGGTAAACTTATATGATTCAATATAGTCATTTTGTAAATTTGTTTTGGATTTCTGTTTGATTTGATTTTTGGGTGGCACATCCAATGCAGTCATTCCATGGAGGGACACTCCCTTTACTGTGTTGGCAAGGCAAACGTGAGCAAGAGAGCTTTTTCTCCACAGTGTTGTCCAAGTCCATGGCTGCGCGTGAATATGCTGCAGACCTGCGCAGTTGCGCGGGTACTGATCTTTTCTCAGCCATCTCCAGTTGCCTTTGAGCCCGCGGATTGATGAAATCGCTCGACTGTTTGTTACGACTGCGATTTGTTGTCATATTAGATAATTTTTGTTAAAAATTATTATAATTAACCTAGCTCGGTAAGGTAATTGAATCCGAAGTTTGGAGCAAGCAATTGGAATGCGTGGCGTGAAACCGTTGCAGCCCGGGATCTCCCTTGTCGATAGTGGTAAACTGACGAAGACAGAAGAAGGAAAAACGGTGCGTGTTTCTCTGCTGTGAGTCCCGTGCTCGCTGTGTGTGGAGGCAATGCCGAGGCAGTGCTGCTGACGAACGCTGTTCCACATTACCCTAAAAAAAAAACTAAAGCCACACCGAATGCGATGGCGAAATTTAGAAAAAATCATTTCACCAGATAGAGCCGTATGAAAATTCGTTTCTGTATGATTGTATGGTCGAAAGTAGGGTTGGGCAGTGAATTGGAATATTTCCAGAAGCAGTTCTGGGAAATTCCCAAAATCGTATCGAAGATCAAAACGTGAAAGTGAGAATGCAAACCTGAAATATACCAAGATGAAAGTTAGTGTATTAAAAATAGTCACTGAATAGGGAAGGATACCTTCAGCAGTGAATTGATCACGGAATTGGCATTTGCTGGCAGGGTGAAGTTTGTGAAAATAGTGAAATATGGTCAATGAATAATACATCATTAAAAGAGTATGGAAAACAACCGTAAGTGCAGCCGATAATGTTAAAAAAATGTGAATGCGTCAATTTAATCCACCTAGGATAACAAAAGTGCAATTGAAAATCACCAAAGCTTCCATCATCCCAATCAAGGGATGATCGCCCCAGAGAAGGAAACCATCAGTGGGAGCTGTCAGTCAACAGTTTGCAAACATCGTAACCACATTAATCATTCGTTCATTACCTGTAGCATTGGGGTGGCTTTCGTATCTCCGGCTGACTTTACGTGACCCTTGAAGAAAGGGCCAGATGAAAATCTGTCCACAGCATCCAAAAGATTAGAGTGAGGTGAAAAAGAAGACGATGGAGACTGGGAATAAAGAAATATTTTCGTGTGAATTTCCTAACCAACAGCAGGTTAATGTATTCTCCGGCATGGGTGAGCTCACCTAGATTGGTCGTTTAGTGGGGAAATGATGAAAAGCAAAACCAGATTTCCTCCACGTATTTTGCAAGTCGTTGCTGTGGTAGCAGTGGAAGGTGGTAGTGATGGTGGGACCTTTTTCTGCCCCTCCGCTTTTTCTTGTGTTTGCTTATTTGTCAACTATGGAATAGAAGAATGGATGACTTAAAAAACAGGAAAAAATCGAGTTTTAAATTTTCCATTTTAGATTAGATTTTGATTCGAAATGCTATCCAGCTGTAATAATGACTTCCGAAAGATACTTGAATTAAAAATCTGGAGCATATTATTGGTAATCTTGCATCCTTAAAAGCTACATTCAAAACAGGCTGCTGTGAAGAAAAAGACTTCAAACAATGTTCCTTTCGATGACGTTGATGATGACGTTCACTTTGTGATAGGGTGCATCCTGCGTTAGCTGTATGTGTATGCTATGTTTGGACATGGTTTTGTAAACAGTTGTTGTCATTTTGAATGTGGCTATGTTTTTCATAGTTTGACTTCTGACATTGGTGAATGCTTTGAGTCAGTATAGTCAGCATCAAAAGAGCAAAATAATTTGCAGGGAGTGGTCGCCCATTACCAGTGGTGTCTGATTCCAGACTGTTTACAATAATGAGAAATTCAAACCTTATGTTTTACCCTGCTGAGAATGATGCAAAAGTATCAAAGTGTGCTGATCGTTTTTTTGTTTCTTTCGCAATCAATGGCAGTGCAAAAATACATCATTTACAATACAAAGGGGATTTTAACACGGAGACGAGTCAAATGTTTTTTTTATTCCTTTGTCAAGGAGAATTTCTTCTTGGTCCTCCACAGTTAAACGCTTTTAAGTAGTTTTGTGTGCCTCGTTAAAGTGTTTACCTTTGTTGTTTTTTTTGCAAATTATGTATGTTGTTATATATATACATCAAAGACAGTTAGATTATAAATTGTGTATGCAGAAGAAAAAAATGATGAACAAAAACAAACACCTATACTTTCCACTTGTTCACTTTCAAGCGCAAGTATGCTTAAAAAAAGAAATTGTTTGTAAATTTGCATAAAACATACCTGATTTAGCCGATATATCGCTTTAGTTTACATGAAATATCGCGTGAGTGTATGCCTTATTTTACGTATTAAATATGTGCAGGAGCTAACACAAAAAATTGCACGATATTTTCAAACTGTGTAACTACTCTGAAAATTTACTTGCGTAAATTAACTTTCACTCGCTTCGTAATCATGGATTTTGTACAATGAACGAATGTCTCGTAAATTGTATACAACATTCATATTGCTTGTCATCTGGTGCAATACTATCTTTACACCTTTTTGTACAATTACCTTACCTTACCAATCAGACTAAGGCCGGTGTGGCCTCTGCTGTACACAGAAGTTGTTTCCATTGTAATCGGTTCATGGCTGTACCTCGCCAGCCTCGCTGTCTGCGGAGGGTCCGCAGGTCGCCTTCTACTTGATCGATCCACCTTGCTCGTTGCGCGCCTCTTCTTCTTGTACCTGTCGGTTAGTTTTCAAGAACCATTTTCACAGGGCCGTCGTCCGACATTCTTACGACATGCCCAGCCCATCGTAGTCGACCGATTTTTGCGATGTGTACGATGGGAGGTTCTCCCAGCAACTGGTGCAATTCGTGGTTCATTCGCCTCCTCCACGTTCCGTCTTCCATCTGCACTCCACCGTAGATCGTACGCAACACCTTCCGTTCAAAGACTCCAAGGGCGCGTTGGTCCTCCACTAGCAATGTCCATGTTTCGTGGCCGTAGTGAACTACCGGTCTAATTAATGTCTTGTAGATGGTCAACTTTGTGGTTCGGCGAACTTTGTTCGATCTTAGCGTCCTTCGGAGTTCGAAGTAGGCACGATTGCCAGCCATAATGCGCCTTTGTATTTCTCTACTGGTGTCGTTATCGGCGGTCACCAATGAGCCCAGATACACGAATTCGTCTACTACTTCGATTTCATCACCGTCGATCTGAACTTGTGCTAGGAGGCTAACATTGTCTTCTCGTGAGCCCCTTCCCTTCATGTATTTTGTTTTTAACGCATTCATAACAAGCCCAATCCTACCAGCTTCAGCCTTAAGTCTGATGTACGTTTCCGCCATCGTCTCAAAGTTACGTGCTACGATATCAACGTCTTCGGCGAAGCCAAATAGTTGGACAGACTTCCTGAAGATCGTGCCACTCGTGTCTATCCCAGCTCTTCGAATCACACCCTCCTTTTTGTACAACGCACAAAATAAATCTTGTGAAGACTCTTCCATCTTGCTCAAGCATGTAGTTATTGCTGCTGGGTTGGGCGGAAATTATCGATTTATCCCAAAATAAGAATTGTAGCTCTGTCGAGGGTTATAACTTCATACTCATTGATTAAGTTACTTCTTACGAGACACCATGGTCTACTGAGATCAACCATGGATTCTATAACAGCTCTTCCTAAAAATACAGGATCGAGCCTCAAGTTAGAAACATTAAATTTCTATAGAAATTTAAATTTACAATTTCTTTAGCTGAAAACTCTTTTGGGTCAACTCAGAAAAAATTGCAACTAACTTACAACTTTTTTCCAACAAATCTATACCACATTTTTGGAAGAAGATTGTGATCGCAAATTGATTGATTTCTTCCCAGAGTTTACTAATGATGTTAGTGTCAATTGCGTGAATGTACTGGACATTAGGGAAGCATTAAATAAATTAGATGCATCGGAATGATGTGGCCCTGACGGCATTCCATCCGTATTTTTTAAATAATTAGCGTTAGAATTTACACCTTGGCTTTTCAATATGCTGCTTGAGTCCGGAATTTTCCCCAAATCATGTAAGAGCTTTAATCCAGTACCAATATTTAAAAGCGGCAAAAAATCTAACGTACGCAATTACCGTGGAATTGCCATTATTTCATGCATTACTAAGCTTTTCGAAGCAATAGCTAATGAAAAGCTGCAAATCAAATACGGATTACTAACAATCAACACGAGTTCTACACAGAACGTTCAACTAACACTTGAACTCGTAAACCACACGTTGATTGCAGTGGATAACGGAAACCACGTGAGTAGGATGAGTATGATTAATGAGTATGATGACAATACAGACTTAAGTAAGGCATTAGATCGGATTGAAATTCCCATGCTACTATTCAAATTACAAAAACTGAGAATTGAGACAGGTCTTCTCAAATGGCTACAATGTTACCTAAATAATCGTCAACAAATAGTAAGATTTATGGAAAAGAAATCAAATCCTATTCAAGTCACGTCAGGTGTCCCCAATGGATCTCATCTAGGCCCCCTTTTATTCATTATTCTCGTTAACGACATTTCATTCGTTCTTTAAAATGCCAAAGTCTTAATTTATGCCGACGATATAAAGCTCTTTCTAGAAACAATGAACAAAGAAGAATACAAGATTTTTCATGAAGAAATACATGTTTTCAATATTTGGTGTAACAAAAGCCTTTTAAAGATTGTACTCGAAAAAAATGTAACACTTTCTTTTGTGTATAACTTTTCATTGCATGAGTAAATTATTGAAATTTCTAGTAAAACTAGTTTCAAGTGGTTTTCGAGATGGCTTACAAGCAAGAAGCCAAACAATTATGGGCGCGTTCGTGGAAAATCCAGGCCAGTCCCACAGGTGGATCTCGAAACAGTTGGGAATCGATAAACCGACCGTGTCTTGTGTGGCAAAAACGTTCAGTAGGCCTAGACGACCCAGAGGCGAGCTGGCAGCGGAAAGAAGCGAAGACGACAGACCCCATGAGCGCAAGGAAGGTATGGGATTACTTCAAGTGCAATCCAAACCATTCGATTCGGGACGTGATCAGGGAGGTCAATTTTTCCGTCTGGTTTCGTCCAGCAGACATTGAAGCGGGCCGGATTTCATGTATTTAAGGTAAGGAAGGTGCCCAACCAAGCCGATGTACAGAATACGGTGGCCAAATCTCGCGCCAGGAAGCTGTACCACGAGTAGTTGGTGCATCCTAAATGCATAGTAATGGACGACGAGACGTACATTACAGTGGACGCCGGGCCTGGAGTTTTTCGTCGGCAAGGCCCATCTGGATGTTCTGGAGAAGTTTCGAAAGAAGATGGTCGACACATTTGACAAGAAGTGGCAGGCGATGTGAGTGTGGCAGCCGTACATAACAACCGGCACCATCAACGGCAAATCATATAAAGAAGAATGCATCCAGAAGCGCTTGCTGCCCTTCCTCGCCAGAACATCACCCAATAGAAAAATTCTAAGCAATTATCAAGGGCAACCTCCGGAAAACAGGGAAGGTCTTCAAAAACGACAAGGATTCGAAGAAAGAGTGGATGCCAGTGTGTAAGAAAAATGGCGCAAGTGTTGCACAGGATTTGATGGGTAGCGATAAGTCCAAGGTGTGGGCACTAAGTCTAGGAGAGGAGGTTGAATAAACCAACTTTGGAAAAACACAGTTTATATGTGTTTATTTATTCCTTGAGACTTTCAAAAATAAGCGACTAAAATGAATTTTTGGAGATAATTTTTGTCTGTTGCCTTTTTGCATAATTTCGATAAACTCATTACTATTAAATATGTACTTTTGTAGGATTTTGCGTTTTAGTATACACTTACGTTAAGGACTCTTGACACTGCTAACGCATATTGTAAGCCACGCAGAGGTGTATTTAAGACGATACCTATCCCATTCAATCCAAATCCAAACCAAATCCAATCCAAATCCAATCCAAATCCAATCCAAATCCAATCCAAATCCAATCCAAATCCAATCCAAATCCAATCCAAATCCAATCCAAATCCAATCCAAATCCAATCCAAATCCAATCCAAATCCAATCCAAATCCAATCCAATCCAAATCCAATCCAAATCCAATCCAAATCCAATCCAAATCCAATCCAAATCCAATCCAAATCCAATCCAAATCCAATCCAAATCCAATCCAAATCCAATCCAAATCCAATCCAAATCCAATCCAAATCCAATCCAAATCAATCAAATCAATCCAAATCCAATCCAAATCCAATCCAAATCCAATCCAAATCAATCCAAATCCAATCCAAATCCAATCCAAATCCAATCCAAATCCAATCCAAATCCAATCCAAATCCAATCCAAATCCAATCCAAATCCAATCCAAATCCAATCCAAATCCAATCCAAATCCAATCCAAATCCAATCCAAATCCAATCCAAATCCAATCCAAATCCAATCCAAATCCAATCCAAATCCAATCCAAATCCAATCCAAATCCAATCCAAATCCAATCCAAATCCAATCCAAATCCAATCCAAATCCAATCCAAATCCAATCCAAATCCAATCCAAATCCAATCCAAATCCAATCCAAATCCAATCCAAATCCAATCCAAATCCAATCCAAATCCAATCCAAATCCAATCCAAATCCAATCCAAATCCAATCCAAATCCAATCCAAATCCAATGCAAATCCAATCCAAATCCAATCCAAATCCAATCCAAATACAATCCAAATCTAAACCAAATCCAATCCAAATTCTATACAAATCCAATAAAAGAAAAAAAAAACGATTTATAGTATTTAAACGCCGTTATTGATCTAAAACAATCCTCACTGGACACTTTTTGACAGTATTTCCCTCCCTTTTCGAGACTGAAGCCGCCATTTTAGATTGCTTAATCATCAATTTCCCCCCTCCTACGCGGTAGCTTTTCCAAAAATATCAATTTTTTAGTGGTTTTGACAGTAATTCCCAGTTTTTTTTTAAACCGGAAGCCGACTTCTTGGATTAAAAAAATTGGTCAGGCATCGACTTATAGCCTCCAGGTGGCCATCTGAAAAACTTTGTCGAATACGGGATCTTCCTAAATGGCCTGATCTCAAGAAACAGCTTGTACAAAATATTCATATGTACAAGCCAATTCTGGACTACTATCCACCAACTGGAAGGCCTTGACCTATTCAACAACTTTACTGAAGACAGTAACTTTCTATACAGCCAGGATCTCGAGGTATTCCATGCTGGAACCAATCAATACAAATATTTTTCATGCCAGCTATTGCTACCTACTGAGCCAATTCTGAATTAATTAGACCATCACGAGGCATTAATTAAGCCCTTCCCAATAAATTTCCTCTAGGCAATATGCATATTTAAGATAAAAGTTACAAGAATATTACACGTTTATATTTTGTTAATTCCATCAGCCATTTGCGTCTCCACCCGATGGGTGAAATTGCTGTTGTCGGGTGCCACCACCCACTTTCCGATAGTGGTGCCACTTTGAAAAGTGTGAAATCATTGTATAGAAATTGAGCAGCACTTCAAAATTGAAAACTATTTTTTTGTTGTGAACTCAAATTATGCACGGTTTATTTCATAAAAGATTACCACGTGTTTTCAAGGTGCCTCCGAGTTTTTAGCACATCTTTAAAGTAGCTTTTTCGCATAAAACTGAAAATACTACTTTCCCGATAGTGAAAAAATCAAAATCCCATACGAAATTTCAAGTCGATTGCCGTCAAGCTAAACGATTTTTGAAAAATCTCAAACTTTTTTGGAAAGGTTTTTGGAAAATTTTCAACCATAATTTACTATGTATTTTTGGAAATTTAATTTTTTCTATCGTTTTTTTTCTAAACAAAATCGATTCAGCAACATGATGATTAATGGGAAGTTTTTTTCCAGCGCATATATTTCCAGTATATCGTAATATACTTCTGAGGACAAGTTGAATAATTTCATTAGATATCAGGTTTACATTAGTATGGTATTAAGGCACAGTAATAATTTCATTTTTAATTACTCCTGAATGAGAGTTGTGTTGGAAAGCATCACCCACGAATAAACACTATCAGGCAAACTTCTTCAACATACAGTTACAACCGAACGTGGCTACAAAAACAACGAGAATGACACCACCGCTATGCAGGAAACAATAAAATGCTGAATGTTATCACACATTTTTATTCTCGACCTCTTTCCACTTCTGTCTGTTGCCGCACTTGAGGATCAAAATGGGTGTGAACTTGCCAAGAAAAATCTAGGCAAAATCAATAATTTGAGAACCAGCAACCGCAATTGAAAGTGAAGAAAGAAACAGTCCACCCCTCTCATTGCTCTGAATCTGGGCGTGAACCATGCCTCTTACTACAGATAAACAGACTTATTTTTTTTCACGATTCTTGGATAACGCTAAGTACTTTTTTGACTCTCAACTCCGTATTCACTTGCTAACTGGAGTGTGCTTAGATGGAATCCAGTCGGGTTTTTTGTGTTTTTCTAAAGAGTCTACTAGAGTAAGACATTTCTAAGTACTAGTGCTGGTAGCGAGATGAGTGCTTTGACACGAAATAAGTAATTTTATTGGTCTCATGAAATATTTTGTTTTATGATTGATAAATTTGATTTCCTACTTTCCATTTTAAAACTATACTTGCAGAAACCAGAAAATGTCTCATCATAGATTGACCCTGAGCTATCACAATGAGAGTATTATTTATGCAGGGTGCAGTTTCGATTTCACACAGAAGCTGTCTTAATCTGTCAATTCGAATACATTCCATTTTATTCCAACATGTCTTCGATTTTGACGTTCTGTGTGCCATGCACAGGACTGAAGTGGCTGTCATCCACGAACAAAAATCGTGAAGCCGAAAACTTGGTGCTGCGAGTGGTGCTAATTTGACAGCTCGGTTTTCTTGAAGGCTATATGCAGCAAACACAATATTCGCGGCGGAAGTTGTCGTGTTTTGTCGTTAATTTGATCCAAGAGAAAAATCTTCCGTGATGTACTTAGTGCAGTAGTTATCCCAAAGATAGTTATTTTTCATAGTTTATCAATCTGGTATTATAATGTTTTATCTAAATTACTGATACTAGTAGTTTGGTAGAAGTAATATTGTAAAGAAATACAATACATTGTGAACCGAGCTTAAAATGTTAAAATCGTCACTAGCGCCACACCAAAAGTGGCAGGCTTCAAGAACTAACGCTCTCTTCAGTCCTCTGGTGCCATGACGTTTGGAATTCTCTTATTGAGGTACATTCTGAAACAATGGGAAAATTAAAAGCTTGTTTCTATATGTCATCGGCATGAGTATTTCAAAATAAACTTCTTACCCAGGATATCAGCATCAGACCATGTCTTTCTTGGTTTCTTGGCTGAAAATATAATTCAATGCACTTTCAAATAAAAAAACTACACGGAAAAAATATGATGAAATTTATCAAACGCCTGATATTTCCCTTTTTAAATTACCAGCCAAAGCAAGCGTAAAAAACAAAATAATTTGCAATCTTTCGTACAACGGACCTGATAAATTTAAAAGTCTCAATGAATCTATGTTCTAGTTCTAAACACGTCAACACTAGTATTAAAATCAAAGTCAGGATCATTGACCGAACTGGCTCGTTCAGACCATATGCGTAGTCACGTCGAAGCAAGCGAAAGAATTCACTAGCACAAAGTGTATACCCAGGCACGTTTGCGTCCAAAATAGCCAGAAGATTTGGAGCGTCGAGTTCACCAGGCCAAATTTTGAAGACAAACACAGCTTTAGCAGTTTTTATACGCTGCTCTAATGTATGGATGCCCAGCCACTGGCATCTGGCTTCATACGGTGGAAGATTCAATGGATCATTCGAGGGAAGGAAGCGTAAGGCGAATCTTATGAACTTCCGTTGTACAGCTTCAATTTGGTCGATAACTGTTATGTAGTATGGGTCTCAAACGAAAGATAAAGTTTCCAAGATGGGATAAACCAATGAAACATACAAGGATTTTAGCGTGAACGGATCACGGAATTCTTCTGTATTTTTTTACGAAACCTAGTTGACGGTGCGCTTCCTCGATGATTTCCTCGTAGTGTTCCATGAATTTAAGCTCCTTGTCCTAAATGACTCCGATATCCCGTACAGAATCCACCCGTGCAGGTATTTCATCGCCGATAACATAGTTGTAAATAAGAGGTCATTTTTTTCGGTGAAAACTAATAACCGAACATTTGGCGACACTGAGCGTCATACTATTTGAGCGACACGGAGGATCGATGGTTCAAGCGCATTACAGAAAGCAATCCAGTATCCTTACGCTTGGAGTTAACGAAGTTCCAAAATCGCTTATTTTTTCGCTTCAGATAACGTTCAGTTTTCCTTGCGTTATGTCGAGAGAGCCAGTTGTTCAGTCGTTTAAATGTACCGCTGGCTACTACATTTACAATGTGTCTCACAATACCTTTGTTCAGTCTTGGTTTATTTCAGCTGGGTAATTTTAACAGCGGAATTGATTATTCCTTTTTTGAGTGTATTCTTTTGACAGCTTATCGCAGAAGATAAATAAGCGATTCCGTTTGTTTATATTTATCAGCTACCATGAAAACCATACGGGAGAAAGTTTTAAAATTACATTTGCAAAAGCTTAGACCGTGTCAGATATTCAATAGCCTTAAGCAGTTCGGAGTGAGTAACCGTTTTGTTTTTCGTACCTTGAAACGATTCAAGGAAACTGGAAATGTCCATATTCAACTCAAATGAGGTGCCAGACAAACTGCCAGAACGAAGAAAAAGATCAAATGTGCGAGGGAGCAAATAAGACGTAATCCGGCCGTACCTGGCCGTATCTGGCCGTAAATTGAGAAAACAATTTCAAATGTCCCCTGCTTCAATGAATAGGCTCCTCAAACATAATCTGGAATGCAAATCGTACAAGAAACGACGGATTTACGGGTTGAAGGAGCGTCAAATGCAAGCCAGGGTCCAAAGAAGCAGAAACCTTTTGGTTCGGCACGCTGACTGCGAGATTTTATTTTCGGATGAAAAGCTCTCCATCCTTCAGGACAGTCATAATCAACAAAATGATCGTGTGTATGGTAAAAGTCTTGCAAATATTCCAAGAGATAAAGTAGTTGTAGAACATTATCAGAATGTATCGAAAATCATGGTATGGGGCGCCGTTTCACGAAAAGGAAAACTTCCTCTTCTTTTCATGGAACCCAGCGTAAAAATCAACACTGAATATTACATCGAGCGGGTTTTGAAGAACCATCTGCTTCCTCATGCTTCAACGTTGTATGGGAATACACCATATTGTTTCCAACAGGACTCAGCTCCAGCTCACAAGGCAAAGAAGACACAAGCTTGACTACTTTGCTTGGGGTTATATGTTTCAACATATATGCCCTACGAAAGGGCTTACTTTAGATCGATTCTAGAAACATTTAGTTGATATTTGGGACCAAATTCCTCAGGAAATCGTGCGTGCTGCAATGGGTTTACAAAGCGTTTGCTGCACAGTTATCAAGGAAAAGGGCGGGAGATTCGAATTGAATTAATTTGGTTTATTTCTATAATATGTATCTTTCAAATGAAAAATAAATGCTATTATTTAGTTGATTTGTTTTGCTGTAATCCCATTTTGTTTTAGTGATACCTATTGTGAGACACCCTGTATAGGAGAACTTTTTTCGAGATTATCGGTTCGTTCTGTTTAACAAACTCGAAGTTAATGTTTCGACCATGGTTGTTTCATCGGAAGACGTTGCAGAGGCACACAACCGTTGAAAACTTGATTAGGAATCTACGAAAATTTGCCTACACAATCATCAACCTCAGTGCAAAGACAGACAGCAAACCAACCGAATTCCATCAATCGTAGTTAGCATTTTTGAAGTCAAAGGCAGTAAGGTCATATTTATTGTTGGCATTACCTGTTTCACTACAGCTTTGAACGGTCAAAATTGGATAAGGCGGATCTTCGGGAATCAGACAAGAACAAGGTCAAGCGTGTTACGTGCATGATTCTTGATATCATAAACTTGTTCTAAGCCGTTCTAATACATGCTGTTGTTGTAGTTGTGTTGTTTTGAGAAGGACTCTAACCACTTTGAATACATGCAATCCAATAAGGTAGTGCATGATCGATATTAAGTTTAATTAGAACATTCAACAACACAATACGAATTTACATTTACATTTACTCAACACAACACAACACAACGCATATTTCTTTCAAATTGTGAGGTAGACATACGATATTTTCCTAAGCACGCCACCAAAAAGTCAAGCGAATTTCGGTGCCCTGAGACTGATAAATGCAAGCGTCTTTTAGAACAGAAGCATCAGTTGAAAGAGACGAGAATATAAATTCAGTTCAAACACACCTTTTATCGAGTTGTGTTTGTTTCAGTTTCGGGAGACATAATTTTACATAAAACCTATGTTTACATTTCTACGATGTTTGTGAAAAAAACATTACGTCTCTTGAAGAATTTATTACTTCTTAGTGTGGGTAAAGCTACAACTACATAGTAACACCGTGAAGAATATGGCAGGGTTCGATTCCCGACAGTTTGCGAGTAAGGAATAAGTTAATTGGGATACTCAATAAGCTTGAAATGTCAAGAAACGAAGAACGTTTGTTGTCTCAGTTACCTTTTGATAGCTTAATTATTACTGCATATAATTGTGGGGCCCAAATGGTGACATTGACAGTGGTCAATTCAATATAATTAAAAGATGACAGAGCATAACTATTCGCTTTTCACTATGCAAAATTTTGACAATTTAATTTTCCAAACCTAATCTCACTTTCATTAGCCAATGGCTTCTTCCGTAACTTTCATGTGGCGCAAACCCCCTATCAAATCGAGAGATCTTCCTCTGCGAAAGTATCGTAGTGGAGAAATTCGCGGAGGAAGCCATTGTTAGCGTTTGTTACCCAGACCCTTATGAAAAATCTTTGTCGAGCTTACGATTGCCTAACATGGAGGCAAAGTGGTTTTATTTATACACATTGTTAGCTTCTTGAGTAAGCACATTCTCTTTTTGAGCAAAGACATTCTCTTTGTTCCCATTTTCAGCCATTCGTACAGCAAACATCAAAGATAGGCTTAACTCTTTAAGAATTAACACTTTGATCGCGAGATGTGCAGTTTCAAGTTGTGTATTTTGTGCTAGATGAAAGGCTCGAGAAGGCAATAAATTAAAATATGTGACCAATTTCGATCGCACCCAGAGCGTAAGTGAATCGTGAACTATTTATAAAAAAAAAAAAAAAGATATATGCACAGATTTCGATCCGAGATGTGGCCAGAGGGTACAACGCCAATTTTCGAACGGTGTGGAACTGCCTTGCCAGGGAAGGATACAATTCGTACAAAGCCAGTAAATATAAGCAGAATCCATTGGCTTCCGTTGGAAATGTGGCGAAAAAGATAGGTACTTCGATGTCTAACGTGATGGGTGCAAAAGAGCGACTTGGACTCAAAACATACCGGAAGCAGAAGAAACCCAAAAGGCACTCAAATCAGGCCGCGTCTGTGAAACTGAGAGCCCGGAAACTATATGATACAATTTTGTGTAGAAATTCTGGGTGTATAATCATGAACGATGAAGCTTTTGTGAAATTGGACTACAAAACCCTTCCCGGACCACAATACTTCACTGTACATAAGGACAGGGATATCCCCAAAACGGAGAAGGTCATTTTTACCGAAAAAATTGGCAAGAAGGTGATGGTGAGGCAATATACAAATGTGGCCATATATCTAGCCCGTACGTAGCATCGGAGATAATGAACACCCAGAAGTACATCGAGGAATGCCTCCAGAAACGTTTATTGCCGATGATCAAGCAGCATGATGGTCCATTCATATTTTGGCCTGATTTGGCCAAATTTTTCATTACGCCAAGGACACACTAGGATGGAATAAAAGCCAAGATGTCTGTTTCGTGCCGAAATACATGAATCCGCCAAATTTCCCGGAGGCACGGCCAATCGAGACATTCTGGGCTTTGCCCAAGCAAAGCTACGGAAGTTCGTAAAACCAGCGGTTGACATTGAAACATTCTCGAGTAATTATGTAAGGGCAAAAGCAAATGTCGATTTTTGTTAAAGGGTTTGGAAAAAATGTTGTTATATGGATATAGTGGGATTCTCGTGATTCTTGAGGTATCAACGTTTAAAGTCATTGTTTACAAATGGGCCCTTATCATGAATTACTCGAGATTTAAAAAGGATTGGGCAAAAGTGGTGAAATTGGTGGGAGAAACAGAAGCTTATGGGTCATGCTGGAGAAAAAGTGAGATATCTCGGTTATAATTTAAGATTTTGATTGTAGAAGAAAATAGTGTTATGTAAAACATTTCAAATATTTTGAAAGTGTGCTAATAATTTTTGAAACAGTCTATATGAATTGTATTGTTTCGTAGCGTACTCTTCTAATGGGACGTTGGGTAAGCATAAGTAAGTGAGTAAGTACGTTAAAACATTATTTTGCGGCCCGGGAAAGGGACGTTTGGTTTGAATGTTGGTATGATGAAATGGCAACGATTGTGCTGGCTGTAGTGATTGTATTGATATGATCGACCAGCTGGAGACCATTATACTTATCGCGTTATAGATTGTTCAGGGTCTGTTTGTGAATTCAATGTCTATAATTAATGATCTATTTGATAGTTGACAGTCGAGAAAAACCCCAACTCATTGAAGCAAAAATCTCGAAAATCTTTCGAGAAATGATAAAGCTATAAGCATTCAAACTATTTCAATTACAGTGGGGGAAATTCGTTTAAACGCAAGGTCATTTTTGGGTTTATTTCCAATACAAAAAATCGAAACAAAAAGTCAAATACAGTTTACTAAAGCCTATCAGTAGTTACGTTTTTGAGAACACAATTTGAACGGAAGTTCATTGTGATCTCTGAAAAAATCTAAAAAAGGTGATTTTAGAGGGGAAATTCGTTTAAACGCACACTAACGTAAAGCCGCATTGAGCGTACCTATGCTACTGCTATCTTGCAAATCTGTCATATTTACACTGTATAGCCCCTTGTCCGCCAGAAACACGAGTTAAATTTGCGTTGCGCGGTAGTTGTTGCTTGTTTTCGGCAAAATGGGTAAAGGAAAGTATTTAAGCCAGTCGGAGCAAATACTGGTTCGAGAACTCAAAAATCGCGAAATTGCACGTGTGATCCACAGATCGGAAGCAACGATCAGGAACCTGCTGAAAAAAAGGCAAGAAGTATGGCGTAAAAAAGAAAATAACGGGAAATTCCGAAGGTTACCAATCGTGTCCGGAACCAAATTATACAAATGAGAATTCAGGAAATTCTGGAATTCTGAAAAATGGAAACTTCTCTGCTGCCCAAATCAAGCAAGAAATGGGGCTTTCCATTTCTAAGAGGCGTGTACGGCAGATTCTACATGGATGTGGCCAACCCAATCTTCAACTGGCTCACATTAACGCTAGATTGAATTTCGCTAAAAAATACATGTCGTGGACTACGGAATGGGACAATATTATTCTTTCTGACGAGAAGAAATTCAATTTGGATGGCCCAGACTGCACCGCATATTATTGGCAATTTGAGGAAATCTCCGCAGGTTAAGTTGAGCAGGAACTTTGAAGGTGTCACTCTAATGTCTTGGGCCGCTTTTTCGATCCATGGAAAGACCCCTATTGCCATCATTTCGACCAGGATGAATTCGGAAAAGTACTTGGAGCTTCTGGAAGATGTTATGATCCCGTTTACTGAAGACGTTATGCCGGAAAATTTCGTATTTCAACAGGATAATGCAGCAATTCATGTCAGCAAGCAATCTTTGAAATGGTTTTCTGAACGAGACATCAGTCTTCTGGATTGGCCAGCTCGTAGTCCGGATCTAAATCCTATCGAGAACTTGTGGAGCATCCTGGCACGATAGGTTTACAAAGGCGGAAGGCAGTTTAAAACAGTTCGTGAACTTGAGTCAGCCATAATAGAAGCCTGGAGCTTGATACCTGATAAAACTCTGCAGAAGCTGGTGAAATCAATGCCGAACAGAATTTTCGAAACTATACAGTATTTTCAAATTTTCATTTTACCCCAGCCCTTGCCGTAAGGCGTAGTCGAATCAAAATAGCGTTGGTGTGGTCCTAATAGATCGTTAGACCAGCATTAGATAATAAGTGTGTTAGAATATTCTGTTGTATTCTCTTTAGAAATCATTATTAAATATTTGCGCTTTATCAAGTTGGTTAACAACTTGATTTTTTTAACATCTCGAGTTGAAGGCCTTTCTCCAGTGTCCCAACCAGTAGTTGGCAACGCATTACCTCTGGCTGCTTTCAGTTCGCCCCATAACCACGAGCTCGCTCGGCATCGGTACATGGTCGTTTTGGAAGATTTTCCGAAATTTGCGCATATTCCAGCACTTTCCAACACTGATTGATGATTTTCCAACACTGATTGATGAATATGTACGTTAAATGTATTCATCTTTTGTTTGTAAAATTTTAAATACTTGAGTCAATAAAATGGCAATCGTACAAACCTCTAGATTAGAGCAAAAATCTCAAAAATAAATCAATCAAGAAACGATCGAATTATTAGCGTCCGGTGGTTCAATTTTTCGTGACAACAGTAATTTGTTAATTGTACACAATGCTCAAGGTATGCAAGGAAGAGAAAACTAAAATTGTTCTAACCACCGCTGTCTGCCAATTAGTAAGAATTTGGAAACTAATGTTAGATAAATTCAAATCAAACAAATTCTCTCAAAATTGAATTGGTCGTCCAGAAAAGGACGGATTTGAAATGGTCCGCATTTGAATTAAAACCTTCTCGGTCTTTTGAAGAAGCAGGTTATTTCCGCCGTTGCAAAAGATGGCTACCAATAAGATCACACACACACACAAGCACCATATTTTGCTCCTCGTGATTGCATCTACCGGCTGGCTACAAAGACATCACTGGCTTGAGCAACCGATTGTCTAGCATACCACTGCATAATTTAAGGTTGCCTAGCCAACGGTTGCCTAGCCAACGGCTTGCTAGCAAGAGCCTGCAACGCAATCAGCTAGCTGACCGGACCAATTGGTTGGTCGCCAGTGCATCTTCTAAGGTACTTACCACCACCAGCTGCCAAATCATACATGCCGTCGCCAGTTGCAAATCCGTACTAAATCGTTGCTCCGCACAGCTCCAGTACTACCGAACGAGTGAGAAATTTTGCGAACCCGTTTTATATCGTTAACTGCTGCATATGATACCTCCCTTGTTCCCATTTGAAATCTGTGATAGGAAAGTACTGTGCATTAAGTAAATTTAGCCTGATTGGAAAACTAGGAGAATTAAAAATTAACACTCCATTTGATCACTTTTTAAAAATAAAAAATAAAACATTGAAACACTTTTTTCAAATTATCACTTGTAAACGCGAGAAAATTCCTTTTGCGTTTACTAGTGATTTGCTCGCGTTTATAGTGATAATTTGAAAAAAGTGTTCCAATGTTTTATTTTTAAAAAGAGATGAAATGAAGCGTTAATTTTTAACTTTCCTAATTTCCTAATCACAATCGTTCTACCAATACGCTCAAAAAACTTATTTTAAATAGTATTTTTTTTAACAAGTGAAAGTGAGCCTGCCTGTAAAACAAAATTATATGACATCACATTTTATTTTCGTTATTTTAATAGTTTAAAACTGATAACGGATATTGTTTGATACTTGAATTGATACGTGGGAAAATGTCCAACCGATTGATGTAAACATCTGGCAATTCTATCGAGCATATTTCGATATTTCGTGAGGGTCGATTATTTTTAGATTTTCAATTGCCACCCTACCCTTGCCGTAAGACGTAGTCTACTTTAAAGAAAAAAAACTAAACCCAAAACAGTAATTGCTATTCTTTTATTGTCAGAAATTCAGTTAGATTTCTGTGGAGACGGTATTTTCTTAGGAGTGTCGCTATTTCTTGCCTTGCGGCTGCTTTCTCAAGCGTCGGTTGTTGTTCGAGGTTGACTGTTTCGTTACCATCCGTACGATTGTACCGATCGGGGTGTAAATGCAATAGTTGATGACAGCTTGCGATGCGGTGCAGCGGGGAAGCATCTTGTATTTCTGTTGTGTTGCTGCACCTAGTGTCGCACTGAGAAACTTGACTCCAGGCTCAATGTACCTTGTTTTTCTATAACAAACGGACTTCTTGTCGTATGTTGATTCAAACTTGATGATAGTTTACTTGGATCCCAAGGCGGTTTGATCGATTGAGGTTCGTACGGTTAGCTCTCGATTCACTACGAGCTTTTACACCAGCATTGTTTATTGTTATCTGCACCAGTGCAAATCCTTGGAAGTGGAGGAATGGTTGTTGCTTGTTTTTCAGATTTGTATTTTCTTTGTGTGAATTTTACGAAAACCTCTACATTATAGAAGAATGATAGAATCTCGCTCGTTCCTGAATTCTTTAAAGCATGTTCTTATAATACTTTTTGCAAGTGCACACCATAGCATTTTCATTTATGAGTTTAGTAAAGCGTGATAATTGGTTGCGTTTATATTAATGATTGATAAAAATATCTTGTCATTCGAATTTGAAATTTCAAAATTCAACCTCATCAATAAAACGGAAATGTTGACCATTCTCGGAATATTTTTTTAATCCTTTATTGTATTTTGTATTGATTTTTTATGAAAACACTTCACTGAATATATTAGGGTGTTCAATTCACCTCAAACCACTCTATCCAATTATTGTAGTACAGATGATTGGTTAGGTACAGGCCGATCCTTGACAAATAATACGTTCAGATTAAAACTACCCCGTCTTGGTATTTGGCTTTTTATACGGTAATTCATGCTATATCTGAGTATTCATTTCTTTAAAGTTACCTATGAAAGTAAACCGAACTCGAAAACGCAAAATCAACAAAAAGATTTTGCATGAGTTATTTCAGAATCATTCACTCCCACAAATTTGTAACGCAAGTTTGAACCTTTTTCCGCACCACGTAGAAAAACCACTGTGGTTTTAAAACCCAGCGGAGACCACGATCGATTTATGTGATTCAACTAGCACTGCACAGAGATTGGTGTGACGAAATGCCTTTCGATGCTACGGTCATCAAAATTTGATGACCGACCCATCAACATTCGTGTAGTGACCGACAGTCACCGAAAGCTTCAGATGGGTGCTGCACTGTGAAAAGCATCAAATTGTCAGCAGTATTTTAAATCGCATTCCAAAGCAGCGCTGCTTGTCCTTGCGTCTGCATCATGGAGTGCTATTTGCTTCCTTCCTTCTTGTCGTCTCACCCTCGCACCTAGCGAACATCGTCGAAACTATATTGTGTACTTCGGATGCTGTTTGACTAGACATCGATCCATCAGGTGATTGAATTTCCACCCGAATGGATTGCAATCATTTTCCGCTGGCCGACAGCCGGAAATGCTGTAATTTGATGGAGCGCTATCATCATTGTTCAACGATTGGTCAACGTCATGCGAAGTTGAATGAAAGCATTTCAATGGAAGTTTCTATTTATGTGGCTACAGGTATCCCCCGAATAAGAATGTGGGAAGTGTTGTTCACTTTAAGGGATGAGTTTTTTTTGCGAAATGTTTCAAAAATCTCTCTTTTTAATATTTTACGTTGCTGAGAACACTGATAGGGAAAATCCAATTTTAAACCTGTTCATATTGAGATTTGTACAGGACAAACTACTTATACTTAAAGCACGTTATTCAAATATTTTATTTTTTTTTGTAATTTTGTTCGATCGAATGGTGTATAAATGAAGTATTTCTGTTCAAGCGAACGAGAGTTAAAAGCGTTCGATAAACTCTCAATTTAGCTTACCTCTCTCATTCTCAAAATTTTTGAAATGATACCCGGTATAGGAAAGAAAAACGTAGTTTTACGTTAAAAAATACACTGTGGATTGCTTCCCTTCGGAGTAAATTGCCAATAATGATGTCAAACGCAACTCGTTGATTTATGTTAGGAGTAGAACAAGGTGAACAAGTCGTTTCTTTGAATGCAATTTGGTCACAGTTAATGCCGTAATAAATCATAGCGGTTAAGTATCAAGCCAAGTGGTTTGAAATAAAAACTGTCTGGAAATTATCTTTATTGAAACTAAATTAACACAAAGTGCGAGTTCATGCAAAATTGCAATCTTCACCAAAAAACTGAGGAAAACGCCACATTTTGTGCAACCTCACATTGTTAGTACCGTAAAACGAGGTAACACTGATGACTTATTTTTTCAATATTTCTCAGAAATTTCGTCGATAACGACAAGGATCGCATTTTTTGTTTGTTTTCTGAAACAATTTGGTCGTAAATCTCGGTAAATATGCAGTGTTTTTTTAAGTTAGTGAGTGATATGTTTATTTCTATAACAATTTAAATATATTAAATATCAGTTCATCGATATGGAGTAGCATTGAGCAGCATTTTAGATGCCTAATGAGTGAATAATTAGAAAAGTTTTTGTTTTCAATGGTATTCTTTCAATGTGAATTTCTTGCTAAATTCCTTATAATAAGTGCAGTTTCTACGGAAAAGTTTTGATGAAAAGCAGGATAACGCTTAAATGTTAGCAATTACGATAAAAATCATTCACAGATAAAAACTGTAATATCCTTTGATTGGGAACATTTAAGCGACATTATTCAAACGGTTTAGTTTATTAGAAATCAGCCTGAAAGCCTGAAGACAAAAAAAAACCGCTCTGAAGGTAATGACATCAGTAAATATAACATTAAAATGGTTTATTTGAAAATTTGAATGCAAATGAATGCGCGATAAGTTTTAGTTTTTTTTTTTAATTAAATTTTCTTATTTTCTTAACAGAAATATGAACACTTTATTAATTGAACATTGAATTGAATTGAATTGAACAAACGAACATTATATTAATTTATGTGTGTATCGTACACGTTTCTACTAGCTCTGTTATTACCGCCATTTTAACTCGTTCTTATTACTAATAACTCACTTTTTCGTGTGTTAACTCGTCATACCCGTCGCATTAAATCATGAAATTGTAAAAAAAACCTTCCCCACTTCGTTACTAGCCGTGGTTTTCATTGTTAAAGTTGTGAAAATTATTCACCTAGAGTGGAAAACTTTTGTCTACATTTGCTTCAGTCAGCAATTCTGCACATAATGCGATAATGAACTCAACAGATGTTCGTAAAGCTTTCACATCTTTGTCTGATGCTTTTCGAACCCTGAGTGAGTTGCATCGAACAACGCTTGAAGGAGTTAGGACCAAGCTGGAAGGAAAACACGGGAGCAAATGCAGGTTCTTTCAACAAAGATCTTTGCAGCTCCTGTGACCCCAGTGACACATATGAGAACTAATCTGCAGGCAAAACCGAAACTGAAAAGATCGTTGAGAACAGTTCAAATAGAGGACATTTCTGAGCAGTCCTGTGGTTAAAAAAAATCGTCGGGAATTTCGCCCAAATTTCTACTGTTCCTTCGGAACCGGAAAAAATCTGGATTTATCTTTCCCGCATTCCTGTGAAGGATACAGAAGACGATATTCTCGAACTTGTCACAAAGTGCATTCCATGTGACGAACCGATCGAAGTGGTCAAAATGGAACTGATCTAAGCTCTTTGCGTTTTATCTCGTTCAAACATTGAAGTTGAGATTATATACCATGAAGTTGCCTTGAGTGCTGATAACTGGCCTGATTAGTCAAAACACCACGCTTGGATTAGTTTGCTGTAATCTTCCGCCGATGAATGATAATTTCAACGTAACTTTGACACCGATACGCACCACTGAAAGCTTGATGGAAGCCCCCAATTTCCCCAACCCAAGGGGGCAAAAGCCACCCCCGGATTTCCCCGGGGGGGGGGGGGGGGGTCTTCACCCTTTGGTGGGCGGGGGAAGTATTTTTTTTATTTTTTTTTTTTTTCCCCCCCCCCAGGGATGGTCCAGATCACGAATTTACGAGGAAACATGCTCCCAGCGCCTAAACTTGAAACTTTACAGCAAAGTGATGTTCTACAACATGGTTTGTATCACTAAGGCCCATTTTTTGATGTTGATTAAAATTAGGGTGGTCCCCATTTTCACGGAAATACAAAAACTAACTTTTTTATTTGCAGAAATAGACGTTTACATTCTTGGGCAAAGTTGTAGCGCAGAAAATTTCATGGAATTTTCATATATAAATTTTTTTGTAGCTTGAAAATTGACCGATTTAGAGCAATTTTCCCTCATCAACTTAGGGTGTACCATAAAAAAATGTTTTTTTGCCCTAACTTTTTTATTTCAATTCCCACCGTAAAGTTGTGTTCCGACGAGTTTTAGAACTTTTAAAGACGCGTACTTTGGTATACAAACTTTGCCGCTAGCTTCAACCAATCAATAGTTATTGAAGTTTTTCTAAAAAAATACGCCCTTTTCAAATGTTGATTTCTATGATTGGGGCAAAAAAAAATTAAAGACGTCATTTGAAAGGGCAATTTATATTGTTTAACATATGTGAAAACTAGAGATATGTTATTTCTGTATCTTGAGAAAATTACATTTGAATCTGGGATGGTTTTAGAAGAAAAACTTCAATAACTATTGATTGGTTAAAGCTAGCGGCAAAGTTAATATATCAAAATACGCGCCTTCAAAAGTTCTACAACTCGTCCGAACACAATTTTACGATGGAAATTGAAATAAAAAAGTTAGGACAGAAAAACTTTTTTTTTATGGTACACCCTAAGTTGACGAGGGAAAAGTTGCTCTAAATCGGTCAATGTTTAAGCTACAAAAAAACTTATTTAACTAATTTAAATTTAATTTAATTTTAAGCTGAAAAATGTATGCATAGTTAAAAAAACGATGAACTTTTAAAACGGTATCCTAATCATTCTAAGAATATACTCTGAAAGGGTTTATTTTTTCAATGATTAGTAGAATAGAAACATCTTTGAACTTTTTTAGATAATACTTAATTTCTATTTATTTATTTATTATTTAATTACATCAATAAATCCATGGCGTTTTCCGGAAGGCTAACTTCTGACTGCTTTTGCATTCGTTTATTTGTCAACGAAATGACTGGATCGGATGTCAAGAGAAGCCGCTTGAAAACATCCTCCAAGTTCACTTCTCTGTTGAACTTTCTTGCGTGATCGGACCGGAACCTCCTAATGCTTTTATTCCTAGATTCGGCCGCTTCTTCGGAAAACATTCCGACTGGGAGTAGTGCATGTTGAATTACTGCGGCCCCATGCACTAGCAGTTTATGCACAGTCGGAGAAAGAGCAAACCATCCATATAACGAATTATACAGCTTCCGTGTTTCCTCGGCATACTCCTCATAAGCGACTACGTTTATATCTTCTTTGCTGTTGATAATCGTTAATATCGCATAAAACCGCTCCAGCAGGCTCTTATTCAGTCCCGTTATTTCAGCAACAGCTTCTCTGTCCTGAAAAAAAAACGCCTGGCGACGTTCCCTGTGTTTGAGTTTCCTCCTGCAGGACGAGGTTCGCTGATCCGAAGTCCCAACTGCTCCTTCAGCGCTAAACGGACAGCATTTTCGCGATCTTTAACTTCTTGGTTTGTTTTCGGTACCTTCCATGCAGGTTTCTTCATGGCCAAACGATAGGAAATTTTGAGCAGCATTTCCATCGTGCGGATATACGCATGGAGGGGGGATATACCAAATATGTACTTCTCAGGATCATCGGAGTCTACCGTATCGTACGGTATGTTGAGTTGTTTTCCGGCTCGCTGGCAAATATAGCATTTTTGTGAGTGTGTCTTCGTCAAATCGTTTACAACTTTGGTATCCACCATGGTGAAGCACATTTTTGTTGTAATCGAAACGTTACCAATTTTTGTCGGTACCAGTTCCTCAATTTCTGCATTGACCTTCGCAACGATATCGTTGGTAAGCTGCGCACTTTCCTTTTCAAATATCAATTTGATCGGGCGGCACAGGCAGACCGAAGAGGGATGATCGTTATTCCATATAACTTGCTTGGTGCCGTTTGTCTCCGTGAACAACCGTAGAGGAACCATCGAAACCGCGAATATATTAGAGTCATTGTATTCCCGGAGCTCGCCATCCTCGATCTCATCCATGAAAATTTGTTGGTATCTATATAAAGAAATTTGTATCATTTTTTATATGAGTATAAGAGTAATAAGAGTCTGCTTCTCAGCGTGGTTTTTTTGAGCACTTCAACTATTTTTAAGTGAGAGCTTTCTTTGCATCTTCTATTTTTGCATTTATACACTATGTAATTAGCACAATGATTCCCAAAAAACAAAGAGAAAATTCCTAACTCTAAAAGATCATTTTCTGTCTAGGAATCGAACTCAGCCCTTTCCAGCACGGCCTTGCCTTATGGCAGCGCCTTTACCAATTGAGGTTAGAGAGGCCGCATGCCTAATAAGAACATACTGTGCATAAAATATTGCATCCAGCCCGACTTAAGAGAATACTAATCAGTTTGCTAATATATTCAATTTTTTCTAACTGCTGGTTAGATAGTTTAGTAATTGAAAATGGGGCAAAGCTCGAAGGTATTTTTGACAATTCATACTGATGATTATAAATGGCAACTTTTTTTTTGCGAATATATGAAGATTATATAAGTCAAAATAAATAAATTATGGAGGTGTATTATTGATAATCATTTAAAATATATTAACTGCTGTGGTTTGAGCTACCGTCGCAACCCCACTTGCAGATTAATACCATACTTTGCGCATGGGATGCGGTATCGAACTTGATGAATTTAGCAAGGCACTTCACGGTGTGGTCAACAAGATGCTGGAGAACAACACTTGCCTCTGACGACTTAATGAGTATAGTAGTTTAATAATTTTAAGATTAGATTGGTGGCTTTATTAACGAGACTTGCAGCCCGTGGCCGGTTCGTCTAGGAAAATAATTTAAAATAATTTCATAATATGTATCAGATTAACATACCGGATGGATAGCAAAGCCGTTTTGTTTCAACAATGGTGTTGTACGAGGGGTACAAATTAACTCCCTGCTCTTTTGTGGTCATCCGTCCACGTGTCCACGTCCACGTATTGCGCCTTGCTGAAGTCATTCCGGCAGATGAACCCCAACGCTTTTTCCGGAGACATTAGGGCTGGCAGTTCCTGGCTGTCTGCAAAATTCTTTGTTGGATTTTTCGCAATTTCTTCTAATGCCTTCCCAGCAATGCGATGGCCTTCTGCTCTTGCACTTAATCCCGCTGCGAGCCCCAGCTCTTCGGTGCTGAATTGGGACTTAAGATTTCGCAGACGATTCAGCTGCGTTCTTCGGCCGCTTTCCGAGAAAAGCTTCTTTTTGTATTGCCGCACAGTTCTCGGAGAATTAACAGGGAATGAGATTTTGTTCGCCAACCAACCGACATGTTGTTCCACAAACCGAGAAAAGGTTCGGGAACATTTTCCCCAACGTTTGGAAAAGCACAGCTTCTCTACTTCCAGCCGCTTTTTGGCACTCGCGATACAGATGAGCGGATCTCTCTTAGATAAATGTTCAATAACATCTTTAACACCTTTTCCGTTTATCCAAAAATTCACTACTTCTTCACGTGAAATCTGCACGTTTTTATAATTTTATAACACCCGTTTACGGATTCTAGCGCAAGATCTATTCGAAGAACTGTCAAACTGTCAAACTGAGGTTTTGTAAGGTTCCTTGGTGGAATAAAGAATTCACGGATAAACAATTTTCGATCTCGAAGGTTAACGAAAATAGGAATCCTAATTGAATTGAAAATGTAGAATAAGTAATATATTTTGCCTTAGCGTTTTTATTTCAAGTGACACCACCATTTTTTTGAAGGTTGAAAATTGACCGATTTAGAGCAACTTTTCCCTCGTCAACTTAGGGTGTACCATAAAACAAAGTTTTTCTGTCCTAACTTTTTTATTTCAATTTCCATCGTAAAATTGTGTAAAAACGTGTTGTAGAACTTTTGAAGGCACGTATTTTGATATTTTAATTTGGCCGCTAGCTTTAACCAATCAATAGTTATTTAAGTTTTTCTTCTAAGACCATCTCAGATTCAAATGTAATTTTCTCAAGATACAGAAATAACATGTCTCTAGTTTTCACATATGTTAAGCAATATAAATTGCCCTTTCAAATGACGTCTTTAATTTTTTTTTGTCCCAATCATAGAAATAAACATTTGAAAAGGGCGTATTTTTTTTAGAAAAACTTCAATAACTATTGATTGGTTGAAGCTAGCGGCAAAGTTTGTATACCAAAGTACGCGTCTTTAAAAGTTCTAAAACTCGTCGCAACACAACTTTACGGTGGGAATTGAAATAAAAAAGTTAGGGCAAAAAAACACATTTTTTTATGGTACACCCTAAGTTGATGAGGGAAAATTGCTCTAAATCGGTCAATTTTCAAGCTACAAAAAAATTTATATATGAAAATTCCATGAAATTTTCTGCGCTACAACTTTGCCCAAGAATGTAAACGTCTATTTCTGCAAATAAAAAAGTTAGTTTTTGTATTTCCGTGAAATTGGGGACCACCCTAATTTTAATCAACGTCAAAAAATGGGCCTTAGTGATATAAACCATGTTGTACAACATCACTTTGCTGTAAAGTTTCAAGTTTAGGCGCTGGGAGCATGTTTTTTCGTAAAATCGTGATCTGGACCATAGTGCAGTGCCTATCGAATACCATTTTAATCAGCACTCTCCAAGGAGGGGGGTGGGAAAAAATTTAAAGCCGGGGTTTTGTGTGGGGGTGCCGGGTTGGGGGGGGGGGAGGGGGGGGGGGGGGGGGGGGGGGGGGGGAAAAATTATTTTTTTTTGGTTGGTGGGGGGGGGGGGGGGGGAAAAAAAAATTTTTATAAAAAAAAAAAAGAAGGGGGACCTATCGCTGCCAGCGCTCATTACATTCGTCCCGGACCCGTGTTTGGATGTAGAGAGAGGATCTTCCAGCCTGCTTCTTCAGGCAAGTGAGCTGTCGATGAACAATTTGATCTTCCTGATACGTCTTCAAACTCCAGTAGTACCAGTGGCAACTCTCATGCTATCCCCTACGTCTAGCAACGAGCCTGTTCTAGCTGGCAGGGACGATGGAGTCCTGCGTATTTATTACCAGAATGTGCGAGGACTACAAACTAAGGTGCAAAACTCATTTTTGGCTGAAAGTGAGAGTGAATATGACGTCATAATGCTGACCGAGACCTGGCTCGATGACCGCATATACAGTGCCCAACTGTTTGGTGACACCTTCGCACTGATCACAACAGCTGAAATAGTTCAAAATCCCTTGGTGGTGGTATCTTGATTGCTGTCTCGCCACGTTGGCATAGCTATCCTACGATCTTACACCCATCAATGACAGTTTGGGGCAGATATGGGTCCGAATCCCTACGCCTACCGGGTTATCAGCTTGAGAGTGATTTACCTACCACCCGACCGACGTAGCGATATTTCCAGCATTCAAAATCATATCGACTCCATCAGTGCCATAATTGCTAACTTGGGGTTGAATGATTATACACTACAGTTCGGAGATTATAATCAGCCTGCATTCCAATGGAGGATTTCGGACGATGGATTCTTACAAGTTGACTCTCATACGGTTTAATTGTCTGTTTACGCAAGCCTTATTGATGGCTTTTTACTCCAACGCCTCACTCAACTCAGAGGTGTGCCGAAAAGAAATGTTTGATATTTAGATCTGGTCCTATCTAACTAAGCTGCAACTACATCTCACTGAATCCAGACCATCCTGTTTTGGACGTGCTAGTTTTAACACTCCGGAAGTCAAATGCACGAGTTGCTTCAGAGCTCTCCTCAAAAACAATTGGAACTAAACGTTTTAGTTCGAATTGTTTTTGAGGGGAGCTCTGAAGCAACTCGTGCATTTGACTTCCGGAGAGTTGACTATGCTGCGCTTAGTGCTGCTATCTCTCAAGTTAACTGGCTACCAATGGAATCAGCTGATTGTGTTGATGACGCCGTTCACTATTTCTGACATCATTGCTGAGTTCGTTCCTCTTTCTCGCCCAACACTGAAGCCACCGTGGTCTAACGGTCATCTGCGACGCCTGACGGTACAGAGCTAAAGCACTACGGAGATATTGCCAAAACCGGACATATGCCACAAAACAAGAGTTCAATCGTACCAGCAATAACTTAAGGAAATACTACCGGTTTTTGTATCACCGATATGTTCTCCGCACACAGGCAGCTCTTGGAAGAAATCCTAATGGGCGTCTGTCAATTCGAAAGAGAAGGAAACGGGCTTGCCTTTATCGGTTAATCTCGGAGACCAATCTGCCAGCTTCGAAATCGAGAAATGTCGTCTTTTCATGCAGCATTTTATAAATTTGTTCAATGACAACTCGGCATCATCACATCAAGTTGGGATTGCTACAATCGACACATCAAGAGATGCAGAGATGGTGCTCTCGCAAGTGCTTGCTTTTTCCACCGTCAGCAAAAACCGACCAGTTTTGATCATTCCATTTCCAGCCACCTATTGAAGAGACTGAGTCAGGTCAGAGATTTGGGAGTTACTCTTGATTGTGCATAGACTTTCAAGCCGCATTGCAACGACATCTTGAGCAAAACTAACAGGCAGCTTGGCTTTATGTTCAAAATCTTCGAAGACTTCCGTGACCCGCAACATTGTATTGCTCCAAGTTGGTTAGTTCTATTCTGAAGTGTAGTGCTGTCGTTTGGAGCCCATATCATGCCTGCTGGATAGTCAGGTCTTTAAAATGTGCAGAAGAAGTTTGTTCTCCGTTACCTGCATTGGCGCGATAATTATGATTTGACAACATACGTTGACCGCTGTCTTCTGCTTGGGATTGATACCCTTGAAGAATTAAAACGTAAGACTCAAGTAATCTTTGGAGGTAAGATCGTTATCGGTGAAGTCGACTGCGGCAGCTCAACTTCTACGCACCTTAAAGAGTGATGAGACAGCGCAACTTTATGCAGCTTGCATCTCGTAACAGACAGTATGGGATGAATGAACCTGTTCGCGCTGTAGCCAATGCCTTTAACGAAGCTTATATTCAGTTGGATTTCAATGTCCCTGTATTTGTTTCTATCAGAAGCTATACCTGATTTATTTCTTGAAGTGTATAATATTCATTACGACGAACAATTGTTTGATGAATTAAGATTATAATAAACTACAATAAACATCAATGAATCTATTAATGGATCATCTTTTACCATGGAGTTTCGTAAAAAAAAACCGTAAGCAGCTGTAGAAATTTAGAAAAATGATAAAAAAAAACAAATATTTACGTCTACTGTACTGTACATCATCTGTTCCATCTCCAGCCTCTGCAGAAAAAAGGATTATTAACCACATTTACTTCAAAATGGATAAAACTAACAAATGGCTGGTAGTTTGATTTTCTGCCTTGTCACATCGACAGTTAAGATGGCACGAAACTGCACTACAGCATAAATAAGCAATGAGAACTTTGTTTTTATTTTTAATGAATCATATCACTACTACACACATTGTATACTTCCAAAATCTCTACACTGCTGAATTCTATCAACTTTCAACGTCTAACTAATTGTAGGCAATCTTCTAACAGCTTGTGTAGACAAAGTTTCACCTACTGCAGAATGTTTGTTTCTATTATGTGGCTTAGACAACGGAATCCATTTCTAGTTAGTTTGAAATTTATCGTTGCATATTGTGTTGCCTATACTTGATAACTGGGAACTATCATAACGAAAGTAGCAAAATTAATCCTTGAAGCAACAGAGAAATCCAACGATAGAGATTTTATGACTATCATCATTATCATGTTATCTGTGGCAAATGTAAAGCCCCAACGAATGCCAAACCGAGAGCAGACAATACGTTCCAGTTTAAACGTAATACCCAAGTTGAAGAAGAAGCACGCGAAGACATATCAGTCACACAAACCTAAATTTACAAAGGGATACCATCTTACCGTTTGCTCCCCGGGTGTGCCACACATCATCAAACTTTTCCTTTTCCCCGAAGTTGTTTTACGCACGCACGTACAAATAATTCTCATAAATTACACAACGCAGCACCCATCAGTCTTCTTTGGCGTTTTGATGTGCATGATTTTGGTCGGGAGATCATGTCTTCATCCCTCGGCAGGTCGCGTTTTCGGCACGCCCTACTTATGTGTGTGCCTGGGACCGAGGAGATAGGTACTTGAGAAAACTTTTCCTACCCACACGACCCATGAGAGTATATCGAAATTGTTTACTCAATGGATGAGTAAAATTTTCCTCCGATAGAAGTCTTGGTAAATGTACTCGAAACCTAAGTGCGATGTTTATTGATTTATTTCAATAATTCAAATGTTTGTTTGCATAAAAATCAAAACTAAGAAACTCACCCACTGAGTTCACCCTTTTAAAACAAATATGAGTTGAATTTTGAGTAGCTCTAATTGGCCGTGCAGCAACTAATATCAAGCGTTTCCTTCTCTGGGGGAGTGGGGAGTGGTGGTTTTGCATTCCCAGCAAAGACGAACTAAGTTTTAGCGAAAGCACAAACTTCTACATACACCATTGAGAATCTCTGAAATCTTCTTTTCTTCCACAGAATGCCAGCGATTTAAATGGCTAGCGGCGTAGCAGTTTGGAGGAATTCAGGAGTGAAGACTAGTCTGAGGCAAATAAAATATACAACCAAGAATAAAGAACTGCTGGCTAAAACGCATTGCTAGGAGTTCAGTCTGAAGCTAAAACAGAAAGGCGTAATTGCATTTGATGAGTTTTAATGAATTCGAACGAAGCGTACAATTCAAGCAAAGATAGAACTTGCTAGCGAATGAAAGAAAGCGGCAGAAGTTGAACCACAATAGGAGGGTGAGAAGAAGAGAAGCATTTAAATTTTCTCGGATAGCAAAAGTTTTTTTGTATTCCAACTTCCCCCGTTCAAGCTATACCGTTGAGTTTGCCGAGCAAATGAAGAATAAGGAAGAATCGACGGACAAGATGAGTGTGAATATTTCAGCTCAAGTGCTTTGAAGAAAAACCATTTCCAGAGGCTGAATCATGAAGGAAACATAAAACTGTGGAAAACAAAACAAAAAAAGTTTTACTGAATCAAGTAAATGTGTGCGTGATCACGACCGGAAATCGAATACATAGTGCAGCCTGGATTGGAGTTTAATGGAAAGTGAACTGCTGTGTGCTGCAGGACGTGCCTCTAACAGGCAATCAAAAGCGTACGGTGAAGCAGGATAGTATTTACTCTGATTCGCACACCACCTGTGTACATTAACCCTTTGCATCCTATTTCTACTCGATAATAAAAGTAGTGCATCTGCCATCTGGTGTAGGTTTTTTAGCGTATTAGTGTAGCTAAACAACAATATCCAATTCACATAAATGGCTTTAAATCTCAACGTATGATATATGTGTGTGTTAAAACATAATGTTTACATTCAATATCCAATCAATCACAGTGCACTCGTAGATGATACACCTAACAGCAAGGGATACATATTATTCTATACTGGCTCGGAAGGCATTACTGCACTGTTAAATCGACTGCCTAGTACAGTGCAGTAAGTTGTCATCGAAAATAGAACAACGACGCAGCTGCTCTTGAATACTGAATTTGATAACAAAACGACTCGTGAAAAGTTCATAAGGACGGCACCCGGTCAAGGTGCCAGAGGTGCCACCTTCGTACCGAAGGAGGCTCCGCAGGGGCGCTAGGCTGTCAGCTGCAGGCGATGCACCGATTTGCGGATCGACCGTAAGTATTGAAATTTAACAGGAACTTTAAGTTTTGCTAGCAATCTCTGTACCGCTTTCGTATAACTTTAAAATACTTGCAATAAATTGAAACATTTTTATTTAAATATTTGAATAAATCTTAATGAAACCATAAAGATCCTCAATAATTAACTCAATTGACATATAATGAAACCTCTAGAATCTACGCCAAGAGGTGAATTTGACTATTCCTCGAACATGGGGCAACATCTCTAGCACCTTACCTCTAGCTATAATCATCAAACATCTCATAGTCGGTAATAGTTTCTTAAACATATATTTTAAGGTTTTCAATCAGATATACTGCTTTGTAACGCATATCAGTCCCATATCAATAGGAAAGCAAGCAAAGATGGGACTGATATGCGTTTCACGGCAGTAAAACGATTATTGCCAAATAATTCAACTTTGAAAATAATATTGCTAAATTTAAAAAAAAAACCCCAGGAAAACTTAACAGACACCTGCTCTAATAGAAAAGATCATAGTCGCTGATCATTCCAATAGTGACCACCCTCATATTGTTTTTGAGGTAAACTGCAGGCAAACATACTTTTGCACATAAAAACTAATAAAAGATCCATAAGTAAATTAATATCGTTCCATGAAAAACGCATTCATGACCCTTCAATCTTGCCAATATCCATAAAAAAATGTTAATGAACTATAAAATTTAGCAATAAATTTAAAAAACTTACCGTTATATATCTATGGAATGATCGATAAGATTGTACGGATTACCCATAAAAATGTTATAAATGATCCATAAAAGGTTCAATGGCGTTCCTCAAACTTGCAATATTAATCCACAGAATATAACCTTTAGCTATGAAATTTGTGCACATAATCCATAAATTATTGAACATGTCCCATAAATAAATTGTCAATGACCCATAAAACGATGAATAATAAACTTTGAACTTATACATATGATCCATATTATATCAAATTTGTGCACTGAAACAAAGATATATACTAACGTTAAACGTTAAATTTCGGACACATTTCTTTCAGTGTAGTTTTTGAATTATTTCGCGGATCGCTTAAACGTTTCACTTATATGACAGCTGAAACTATTCACTTTATTTCGTGGTACAACATGTTTACATTCTTGTTACATTCAGTAAAATGGCGTCGAATCAAGTGGAAGTGCGCAAACGCATTTTGTACGAATGGCAGCAAAATCCAAATTTATCGGTACGCGATCTTGCCAAGAAACTAAAACTATCAAAAAGTACCGTGTTTTGTGTTTGCAAATCATTTGACCAGCGCTTGACTGTGGATCGGAAGGTTGGAAGTGGAACAAACTGAAAAGTATGCTCCCGACCAATGGACAAGAAGGCGGTAGCCATTATTGAGAAAAATCCCAATGTTTCTGTGTGAAATGTGGCTCGCAAAGTTGAGAAGTCAAAATCATACGTACAATGAGTGAAGCAGACCCAACAAACATCGGTGTTGAATTAGAGCTTGTTCAAACAAATTTGGAGAAGCTATTCAGCTATTCTAGAAGAAACAGCTGAATAGCTTCTCCAAATTTGCTTGAACAAGCTCTAATTCAACACCGATGTTTGTTGGGAGGACTCAAGGCGTTCAAAGTGAAAAAGGTGCCCAACCGTGATGACAAGCAACATTTCGTGCTAAGGAGCTTTACACCAATTTTTAACAAACATTTTCTTGTATCATAATGTACGACGAAACACACGTACTCGAAGACTTTAAAAAGCTTCCAGGTCTGGCTGTTTATACCACAATGCAAAGGAACGCCGTTTCCGAGAATTTCCGGACAAAGAATGTGTATAAATTCCAGAAGAAGTATTTGATTTGGTAGGCCATATGTAGTTGTGGTCGAAAATCTAAAAGTTCCGTCTCTACCGGCACTATCAATAAGGATGTGTACGAGAAAGAATGTCTGCAAAAGTGGTTGCTACTGTTTGTCAAAAGCCATAACTCTCCAGCTCTGTTTTGGCCTGATTTGGCCTCTTGACACTATGCGAAATCCTTTCAGGAATGGTATAAGGCACAAGAGGTCAAATACGTGCCAAAAACAGCCACTCCACAAAACTGTCCAGAACTTCGCTCAATTGAGAAGTACTGGGCTCTAGTTAAGCTGAAACTCTTCGAAACTAAGAAGAAAGCAAATTGTACCGATGATTTCAAGAGAAGATGGAGAATCGTCATGGTGGGCGTATCTGAAGATACCGTACGGAACCTGATGGCGGGTGTACCACAGAAAGTTCGAGAATTTTACAGAAAAAAGGATTACCATCTTAATCTTAATCTTAAAACAATCGGTTTTGTTGAGTTATATGTAAATTTTCTTGCTGCTTTTATTTTCGGGTCCAAAATTTACGTGGACAGGTAGACGTTCAGTTTTGAGCATTATTTTTTTTTAAATTTTTGATCCGTTAAGATTGGGAAATTGATCCCCTTCTGCGTTACTTCTCAAGTTCACTGACATGCCCATTTGAAATTCTCGCTACCCTATGCCTAAACGAATTCAAATCGTGTTCTGAACAACATCTTGAAATTGGAGCACATTTGATAAGTTGACAAAAACTGCACACACTATTTGAAGTTTACATTACGAAATAACGTGTACTATGGATGGATGATTTGGTTTTTTTTCCGCAAATAACGTGCAATAATGGAATCATACATCTCGACATTTGGGAAGTTACCGAATTCACGTGGTTATTTTTGGAATCAACATCTTGTACATGAGTTCAATGTACATAACAAGTCCCTGTTCGTGTATGCTTCGCCTTATGGTCTAAGAGCATATATGTTTAAAATGCACCAAACTGGCTGCACTAGATCACACTTATTTCGCTCGTGATAGCGCCAACCAGCTGGCTCCAAATTCACCGCTGGCTTGGTTCACCGACTGCATAATCAATCATTAGTCACCAGCGCACCTTCCAGGGTTCTTGTCACCGCCAGCTGCCAATTCAATAATGGCTCATTGCCGCCTTGAGCAGCTACAAGGCTGCCGAGCCAATGGAGCATCTTGCGAAGGTGTACCTCTATTGTACGTTCAAAACCTATATATTTTTCGTGACGCTCCAAATTTTCGCAATTCGAACGTGTACCCCAGTATTGAAAACACAGACGTAGTCCTATGTCAAAAAATTGAGGGCTTTCGATATCATGCGTTAACACATGTGACATATGATGTGCAAAGAATCTCGTTTGTCATGATCTTTTTGTAACGGGCCTTCACCCTCTGTATCACATGCTGGTCCATCAGCTGGATGTCAGCGGTTGTGTTTGGAGGCAAACATTTACAAAATATGGCTCCATCACTTGTTTGTAGTTCGTCTGTACTGTAATGTGCCGAACATTTGTCCAGCACATGGACAGCTTTCACAGGATGCCCGGATTCAATCAAAAAGGTTGTTACATGTCGGAAAAACTGATAAAAAAAACAATTTTTGAATAATTCCCTCATCATCCATGCATTTTTGGATGACAGCAAGTTCTTCATGGTTTTAGAAGGGTCGAGGGTTCTTAGATTTTAAATATGCTTGGTACTTTCCAAAAGTTCCCTTGAAACTTGTCCAAATTCCCTTGGAACATGGGTAAAGATCCCTCGGAACTCGCCCAAAGTTCCCTTGGAACTTGCTCAAAGTTGTCTTGGAACTTGCGCAAAGATCCCCTGGAAATCGCCCAAAGTCAACTTGATACTTCCCCAGAGTTAAATACACTACGGTAAAAAGGCCATGGAGTGGTACGCCGCCAACAACGTGCAGGTGGTTCCCAAGGACAAGAACCCTCCCAACACGCCAGAGCTCCGCCCAATTGAGAAATACTGGGCTATTGTCAAGCGGAACCTAAAGAAGACCAAAAAAACTGCTAAGGACGAGCAGCAGTTCAAGGCAAACTGGTCGGTAACCCGTGTTCGAGGTGCCACGAAATAACAGATAATAACGATGTACTATGGAAATTTCAATAGGTTCAATAAACTTTTTCAGGATACTTCAAATCAAAATTTTGGTGAAATCTGCTATCGCTGAAAACGAACGAAAACGTGCTTAAACGCGAACCACAGAACTCTACACTTTAACATTTTACAACATTTCTTGCATTTCAGGATCAACCGAATGAAGATCATATATTATAGATACGAATGCTTGTGGTTTTTTTTATTCACATAAATATATACACCATTATATAAATATTTCATGGGAAGGGGGGGACCATTAGGGCCACCGGATTGAAACTCTCTGGGGGGGGGGGGGGGAGCCAACTCCCCTTGTTAAATTTGGGTATAGAGGGGGGGCTCTTCTCCCCCCCCGGGGGGGGGTCTTTTTTTATTTTGTTTTTTTTTTGTTTAATTGTTTAGTGTTGTTGTTGGTGGGGGATTTTTTTTTCTTGTTGTGTGGGTGTATGTGTGGTTGTCCCCCCCCCCTCCTTTGTTCGTCCGTTAGATAAGGGGATGGGTTTTTTTAAGGGGGGGTGTGGTGTGTTTGGGGGGGGGTGGTTATCTATACAATAACGTGTACTATGGAGAAAGCAAAATTTTCGTTCACTGTCACTACCCTGTCCCTTAATCCATCTGACAACAATTTCCATAGTTATTCTTATGGCAAATTTTCTCATCTACATTTTTGCCACGATTTAATGTGCTCTACTAGTGCGAGAAATACAAATGTTGCCTGTTGAGCAGTTGATTGAGCATAGGGATAGGCCACTTGCGACTTGTATGATAAAAAGCTTATATGCCTTAAATTTATTCGAAAAGTGATGTTCTGCAACATTTTTGCTTAGAAATGATCGAACTGTAAAGCTGAAAACTTTGAGCCCAAGTTGGTTAAGTGATTTTTCAGAGCGATGCAAAAATAAATATGTTGTTTGCAATACTAATTTTCTTACAAATTTCCGCAGTCAGTTTTAAATTTTGGAAGGCTCACGAGGACCTTATTTGAAATCGTTTAATTTACATCAGTCTGAGGTCCGTTCCTTTAGGTATCCGGGTAAAAGTTTGCTGCCAGAGGTGAATCACGTTGGGATAAAATGGTTCTGTGGAGCCGTTTGGAGGATTGCAGTTCCAAGGCGGCTGAAAACGGCTAACGGTTTTGATATCTGAAGTGTTAGCATAACGTTTCCTAGCAAACGGCTGATTCAAGCATTTGCCCGGTATAATGCAAACGGAGGATGATTTCTGACGTAGGACTAAGTCCTTGTTTTCTATACTGGGGTACAATTTGAAAACATCGAATTGCAATCATCACGAAAAGTGGCCAGGGTTTGAGCGTTAATATCTCAGTAGTTTCTCTAAAGTTTTTCAAAACATTGCACCAATCGATCGGAAATATGTCTGCGCATCGATGCCAACTGAGATAAACTGTCTTAAAAAGAGAAGAGCGAAACTCACATCGCCATCATTCTACGTCTGACTACAGTGGGCTCTTGACGTTTTTAATCGTGTTTCTGCCGGAAAGCTCAGTTTGATTTTCGTGCGAGCCGCACCATTTATAGCGCAACGATGGCTTCCAAAAGCCCAATGACAGATAAAACTTTAAAAATAAGGAGTGTATCGAAAATAAGCTATCCACAAACTTTCTTTCAAATTTTGTTGAAAACCGATATTTTATTCATACAATAAATTGATCCTTTATTGTACGAGGTTTAACTTGAACATAATGAAGACCGGATGAAATTTAAGTTATTCCTTCACGAATTTTCGAACTTTGGATCGAATGCTCTTCATCAAGTTCCGGACAAGTGTTGCATCGCATTTTTTGGACGCTTGAGCCCAAATTTTTTGAACTCCTGCATGTTCCCAGCTGCCTTACCAGTCTTCTTGAAGACCCTCTTCACGATTGGCCAGTAACGTTCGATAGGTCGAAGCTGAGGGCAATTTGGTGGATTGCTATTTTTCTCAACGAAATCTATACCCTTTTCCGCAAGCCAATTGAGAGTGGTTTTGGCATAGTGAGCCGACGCTAAATCCGGCCAAAACAGTGTGTACTGCTGCTTCTTATTTAAAGGTGTACTATGCTTCTTATATAAAGGCAGCAATCTCTTCTGGAGACACTCAGATCGATAGATTTCCGCATTTATAGTTCCGGTAGTGTAAAAAATGGTTGACTTCAAACCACAGGAACATATTGCTTGCCATATCAGTACCTTTCGACCGAATTTCTCCACTTGAATCGACCTGTCCGCATTGCTCACATCCTCCCCAACGACGGCAGTAAAGTATTGTGGACCTGGAAGGGTTTTTGAGTCCTCCTTTACATAGGTCTCATCGTCCATCAAAACGCATGCATCCGGACGCTGCAAAAGACGCGAATACAATTTCCGGGCCCTTGTTGCTGCTCGTTTCTTCTGTTCTGCACTTTGTTTCGAGATTTTCTGCTTCTTGTAGGTCTTCAGGTGGTTTCGCCTCTTGATACGCTGGATCATTCCGACACTCGTTCCTGCTTTTTTGGCCAAATCACGTATTGACATTGATTTGTTCTTCATGATTAGAGATGCTCCAGTTTCGGGTTGGAAGAACCGGGTTTTCTGCCTCTTCCTGGTAGCTCATTCAAAGAATAGTGTTCCCCAAACTTATTAATGATGGTTTTAATACTCACATGATGAATTCCAAACCGCTTCGCCAATTTTCGCATAGTAATACCCTTCTCACTTAGCCATGTGTCCAGAACCTTAATTTTCACTTCCTTTTCAATACGCGACATTTTGAAAACGCAGAATTTGAACCGCACAAACAAGTAAACAAAAGAAAGCTGACGGTCAAACGCACAGCATGCAGTGCAGCACGCACAGCATAAAAAACCATCACAAATACATGCGTACAACGCAAATGTATGTGGATAGCTTATATTCGATACACTCCTTAATACCCAAATTGGAAAAATTCCAGCAAAATTGATCGATCATAGCCATAAATTTAAGTGTACAAAGTATATAAATTTAAGTGTTTGCTATGGATCATTTTAATAAGTTTACGGTTCATTATTCAAATCTATTATGGATAATTTTTTTTTAATTTTCCGTCGGCCTATTTCCTCACATGGTAACAATCACTGACGCCAAGAAGACGACTCCACCACCTGGACCCTACCTATTGACTTTTGAATATGAACCGGGACCAACGGCTTTACTTCCCTTCCGAAGGAAGACGTGACCAGATTTTTTCGCCTCAGGAAAACCACCGACGTCGACTGGGATTGAACCCAGACCCACTGGGGTGCCAAGTAACAGTCACGCTTACCACTACACCACCGACGCCGGCAATTATAGATAATTGTCAATTTATTTATGGAAAACGTTCCATACTTTATGAATCAATTGCATTTATTTTAGTTCACGAAGGCTACATTCTGTGGATTAATTTTACAAGTTTAAGGAATGTGATTGAACGTTTTATGAACCATTTACAATATGTTTATGGGTAATCTGTACAATTTTATTGATCATTCTCCTGATACTGAACGGTACATATTTGACGTTTTATTGCTAAATTTTATTTAAAGTATAGATCACATTATTTTATTGGGCATTTTCATTTTTTTTAAGGATTTTCATCGGAGCTTTATGGATCAAAAACACGTTTTTATGGAAAATGGTTTTGCATATAAAAAATTATAAGCGATCCATACAAAATTGAAAATCGTGTCATAATAAACGCATTCTTGACCCCATAGTCCCCTGGTGAATATCCATAAAAAATTAAAATGATCCATAAAACTCATTAATGTAATCCATGTATTGTATAAAATTTACTAATTATATGTTTGAATGTACCGTTGTATATCTAGGGAATGATAGATAAAATTATTGCGATTAACCTCGAACATTTTGCAAATAATCTATGAAAGGTTCAATAACCTTCGTTAAACTTGCAAAATTGATCCAAAGATTGTAACCTTTGTACAATAAAAAACATTCAAAGGTTTCATACATTATTAAAAACGTTCCATAAATAAATTGCCAATGATCCATAACACGATGAATAATAAAAAAAAGAATTGGGTTTTTAGTTTTTTTTTTTTAATGCTATTTATTTCATGTTTCTTCCAGTCATTGGAGGCTGATCTATGCTTATGATTATATTGTCCATCATTTGGCACTATCAATTGCAATAAAAAAATATGTTTTGGAGCTGTCCAATAGTACCCAACGATAAATAATCCTTCGCTGTTGAGCTGCAGCTATGGCATCACTGTTGCTTTTGAGAGAGCCCATGTTTCCACTCTTCTTTGTTAACCATGGATATAGCGCACCAGTAATGTAACGTGAAGCCTGCTGTCTCTTGCATTTGTTTGTTTTTAAACGAAGCATCCCGTTTGTCGTCACAGTCGCTTTGGCTAACATTTGCGTGAGAGTAAATGAAATAAGAAATACACATTGCCAATCTAAAGATCACTGACAAACTAAAAGTTTGGTCGTGTAGGTCTGTCTCAAACCTGCTAGGAGACGAGTTTGTGGTCGTAGCAATCGACATGTTTTGGTTGATTGTTTTCGAGAGCGGTTGGGTAAAACGAAGGAGCGGGTTGAGGAAATTGACGTTTGCAGCAAATCGTCAACTGGCCTATTTCATTTCGCCTTCGCACACATGCTCAGAATCGCACTCATATAATATTAGTTTATGTACAGATTGAGGAGCTGAAGAAAACATTCTTTTAATCGGAAAGCAATCCGCATGCGTTTAAGAAGTTCCTGCAATTGGGAACTTTATTCCATGGCTATGGCCTGTTGCCTAATGCTCGTTGCTGAAGGTATGTTCCGATAGACCAGACGTAAGCAGAGGGATTAAAGTCCAAATATTGGCAGTTCTAATTAAAGATTACATACAGCTTCATCAAATTTCTCAGGGGCTGACTAAACTGCTTAAAACCCGTCCCGTACCCTATCTCTGCCAAGAAAAGGGTCGCGTTGGTATAAAAAAATTTGGCGGAGCCGTATGGAGGATCAAAGAACTAAGGTGGCAGAAAGCACCCGATGTCTCCAACATTCGAAGTGTTGACAAAGCGTAGATTACACTCCAGGCAAACGGCTGATCCAAGCGTCTGCACGGCATAATTTAATTGAAATTTTCTGGAATAACAGTTTGATCTAGTCTTAAATTTGATCTGTAATTTTTTGTACGCCCAGGAGAGCTATTCTTTATTAAAATTCTTGACATATATGTGCGGCATTTGCGGCCTTTAAGGAACATGAGATCATAAAATCTTCCTAGGCTAAGTACCAATTCGCAAATTAATTTTAATTTTAATTAAACTTGACAGATGGAAAACAATCGATTAATCGAGTAAAATCAGAAATAAGTCAGCTCAAGTAGCAGACTTCAGTAAATATAAAAATTAATTCGTGAATTGGGACATAGCCTTAGACCGCAAAGTTCACCAAAACTGGCAGGGTTTTTTTTTCGTTAATAGTTAAAATTTTGGGTATTTTTATAATTTTGTGTTTTTTGGGGGGATTGTTGTTGTGTGGTGTAAAAGTGTTCTGCAGCGGGGTTTGTGCTCAGTGGTGGGGAAAAAATTTACTTTATTCATCGATTTTAATATAATAAAGGAGGTGCGTTTTTTTCTTTTGTTGGTATGGAAGTTAAATATTAAAATGAATTACAATATTAAAAAAAAAAATATAATTGTAGTTTGCTTAAGAGGCGACCCATATCGGGGAAACCTGAGTGTAGTGTTATTTTGGAGGCGCCTTTTAGTGAGATTAATCTGATTATAAATATATTACAAAAACTTATTCTCAAATAATACTAAATATGTACCTAGTTTGAAAACTATGAATATACAAATCTGGAAGTGTGTTTCAGTACCCTTATACAAATAATATTCTAGCTCCTGGATTAAAGCTGCTTTAAAATGACAAAGATTGTTGCGAACTGATTATTTCCATAATACCATTGCCGGTCATTGGGTGTTAGATTGAATACACACACACAACAAATTTTGTTTGCTATCAATCATTTATTGAAAATTATGGTTCATTGTTAAAACTGATATGGATCATTGTCAGTTTATTTATTGAACATTTTCAATAATTTATGGATCATGTTCACATATTTTTATGTGCAAAGGTTACATTCTGTGGATCATTTATGAATTACCTTAAAAATGCATTGAACCTTTTGTGGTTCATTTGCAATATATTCATAAGTATTCCGTACAATTTTTTTGATCATTCTCCAGAAGTATAACGGTATATTTTTGACATATTATTGCTAAATTCTATATAAAATATTGCTCAAATTGATGAACATTATGGATCATATCCTTTTCTTTATGGATATTCATCAGAATTCTCTGGGTCATGAATGCGTTTTACATGGAACGAGTTTCAATTTTTCATGGATCATTTCTTCAATTAACACTGATTGTCCTCATCATGTCATTGAACGAAGGGCCAAAATCGGGTTGGGTGGATTGATAGGCAACATCGGGGGATCATAAGGAATCTCCTCCCAACAACAGGATTGAACAATTGGCAAAAAATGTGAGCTATAAAACATGATGGTGCCCCAATGCATAGAGAGAAGTGCCCACCCTCTATCCACAACCTGTTAGCTACGGGGAGTTGGTATTCTCACTCTCTCCACTCGATTCTCTTTAATCGGGTGCCTTGATGGTCCCTCCCATAACCCGATGTAATAGAATATAATGTTTGTATGTCGAAAATATATCTGACGTTCACTGGGTTAAACAGAAAAAATATGTTTATATTAACGTTTTGATTGTTCTGGAAAGGCTGAAACTCGAGGAAGACTATTTCAATTATCTGAGACAACGTTTTAATAAAAAGATCAATGATTTTTTTTTCTGGCGACGGATTATGATAGAGACAGCGGATAATGTCGAATTGCATGTTTTCAAAAGTTTTCTAGATAACGTTGTAGTTTAATTTCAAAGATATTAATTTTCGCGATCGAATAAATGGATTATCGATGAACAAAAATACGCTTCTAATTAGAACATTTCGCGTAGCCATTCAGAAAATAGTAGTTGAATTTCATAAGTGCAATTTTAAAGCTAAGTCATGCAAATAAGCTGACAAACAAATTAAGTCTATAACGCTTGTAATTGCTACTCTTAAGATAAATGGAATGCGAAAACAAAATTTATGGATGTTAAATGAGTATGGGAAATATGCAATGTGATTTCCAGATACAAAATCATCAATCACGCCCTCTAACTTTGATTGCTGAATATACAACATTGGAATGCAATCTTCAAAGTTTTAGAAAAACCTCCCCAAACCATCACCATCGAAACATTCAGGAACCCTTGTACAGCTAGTTTATTACGAGGAATATCAAAAAGATGCGTACACCCGATCGTTTTGCTGGTTGTGGTGATCCTGAAGCAGGAACATTTTTTCGTCCGAAAATAGAATTAAACATTCACCGTGCCGCTTGAGCAGCATCCGACATCTTTCGACCCTTGCAATCATCTGCTTTTCAGTCAGGCAATGAACCCGTTGTTTTTTGTATGGATTCAGTCCTAGGTCATCTTTCAAAATACTCTTGATCGTTGACTGCGACATTTCAGACTTATCAGTACTCCGCCAAATTCGCTCTCCCACTCGTTTGATGCCTTCCAGACACCTGACAGGGCGTTTACGGAAAGGTCTGGGGGGTTTCTTTGTAGCATTTGATGAAGCGAAAAATGAATTTTTCGTTTATTCCGAGTGGTTTCAGTATATTTAAAATAGTACACGGTTTAAATGTTCTAAAAACAGACTTATCACGAGCTCCCTTATCGCGTCTTTGATTACCACAAGTCTCAAACGAATGAATATTCAGAACAGACTTTCAAACCATGTTGAAATTTGAATACACTCTAAAAGAAAAATATACAAACATGTCTGTGAGTAAGCCATCTAAATTTACAAATGTTTATGAAATACTGACAAGAATTACCACTTACCCTGTAGTTCAATTTAATAGCTGGTCATTATTTTATAGCGTAGTCAGTAAACATGACACTTCTCTAATCCAGAGGTCAAGTGTTCAATTCCCGATTCAGTCGAATGACTTTTCAGGTGGGAAATTTATTGGACCTGCCACAAGAGGTTATAATTGTGCTTTCCATGCACTATACGATTTAATGCTTTGGAATGGCACAGAGGACTCTTAATTAAGTATTGTGGATGTGCTTCAAAGAACACTTATTTGAGCGGCAGACAAAGCCATATGATAGGCGTATAAAACCAAGTATCAGTAACTCAATTCAGAAGCTGAATTACAAATTTGATGACATCGATGTATACTACTACTTCCTACAATTAAAATTACATGGCTCTAACGCTTTAAAATTTTTCTTCATAGCGTAAAAAACCCCACAATATTCAATTTTGAATATCAATTGATTACCATAGATATCAGAAAAAAAAACTACACAGTTAGACCAAGTTGTGAAATTGATTAGGGGTTACGATTCCACGATACATCATATTATGACAGTCAGCCTCTCAAACAAGTTATCGGCAAATGAGCCTAACTAAATCGAAATGTGTGAGCAACAATTTAAGATGACCAATTTAATGTTTATATTACAGGTGAGGTCCAAGGTACTATTGTGATATGGAATTTTATTATCGCGCCAAGGTTGTTGTTTTGAATACTGTCGAGGCAAGAGGCATGAATCTAACAGACCCGAAGAGCATAATCCAGATCCCTACCGCTGGTCAAGTAACTCGATCCCAACAAGCCATACTCGATTGTGAGTCACACTTCTTGACACTACCCTCACTCCGTAAGTGTCATCGAGTCGATTTGTACTCAATATTGAGCTAGTACAAGAAGCCGTGCGAAGGGCCCTTCTTCAAGCTAACTGGCTTTGAAGCTCTTTTCATCCAGCTTTTGCCTGCTCTCAACTTAGTATTCTAGAAGCACTTCCGCAGTTGTTAATTGGGAGCTTTCTATGCTAACACCAATGCATGAACTTGTATAGAATTGTGTGGCAAGCACAATGATTCTGTATGCCCAGGGAAGTAGAGGAAATTTTCAACCCGAAAGATTCCTTCGACCGAGCCGGCCCACGGCCTCCGACTGAGTAAACCATGTAGCAGATTTGTTTTGTATGTAATTAGGGTCTAATTACCTATCTCGTAACCTACCAAAAATCAATAAGCGTAATTGACTGCAAGACAGCCAGAAAATAAGGTTAGGTGGAATCGTAGTTGGTTTTCTTCAAGGAAGACTTCTTTTCAGTTGATTTTAGTGCAGAATAAATTATGTTTATTGACACAGTTTAAGGGGTGGAAACTGCTTGAAAAAGTAGTCCGTTTATTTTAAGACAACCCAGAAAATGCTGTGGGTGGACTCCAAATCAAAGTTACTCTTCGATTTGCCAGTTCGTATTTGAATCCATGATTTTCTGTTTTTTATCACAATGCCGGTCTTATATTTCAAAGAACGCTCTTACTGTAGCTACCATCTAGCCACTATAAATTCCACGTTGACAGCATGGCGACCCACTCACCACTCAGAGAATTTGTTTCCAATATGTAAATGCAAAAGTCAAGTGATAAGCAAAGAAAGCAAAAATCCTCACCCTTGTTAGCTATTGCTAAATATCGCTCTGATTCGTTGCAAAATCCAAGGATAAAAAGGGAATTGCAAACAATTCTCTCATCATCGACAATTTCGCCTTCGATTCGGGAAGTAAACACAATTGTCACAATAATTGGCGCCATTGGCTACCCGTACAAAGGAAACCATAAGTCTTGCTCCGCTTGCTATGCTCTGCGCTCGTATTTTCCCGGAAGCTATTTGATTCGTTATTTTATGCGACCATAAAAAAAAGTTTTCCTTTATCTTCCTGCAATGGCTAAACGTCCTTGAACTGACATCGTAAAACAAGTCCTCTACAAGAAAATAGCTTGTCAATCAATCGAAGTATCGGAGTTTCGAACTTATTGAACAAGGCAAGATGTTGGAATGTTGTTATTGTTTTGTGGAAGTATTTTCATAGTTGCCACTAGTTATGATCAGCGGTGCGCGATGGGGATATTATCAGGAAAAGAGCTCTAAAATATATTGTTGCAATCATACGTGGAATGTTTTTGGTTGAACTTGGTTATGTATTTTATTTTATATTAGTGAGTGAAAGAAGTTACAATCACGGAAAACAATAATTTGAAGTTTTCAAGTTTATAGTTGTAAAGTTCTACTGATTGAAAATGATACGTCATCTTCGTATTTCAAGCCTATTGCTTTCATCATGCACCTTACCCTTGCTCTCAACTTAGTGTTCTAAAATGCACTTCCACAGTTTCTTGATTATCGAGATTTTCAGCCTTGGGCTGGTTCATCTCCCGTTGTAGTCACTCAAACATCTCTTTGTGTATTTTTGTAACTTGTCCGAGGGCAAGATTCGAACTCGTGACTATTGCGTGATGGGTATGGATGTTAACCACTTCGCCGGAATCACCCCCATCCGCACATTTTAATTGAGAGCTTTCGTTTCCTGTACCATTTAAGTATGATTAGTATGATTGTGTGGTAAGTAAAAACATGTGACCAGGAAGTCAGTTTTTTCTTTGCGATACATTCCCAGACATGACCGAAAATCAGCTCCTGCCACCTCGAGCATGATGTGACTTTGTAGCTGAGCTAAGAGTGGACCCCTGCAATGTTTTGACCTTGTCGACTGAGCTAAAGGGGTCCCCTGCTTTTTTTTTTTGAAGGTCGGTTCTCAGCCAAACTTCAAATGTTATAGTTATTAATTTATTTATCATTTCACCCCATTCCAAACACTTTATCGTGCAGTGTGAAACAACAACTATATGTTTTCCATGTGTCGGAAATATGACTGATGCATGTAGAGCAGATTGTTGAGCTTTGTAAGAGGAGTACTTGGAGCATTTTGGGCCCATTATACGGATGCCCCCGGATATCAAATAATAATTATATTGCAAAAAATCTCTTTGAAATAATCATCAATAGAACGATTAGTTGATTTGTTGAAGGACCATGGGCGTGTTGGTTGATAGCGACTTGTTGCAGTGATGATATGTGCCACTCGGACCAGCTATAGAGTGTCCCTGCCTAAAACCGAATTTCTCCGGTTTGATGATGTGGTTTCCTTCTACGTGCAACATCAGCCACTGGAGGATGAGCCACTCGAAAATTTTGCTGACAGTAGAAAGCAAAGTGATAGGCCTGTAGGGTCCTTTCCAGGTTTCAGAATAGGGATAATTTTCCCTATCTTCCACCTTGTCGGAAAATGGTTCAGCTGAAAACATTTGTTGGAGACTCCCGGCAGGAAGCGAAACGCCTTTTGGAAATTCTCTTCTTCACCAGGTTAGCATCGTTTCCGGGGCTCGTGACGTTTTTCCCAAACTTCGTTCTTCTCGAGTATTTTTTTTTTCAAACAGACGTATCTGATTTTGTAAACAAAGAGGGAAGTAGGATTTATTCGTAATATTCTTGAAACCTTTAGCACTTTCATGTAAACTAGGGACACCAACACAAGGAATAACATTTCCTTAGCATGATGGTGATGTTAGTTTCCGTAGGGATGCTGAGGGTTTTGAGAAATTTTCGTTTGAATCTTAAATATCCTCTTTTTTTACAAAATTAGATACGTCTGTTTGAAAAAGTACTCGAGACTTGGCCGACAAAAGGTGCGATTTGAACTTGCTCGATGAGCTGGTGGATGGTTCGCTGAACAGCAACTTCATGGGGACTCACTATGCCGCCACCGAATATGTGAGCCTCAACGAGTTTGCTGGGAACACGTCTTGGGTGAATGTACTTCCAGCTGGGAATAGAAAGGTCGGATCCTCTGGGAAGTGGATAGCACACGTACCTAAGCTTAGGTGGTTAGCCAGAAGGTTGTCGTTCTAGTTGGTCGTATGATTTCTTCATAGGGTATGGCTAGCATTGAGGTCACCGGCCACTATGAAGTGAAATCGGTTGATGATGAGCTTCTCAAGGTCTTTCTCAAAGAGCTGTTAGGTGTCATTGCAGTCCGCAAACTGTCGAGGCATGTAGACGGCAAATAACGTGATGTCTCCAAGGAGGGCGATGATTTTCACGCCGATGGCTTCAATGACGCTGGTCTTCGGATGCGGCAGAATCTCGTACCGGATACGTTTTTTGATGGCCACAGCCACATCGCCCTCACTTGCGTTGGGACGATCCATCCGGACGATGATGTGTTCCGGGAGCGAGAATTTGATTTCCGGGTTTAGCCGGGTCTTCGATATCACTCTCACGTTGATTTTTTGCTGAGCAAAGAAGTTTCCCTGGTCTATCTATATCGCATTTACAGAGCGAGCATTCCTGTTGGATACACGGATGGTGCGGGGCTCAATCGACTCCAAATGTGCCCACCATATATCCTAAGACCTCCATCTGGTTCGATTTTGTCCTGCTCCACAGAAGTCTTCCTCGAAACCGTAAAATGGTCCACAACTTGGCTGAGCTATAGAGCACATGTTTATTTTGCTCGGAGGGGAGTCAGTTGGAGCAGCTTGTCAACCCAGCTCTAATGCAAGGATCGGTACGTCGGTGTTGATTGATCCCGGGGTGGACTGAGGGGCCACGATTCTTGGAATTCCGGCATTTGCCGAACTGAATCTTTCGTCGGTCATTCTTCAGTGCAGTGGGTTCCGCCGCAGCTGTTGCACCTTCCCCTGAGGTGACAGTTCCGGATGCCGTGGCCGTGGTGAAGTGTATAAAGTAGAATGCCTCATCCAAGGTTACGTATTCTCCCTTCCCTCTACCGGTGGAAGACTGGTGATGATATAGTGAAATAGATGACATGTTTGTTCTTAGAATCACAAAATCACGTATTTCCTCGAAAATGCATAAGATTCATGTAAACAAAAAGACTAAGGACTGAGCAACTATGCGCTCCTATAGATTTTAATGCAAAAAAAAATCATATTTCATACGTTATTTATTCAACCGCAATAGTCATTTTACTCGTATACTTGTCCTCGATAGAATCCAAAACAAAGACTCTCCCTACTGAACAGGGTAAACGCAATCATCTGGTGATGCATATTTATCAAGATGATTCTTTTCTATGAGATTGTTGGGGATTCGTCGAAGGAACATCTTATCATCTGATTTGAAACTGTGCTGCAGAAACTCAACTCTGTTTCTTAATATAAAGTTAATACCTCTATGGGTGGTTTCATATGTTTAATAACTCTACCATCTGTACATCTTACTGTTCCTCACCCATTGTGGAAAAAAGCTTCGGGCTTACGTACGTTTTTCGATGAAACACTCTTTATGGGATTGACAATATTTCAAACCCACCCCTAGAACCATTTCCATTTCCATGTCCTATGAGAGGCAGTTGGAGGGTGAGGCATACATTTCCCATCTGCAAAGAACGTGACACCTGAGTTAACGTTCTTATACCAGGTGAGATTTTGAGAATGAATAGTGGCATGCTTTAATTGATTTGTAGCTGCCTGTCCTTGTTTTTCCAATGAAATGGCACAATTCTTTGGAATGGTTTTTCGAGAAACACTAGTATTCTTACTCGTGAATTGATTTTGACTCAATTTTACTGTAGTCATAACGCCATAGGGAAAGTAGAACGCCCCAAAATGGAGCATTTTAACTTTTAACATTTTTCTCGTAATAAAAGTATGAGGTCCTCCTCCGCCCATCAGCAGCAGTGGTGTTTTGTTTACTCTGCAGGACGCATGCGCTTGTTCACAGCTTCCGAAATGATCTCAAAGCATTGCATTAATGACGACATTCATTTCAGGGCGGGTATGTAGCAGTAAAATGAAGAGAAGACGCTCTTCTTGGATGTGCTTATTTGAACAGCCGAAGGAAAATGATGTGTTACACTTTGCATACAGGCTCGTCTCGACGGCTTTCAGTGGTGTCTCAGAACGACAATAGGTCCCCTCAATTGATGCGAATGCCACCAGCAGTGAGAGCTGTATACCTAGCCTGGCTCAGTGAATAGACAACAGTTGAAGAGGGAAATATATTCCGTAATAATGTGTACTTTGTGCCCTTTTCCTAGATTTGGATTCAGTACGACAGTAATGACGTTTCATTTGCGATGAATGCTTGAAGCAACACTTTTTCGAGTGTACTTATGTGATTCAAGCACAAGCGATATTGCAGTGTTGGCGCTGGAGCAGTCGTTGAATGAGTTAACTAAAGCAATAAAAACGAATTCTGGAAAACAATGTCAAATTTCATGGATGGCTAGCTCATTTTGTCCATAATAATCAGCCACCGAGCAGGCTGACTCACTGTCGCTCTGCCTATTATCGATAAATTTAACGCTATATCATGCATGCTCGATCCCCAATTTTTTTTTGCCACAGTTTTGTTTTCGTTGCCTCAGCCGATGGGTGTTTTTTTAGGCGCTTGGCTCCTTTGTACCTCATCCCTAGTATAGGCTCCTCGCGAGTGCTATCAAGCGGAACAAATTAAGACGCATGGTGGCAAAGTTTATAATTTAGGAACGTGGTATCTTGGCTTCATCAAGCGGTTTGAACGGGAATAAATCATTGAAACATGTTTGAGGCTTCCCTTTCGCCTGAATAGAAAACCGTGGTTATAGCGCAAATCATGACAGGGGTGGCATGTTCGAGTTTTCAGTTTGAATAAGAATTATTTACGTTGAACATTATTCGAGGATATCATTATTCTTGTCTCGCAAAAACATGGGGGCGTAGACTTATTACGCAAGCAAAGAGGGATCACGTGAAATCTTATAAATTATTATAAGGGATTATAAAGGCAGATGGTGAGTATGGAAGAGGTGGTGTAAGGATAACTTTGCAATTCGCCACTATTTCAATTGTTATAGAACAAAACAGCAATCTTCCTAGAAAACCATCAATCATAATACGGTGCGATAGAGGATACAAATACAAACAAGTCTTGCGTTCCTGGGAAAATCAAGTCAGAAAAAAGAAAAGCGTTCCAAGCGAACCCATTTCACATTCAAGCAAGTCTCTGTCCGATATGTCAACGACTAGACTGGACCATCCTTGAGTTGGGTGAATTATTCAACGGATCTTTGAGATAAAAAGTGATGTATTTTGCGACAGCATTTTTTAGCCTTTCTGATTAAGACTGATTTTCCTATAGAACAAATGTGTTTTAACAAAGTAGGATACAAAGTTTGAAAGAAGTATGTTATTTTCTGCTTAATCTAATGCACATCAATGGAATGCTAGTTTATATGATATTTCTCTTAAATTGAAGCCCCATAACGCCTGAATCTAGTCTGTTGTATAAAAGATTGGAAGCAATTTCGTTGTTTACGCTTACTTTGGCTTACAACACGGAGAAAAAACAGTCCCGTTTGAAACAATTTGTTTGTTAACAATGGAACTTAAAAAACTAGTTGTTTTTCAAAACCAGTTTTGTTGTTTAAAACCAACGATTTTTGAACGATTTGAAACAAACAAGCAAGTTTTTTTTGTTTCTACCTATATATATTACCACAATACAACATAAACGATTGTTATCCTAATCTTACATATTTGTTATTTCCACCTTGAAAGGGATTTATGATTAGCAGAACACAGGTTGCGTTGGCTCAGGGAAAACCAATTCAAATTTAAGATTGATTAAACAAAAGCGGTGGTTAAATCAAACTGATATTTTGTTTCGAGAAAAAATAACTAAAGATTTAGTTTGAAAGAAAGGGTATAACCCCCAAAAAGGGTTATCTCATTTTCCGTCATCCGGTCCCGCTGCATGCTTTGACGCTGCCACTCAACAATACCCAAACGTGTATTTTCACTTAAAAAAAAAAAGAAAACTAGGAAGGAACATTTAAACTATCACTTCACTTTAAAAACAATTAAAAATAATTAACTGAAACACTTTTTTGAACTATCCTAACCAATGCGAGCAAATTCCTTCAAATTTTACTAGAAAAAGCTTATCCTTTGACAACGTCAACCAAAAATCCGACGTGGGCAGGTTCGAAAATCGCGAAATAGTTGAAATTGTATAAATTGACCATATGCAGCGTTCCCTAACATTTCCATGAGTGGCATAATATCGATCAGTAGGACCATAAAAAGCGTCGTATTGGAAACAAGGATCGGAGGTTGCAATTGAAGGGGTTGAAAATGATTAGGGCAAACCCAAGCCTGTCAGATTATGATATCGCCAAGAAACTCATGGCCAGTGCCAATGCCAATGGAGGTTGTACAATGAGGTTCTTACGAAGTGCGAAGGATGCACCTCCATGGAAACCTTGACAAGAGTGCGGATTTGTTTGTGCCAGGGCCTATCCTGCATTGGGGATGTAAGGCAAAGTAATGCGTGCTTGGTTCGAGTACTGCTATATCCAAGCGCTTCGCTCAGTTTTCAATACTTCTATTCAATTTTCAAAACCTGCCGTTCACTGACGGAACTATCAACACTTTCTCTCTTCATATCTTTCATTCTAGCAAACATTACTGTCCACTCTTGGGGCCTCATGGTGATGAGCGAACATTTGCTTCTACACTGCCAGCGATTTAAACTCAGTTTTGAGTCGTTTTTGACTCGCTATCGTCATTAGTGGAGTCACTAAAATTTGAGTAAATGTAACTGGTATTGACAAGTCGACAAATCAAAAACATCGACTCAAATCGGATGAATGTTCTCAATCCCAGTTACATTTACTCAAATTTGAGTGACTCCATTTTTGACGAAAATGAGTCAAAAACGACTCAAAACTGAGTTAAAATGGCTGGCCGTGTACATCATAATCGTTACTCCACGTACGGAGAATACAAACATAACAAATATAGAATGAATTCTTTTGATTTTTCCGCTACATGGAAAACGCAAAACCGGAAAATCTTTTGCACTGTCGACGCGATTGTTTAGTATTCAATCTTCGTGAATCAATGAATGCATTGTACAATACAGTACAATGAATGCATTGTTGGAATGAATCAACGCATGAACACAAACATACCTGACCGCTGTCATTTTTCTTTTCTTTTTTTGCCTCTTTCCTTCATTCATTCCGGTGTGTTATTGTGTAGGCAGAAGATCGCTTACCTTAAAATATTTCCACGAGCGTGTTCGCAAATGATTTTAAACTGAACGTTATTCGATGCGATTTTCCCATCATTCAATGAAAAGTTTGAGATTTCATCAAAACGAGATCGGAATAATTTTTAAAAGTGCAAAAAATGATCTTCATGTTGAGAACTCAACATTTCTATTTTATCAACAAGATTCCGAGATAAATAGATCTGTTGTCTGCGTCTAGATATGATATCACTCCAGCTTTACTAGATAATATAAACACACAGTTGGAATTTTTCAAAGTATTAGGATAAAAAGAACACCTTGCATCACGGAGCCCTTTGTTTCCCATGCCTCTCTGAACGATGAAGATGTACCTGGACAAGGTAAACATTGTTATGCGGAAGCTTCAGTTAAGGACGGCCGTGTATGAACAGCAGGCAATTACCCATACACTGCCAAAATGTCATGTAAATTTCAGTCTCCTGAGACCGCACATGCACGCGTCCTTTTGCACATAAGAATGAGTTGAAAGAGATGAGACAATAAATTCAATCAAACACATCTTTTGTTGAATTGCGTATGTGTCAGTTTCAAGGGACATAATTTTACACGAAATTGTTCTTTACGATCCCCGACATTTTACAAACATGAATTACGTCTCATGTAAAATTCATAATTTCTAAGTGTGTATCTATACCTCTGATGCTAACGTCACGAGTTCGAATCTCACCACGGACAAGTTACGAAACTACTCAACAGGTATACTTGAGTGACTACGACGGAAGATGAATCAGCCCAGGGCTGAAAATCTCGATAATCAAGGAACTAACTAACTTAACATCCCTGTCCAAGGAGGTATATGTTGACCTCTAATATATCTCCAACACCAAGTTCCCGATGAAGGTCCTTCTATGGCTGACCATCAGCGAGAAGGGAATGTTTGCTTCCCTTCGGGACTTGCGGTGAACGAGAAGATATACAGTACGAAGTGTCTGCTAGAAGATGCCGCCTTCTACAAGAATTCTAGGATTTTTTTCAATATGGCGAATCTAACAATGAGAGATTCTCTCCTCTCTCGCTTTGTTTCAGTTATTACAGCCTTATTATAAAACTTTTGAGGGATTTTTTAGTACAGATAGAAACACAACAGTGCTGGCTAGCATACTCTACAAATAGTAGAATGAAAAACGTAAAGCTGAATGGAATATGAATGAACGAGAAAGTAATCAAAGAGAGTCTCTCAATTTCAGATTCACCCTAATGAAAAAAAAAAACCTTAAAATTATTACTCGAAGGAGAAAATGGTAAGTGGCCCATTATGCCAAGACGTCATTGGAGGAGGTGGATCCACTGAAGATAAACGTTAAACCGAACACCGCCAACCCAACCAACGTCCCCCAACTGCGACCGATAGAAACTTTTTTAGCGAACGTCAAACGGAGGATCTACTCGATCGCAGCAAGCCGTGCTTGGAAACTGACGTGTTTTGTTTTTGCTGCGTCCTTTTCGCGACAAATAAAATCAAAAATATAAGCAGCAAGCAATTTAGAAGTCGAGCAATTTAGAAGTCGATATTGGGTCGCCTCATAAGCAATTTAGAAGTCGTACTTTAGAAGTCGATATAGAGCAATTTAGAAATCGATAAGCAATTTAGAAGTCTATATAGAGTTGCCTCATAGCGGAGGATTTTGATTATTGACAGAGTGTGGTGAGAGAAAAAAAAACCAGTAGGAAACGGCCATTTTGCTTGTCAGAAGCATGCGCGCGTGAGTGGCTGGCATATAATATCAGATGCACACTTCACGTGGTGTACAGATGTAGAGCTGTGAAGTTTTTTTTTCTTCCGTTGACCAATGATTGTGATTTTCAAGTTAAATTTCTTCTCAGAAGTGCTATTGTCTACCTGTGATTTTCATTGTATTGCATTTGTGCGCGGTGTACTAATTGTATTCGGGCTGCTCTATTCGAAAAGGACGAAAATATTTGCCGAATAGCGGAGTGCTTCTTCGGCAGACACATAAACGTATCATTTAGCATCACAGGGAAGCTGTCCAAATGAAGACTGTACATCAGTAACAACTTTCGGTGAGATCTATCTGATTATAACTAAATTTGAACGATACTGCTAAATACGTGCCATCCTCAAAACAATAAGATTTGATGATGGAAGTGTATGCACAGTACCTATATTCATTTGATGTTTGTACTGTGTCTATGCGTGTCTATTGTTGTAAGTGAAACTGACCTTGGAATGTGGAATGTGGACGTGAGTAACGAGGCATTCTGAAATGAATAACTGGAATCCAACAGAGCTATCACCTTCCAACTACCGGGCTAAAAATGTTTGTCGAGCCGACAACAGTTCGTTAAACTGCTAAAATTTTTTTCCATAAATACACTCCCGGACGGTGGGTGTGGACAGTATACACCCACACCCACACCCACACCCACACACACACACACATACACCCCCCACACACACACACACACACACACACACACACACACACACACACACACACACACACACACACACACACGCGCGCGTCAAACGGAGGATCTACTCCAATAATGTTGTGACCAAAATGGGGTAGCAGCTGATCGCCAAGGCCACAACAGAGCTGATAAACATGCCAACCTCCATATTTTCATCGACCATTGCTTAGGTTCAGACCAACTGTAGTAAGGCCACCCAGCAGAGTGTCGAATCATGTTTGTAGATGGCATGCACGGTAAAAAAAATCCGTGATCTACAGTCATGGATTCGAGAACAAGCAAAAATACACCGTAAACTGAATCACGTAATCATGAACTAAATAACGTTTAAGGGAAAAATCCTGAAAACGTGAACTAGTTCACGGTCCGTTTTCATTCTCGGGAACACTTTTTTTTCTGTGTAGTCGGATTTAATGGCACTTAGAATTTAAGGAAAAATCATTTAACTACCAGGTGTAGTTTTTTGCTTCATCGCCATCCGACATGATTCCATTTTTATGAATGTATGCGTTACTTTATATGTATGAACAAACTATTGATACCACTTCAATCCAGGTTAAAGCTTAAATAACTTTCTGACCATCCGGTGCACAATTTGATCCGACCCTTTTTTAATTTTCCATTATTAGTTTCAGTTTTACCTCATTAGAATATCATCCTGAGCACCACTTTGGTGGTGGAAAGAGACGCTTCCAGGGACTGCTCTGTCATCGACAAACTGGGCTGTACTGAATCATGTTGGCCTTCAGAAGCATACCGCCATTGTGCGGTGTGTAGTTATGCAAATTTTCATTGCAGTTGTTCATTTCGCTTGTTGAAAATTAAAATAAATTGCCACAATATATCAAATAATCTCTAGTGGGCTTATGCTCACGTGTTTATATGTAGGTTTTTGTTCAGCCGTATGTACGCCCTGGCAAGTATACGACCCACTTTATATGAGCTAAGCTTTCGGACGGACTGAACAACACTAAGCAAAACATTTTGCCTCAGGCTTGCCACTGAGAGGAAAAAAAGTAAAACATCCGAAGAATATGTGTACATCTGTGTGTATAAATAAGACTCGCTCAAATGAGAACGTATATAATTTTCTAAATAGCTTTCAATATGACGGTTTTGCTCATGTGTCTTAAAAGCAAGAATGCTGTCGGTTTAATGTTGGGATACCGCTCAGCAGACGGATAAAACAAGCTACTATGTAATACTTCAGTAAACATTTCCCATAACAAATGCGAAAACCATTCGCCAGGGTGCTTTGTACTTTTCTTTCAGTTGGCCCTGGCTGTGGTTATGAATATTTTTGGTTGAGCAAAATATTGCTACATAAATGCTCAGCCAAGAAGAAAAAAAATCATCTCGTCGTGCCTTCCATGCAGAATCTTGTACCGAATGACTTTGAATGAGGGAGAGCTCATCGAGAAAAATATTTCCATCATCTGCCGTTTTTCAGCTAAAAAAATACGAAACCAACTCAAAATGATGGGGAAATATTATTCATAAAAATGACAACCGTTCCGGGTGAACATGGGCGATTCCAGCGAATGTCCCCGAAGAGCAATGTACAGCATAACGGCATCCTCGTGGGAGACGTAGAAACAGCGACTCGTTTCGTGGCGTTTGTAGCTCAGAGCACATACTCTTTCGCGAACGGAGGAAAAAATTCACGCACCACCAGTAACAGCCGGAAACGCGGTATGCCATGGCTTGAAACGTAAAATGTTACCGACCTACCGAAAACCAAGAACAGATAAAAGAGGAAAATGTCATTTCACGAGAATTTATTGCATTTTATTATGTTAATGTAAATAAATTATTTCAATTATGATCTGTCGGCGATGAGGACTACAACATGGTTGCTGGCCTCTGGCGAGTGGTTGATTTTTTTTTTACTTCGCAGGGTAGGGGACATTTTACTCCAATTTTGGGGTCTGGTCTGAAGCATAATGCATGAACAAAAAAAATGCGCGGATGGAAAACAGACCCTGTTTCCTTTTATCTCTGAAAGTGTTATTCGAGAAATGGCGCATCAGAGAATCACTAGGGCTAAACCTTGCACTCTTACCTTATCTGCTGCTCAACTGAAACCAAACGGCAGCGGATGTTGTGTCCTAATTACATTTCGCTATTTCAGCTTATTTGCAGATGATAATGCCGTGCCGAGTGGCATGATGCGACTTCTATCCATTGTTTGAATTTTTTTGGTGTGACAATTTTCGACCCCAAACATCAGTAAGGCCGTGAAATCAAGCGTAGAAAAAATAAGCTGGTTGGATGCGAAATACCAGAGCAGATGGGTATTCCACAGTTGTCAAATTTATACATCTCGTTTGAATGCATCAGAATGTGTTTATACAATTTAATGTTTTGGATATCATATTCATGATATTCAATCAACATGACGATTTCAACATGTGCTTCAGTAATAGGGATATATTCTTATTCTGGGAAAGCTTAACAGAGTCCACCCTTACATGAGTATTTTCGTGGCGTCGTGCATACATCTGACGTTTTTATTTCTTTGCATTGATTTACCTCGTGACTTATACATAACAGTTTGAGAGTGAATTCTTAAGTAAAAGCAACTACTAGTACTTAAGCCTGTACACGTTAAATATCGGACATCAAAATGATAGCAACAACTAAAATTTACACATAATTCTACAAAACCGGTTGTTTATTTCACAATAATAGAGTTATATCTACATTAGAAACAGTTGATTAAGATGTTAATCCTTCATTCTGTAAAATTCTCGAACTTTCTGTGGTACACCCGCGATCAGGTTCCATACGGTATCCTGAGATACGCCCGCCGTGACGATTCTCCATCTTCTCATGAAATCATCGGTACCATTTTCTTTCTTCTATGTTTCGAAGAGTTTCCGCTTAACTAGCGCCCAGTATTTCTCTATTTGGTGAAATTCTGGGCAGCTTGGTGGATTGGCTGTTTTTGGCACGTGTTTGACCTCTTGTACCTTAAACCATTCCAGGACGGATTTCGCATAGTGACAAGAGGCCAAAACAGAGTTGGAGAGTCGTGGCTTCTGATAAACGGTAGCAACCGCTTTTGCAGACATTTTTTCTAGTACACATCCTTAATTATAGTGCCTGTAGAGACAAAACTTTGAGTTTACATTTCGGTAAGGCACCTTTTCCACTTTGAACGCCTTCAGTTCTTGCCTCTGCTTCACTTTTGTACGCATAATTTTGACTTCCAAACTTTGCGAGCCACATTTTGCACAGAAAGATTGGGATTTTTCTCAATAATAGCCACCACCTTCTTGTCCATTTGTCGGGAGCATACTTTTCAGTTTGTTCCACTCGCAACCTTCCAATGCACAGTCAAGTGCTGGTCAAATAATTTGCAATGCGTTTGCGCACCTCCACTTGATTCGACGCCATTTTACTGAATATAACAAGAATGTAAACATGTTGTACCACGAAATAAAGTAGAAAGTTTCAGCGATCCGTGAAACTAAAGGGTGTATTCGATAAAAATGGCACACACATATATACTCATCAAAATTAAACTGATAATCGGATTTTCTTGAAATTTTCAGGGAATGAAGAACTACTAATGAGTTTTAATTTACAACATTTGTTTTATTCAATTTCGTCTCCCATCCCGAATGCCCGCACCTTCCTTTTCACTTCACCCATCAAATTTTGTACAACCGATTTTCCCAGTGTTTTTGTTGTTTTTACCCAAATTTTCTTCAGTTCTAGCTCTGTTTTTATAGTTTTGGGATGTTTGCGAAGTTCCGTTTTCATAATTGCCCAGAATTTTTCAATTGGACGAAGTTCCGGTGAATTTGGTGGGTTCATATCCTTTGGCACAAAATTGACTCCGTTGGCTCGGTACCACTCCAATACGTTTCGAGCGTAGTGGCAGGATGCTAGATCAGGCCAAAACAGAGTTGATCCTTTGTGCTTCTTAATGAATGGCAAGAGACGCTTCTTAAGGCACTCTTCCGTCTAAATCGCACCGTTTATTGTTCCGGAAGTGATGAAGGGAGCACTTATTTCACCACATCCGCAAATCGCCTGCCAGATTAGAAACTTCTTTGCAAATTTCGATAGTTTCTTCTTTCGAACATCCTCCGGAACATCGAACTTCGACTTGGCAACGAAATATTCTTGCCCAGGAAGTTGACGGAAGTCGGCCTTGACGTATGTTTCGTCATCCATCACGATGCAACCGGATTCGGTGAGCAGCTTCGTGTAAAGTTTCCGGGCGCGGGTTTTCGCAGTGATGTTTTGTTTTTCATTCCGGTTTGGGGCTTTTTGCACTTTGTAAACATGTAACCCAGCACGCTTCATGGTTTTCGCCACAAAACCGACTGACACCTTAGACTTTTTAGCGACATCTCGAATTGACATGTTTGGACACTCAGACTTTCCCTGAAGGTTCTTATTACACGAGACACAGTTGTATTTGCAATTCCAAGCCTTTTAGCAATCCACCGGTGGGACGTCCCTGGATTTTGATTGTGAGTGCACAACATTTTCTCACGGACAATTTCTTGTTTCGACGACATGACTGGAACTACTGAATGTATAACTATGAAACTTGGCAGATGTAAATAATACACTATGGATAAGATCTACTCAAATTTCTAGGTTTTTTACTCATACGATTCAAAAGTTACAGAAGATTTTATGTGTGCCATTTTTATCGAATACACCCTTTATCTACATCTACTCTGAAAGAAAATGTCCGAAATTTAACGTGAACAGACATAAGTATTGTCGACATCCCATTTTTTATTCAGCCATCGTTCCATTAAAATTGATTTTGAAAATAAAATTCTAGTCAACGAAAACCGCAGTATTTTTAAGAACATCTGGTTTATTTGAGTAACCAAATAGTGACCAATTACATTAAGTCATATTTTTCTTCAAATAAACCGAATGCATACGAAAACTCTGCTGGTTTTATTGGCTATAGTAAATCAATTTTGTTTTACGTATAGTTCAAATAGAACGATAGCAGAATGAAAAGGGAATACTGACAATAGTTACAATCTCTTAACGCTGTATAGAAACACTTTCAAGCTGTAATTGACATCGATTGTAATAGATAGATGATCACAGAGCAAATCAATGCAAACAGATGAAAACTTTGCCGGCGTCGGTGGTGTAGTGGTAAGCGTGACTGCTACTTGGCACCTCAGTGGGTCTGGGTTCAGTCCCAGTCGACGTCGGTGGTTTTTCTGAGGCGAAAAAATCTGGTCACGTCTTCCTTCGGAAGGGAAGTAAAGCCGTTGGTCCCGGTTCATATTCATGTCGTTAGGTAGGGTCCAGGTGGCGGAGTCGTCTTCCTGGCGTCGGTGATTGTCACCATGTGAGGAAATAGGCCGACGTAAAATAAAGAAAAAAAAAAAAAAAAAAAAGAGACAAAAACTTTAAATGTGTGCCCGATGCTTAACCATAGGTGCTCTGCTCTCATCCATCGTTATTGAGATTCAGAACCGACACGATTATCGCACACCAGATCGTTCACTATCCAACAATCAGATGGTCCCTGGTGTGATATTACCGATAACGATCTTCCCTGATTGCTGTCATTATCGGTCGTAGTTGTTGAGAGAAAGCATCTCGATTTGGTGGAATGATTGTGTGAGAGAAAATCTACACGTTTGGCAGTGGCGTCATGATCCAGGTAACCAATAAGCAGTTCCAAAGCGTCTTTACGGCAGCATATCAAGCAATTCCCAAGTAACATTGCCAAAACCATCCAGCTTTATTAAGTTTTATTAAAGTTTTATGAAAGCCACTAGAAATCAATTCGGCTTTATTATGGCAGCAAGAGATGCCAATAGGTTTCAAATTTTAGTCAGGTTTATAAGAACCTACACAGCTTCACACACCCTTGACTTCTAAAATTCCTTTTACTCCTATCAAAGGTTTTATTTTGACTTTATTAACTCATAAAATGCTGTTTTGAAATGCCGTTTTAGGACTCATTCATATTATCTTATTATGGTCAGTTGAAAAAGCATTTTAAAACCATTTTGCCTCCAGTAAATGCATTAAACGGCTAACTGGCATTGAGGAAAGCTACCAAGCGACCAGATAGTTCTATAGTAGCCATTGTTAAGATAAATTGGCTTTTTTGGCAAAACTGTGATTTCTTGCAATCGCCATATTGAAATGTATGAAATAATTGAAATGTGAAAAAATAAATACACCAAATTTTAAATGTAATACAATTGAACTGTAGATCTGAGACAAACTTCGGTATTCGTTTAGATAACCTTATTTAATTCTATCAATTTTCAGGAGTTTCATGATTAATTTACCGAATATATTTCTTTCAATTTTGTTTTTGTTGTTGTAAACTCGCATAATTTCCAAGGCGCATTAATTTTCAGCTCTTATCGTGTCAATATTCACCATAAAATTTAATGCGCATATGATTTGGAGCATGATACGCTATAAAAAAAACTCAATTTCTTTTGTATATTTTGCTATCAATCATAATTTCCCGCAAAAGTAGAACTTTTTTCTTAGCCATTATTTACTGTTGAATGAATCAGAAGAGCAACAAAGCAAAACAACAAAAACCAACCACGATATCGCCGTGAAGTTTGACAGCTGTGGCCATTCAGCCCTATGCTGGTTTTGATGGCGGCCAATAGGTTTTATGATGGTTCTCAAGTGGTCATAACAGCTTTCACTAGAACATTTTTAAAATCTTTATGGTCTTAGAAAGGTTTTATTAATTTGTTTTCACAACCGTCTATAGAGTGGGCCACTTTGTACACATTTCGGCTTTAAAGATGCATAGAGGAGGTGTTGGTGGATAAAACAGTTTTGAATGTAGTGTCATCAACAAAGCCGGGAGGAGTGCCATACGGCTGGAATAGAACTGAAATTGTTACTTGGGTTAAGTAGCCTTAAATGCAACATAAATGACACTTTTGGCCCAATATACGGCTGCTTTACTGCAATGCTATGACAGTGCTTCTTTAAAGCTATTTTGCATTTGAAATTTATTACAGGCTACAAGCATTTAAATAGAAATTGAAATCCAACTTCACTACTGATAGCATACAAGATGCTGATGTAATGCTAAGATGATGCTTCTAGCATCTGAAAGGACTTAAAGAAAGCGTTCGATACATTGAATCACGATATGTATACTGTTATGTAAATTAGACCATTGTGGGATCAGAAGCATTGCAAATCATATGATCCGTAGCTACTTGCAGAATAGAACTCAGCTTGTAACATATGATGGGGAAAATAGTTCTTTAAGACCAATAACAACCGGGGTACCTCAAGGGAGTAATATTGGTCCCCTATTATTCCTAATTTACATAAATGACATTAGTAATTTTTCTCTTATTGGCACTCCTAGACTTTTTGCCGATGATACGGGTCTGTTTTATATGGTATGGAAAAAGATCTTCAAACATCTGGGAGCTCATATGGATTTTACATTGTCTTGGGATTCTCACCTTAAGGAAATTGCGAAGAAAGTTTCTTCATTGTGTGGAATTTTGAAACGTGTGAGCTGTCTTCTTAATCGAAAGGCTTTACTTATGTTTTATTTTGCACATATACACTCCCAGTTGAGCTATTTGATTGTTGTGTGGGGCAGAACTTGCAAATCCAAGCTTAAAAAACTTCAAATACTACAAAATTGATGCATTAAAATAATCTATAACTTACCATGTCTGTTTCCAACAGTTCGTTTGTATGTAGAACTTCCCCTTAAAATATTGCCTATTCTAGGGCCTGTTCATAAACCACGTAGACTCATTTTTGAAAATCTCAGACCCCCTCCCCCCTCGTAGACTTTTCTCCATAATTTTTTTTGAAAATTTGTATGGAGCGTAGACTTTGGACACCTCCCTCCCCCCAGAAAAGTCTACGTGGTTTATGAATAGCCCCCTACACTGGGCGAACAAATTGAGAAGAATTCATAGTATGGAAATTTGCCAGAAGATATAATTGCAAATATCATACGATTCTATAATGAAAAGAAGTTTATAGGACGATCGTATGACAATTTTCCTCACAGAAAAAACAATGTTACAATCGGGATTCGAACCATGAACCTTGTGATCCAGAGACGAGTCACAATCCCACGAGACTATACACGCTTGAAAAGTGATGTCAATTGCAAGTATACAAGAGGCATGTTTTTCTCGACTAATGCAACAATAATCATTTCATACGATTTCGTATGAAATGAGTCTTGGACCCTAGCTTCGTGCTTCACATTTCCGATCGTATGAAAATCGTACGTTAGGATAATTTCCTGAGTGTAGGCTTGTGTGAAGAGCAAACATTACTCCTAATCCACAATGTGCTAGATATAATACAGCAAGTATCAACAACTTTACTATAAACCTGACATCACACCAGACAAGTAAATCATCTCTCACGGCTTCGTGCGTACTCGAAGTTTGGTCAGAGACGGTTCAGTTTTGTAGGCCCAGCCAAATATAACATTCTGTCAAGAGATATTCAGATGATAAACAATAATATATTATTCAAATTGAGAATTACACGTTATTTACTAAGCCGAATACCCGCACTCATAATATAGATTTCGCTCTTTGTGTTTTAAATGTACAATTATATTTTGCTTGTCGCGCGCAGTCGTAGATTTTAGTAATTTGTTCGTTTGTTCATTAAATTATATTTTAATTTTTATTCTTTTGTTTTACAACTGTAATTCTTTAAAGGGATACTTTATCCACTAGAAGCACAAAGTCGTTTTTTTAGTGTTAGTCTATCCGTTCTAGTTTCCAAATCAATACATGCTCAGCCTTTTTATTCTAGCTTATTCTAATTTCACACAAAGCTGAGCTCTGAGTGTCCACTACCAGGGGGCTCAATAAAGTCTTTTGATGTGGGGGAGAGCGGAGGGTCACTCACAAAAAAAGAGAAAAAAAAATGCAGATTTAGGGTTGATTTACTGCACATGCTAGTGCTTGTTGGTTACCTGGGGAGGGCAGGGTGATGTTACTCCCGAACAAGCTGCAAATAATGAAGATGACCATGATCATGAATAGCTGTAATGCTATGAGATACATATTCAGGAATGACACATACAGGTATCTGGTCGTATTTGCTGGCAATACAATTTAAGGTAGGTGTGTCACCTTCCAACAGACCAGAGCTGTCCTGGCCACGACCTTGCAACTGGTGGGGATGAGGAAGCAATGTTAATCCGATACTTACTGAAGAGAGATGCGGAGAACTCCACGACCACTCATTAGTGTCCCGGGAAATACGGAATTATGTTAGTAGGGTGGGCGAGCCTTAGGATACGCTCAGGAAGCGGTTTGGAAATCAACCTATTTAAATAATTAAAAAAAAAAGTTGGTGATTAGTTTGTCCGCTCTTGGTTGCCCCCGTCCGCTACCTAAACATTTTGTACGAAAATTTCGTCAAAACCAGCACTCATGCTGAAGATTATTTACAGGCAAATGTTGATTTTTGTCACTCCTGAAGGTTTTCCTGAGAGTTCCAATGTTAAGAATATGTACACCATTAATTCTATCCGGTAGGAGATAAGTGTCAATTGAATAATAGATTATGAACAACGTTTTTAAAAAAAAAAGTCAAAACAATTTCGAATGACGGTTCATCCGTGGGAGTTTTTGCGTTGAGATAAAACTGTTCGAAGACTCTGAATGTGCTTTACGATTCTAGACTTTGATTATGCATTACGATCTAGGTGAAGGAAGTTAAAATTGTGAAATATCTTCTTCTGTAGGCACAAAACCATCACGTCTTTTCATATCCAATACAATATATACACAGAAAACAATAATGAATTTTAACAGACGTGTAAAAATTTCCTCTCGTTTGAGGGGAGCAAGCCAAAGGATGTGTTGACAATAAAATTGTATGCAATCTTTCATACGCCATACAACAATGTTTGCAATCTTCCAAACAACGGACTAGACTCAGGCGTAATCTGGCTGAAATCTATATAAAATATCCAATTGATTTCTGCCAAATCTAGCATTCCCTTTATGTGCATTAGGTGACACAAAATATTAAATGTTTCTTTCAAACATAGTTATCATTTCATGATTAAATAGCAGGAAGCAGATATTTATAGTGATGAAGGTAACATATTATAAATAATTAATGTTATGAAAATTAAAAGTATTTAAATTAGTCTTGAGTAGTATTTCCCTTTCATAGTTTATCATTAGTCGAGCATCAGCCTTTTCACGATTTTTCAAACCTTTTCCCATAACGTTTGCATTTAAAAAAATGGACAAAAATTGCCGATTGTTCATGGGTTTACCTTCACCTGCACTGACAAAACTACTCATGCAGCATCAATCATAGTAACCCATGAGTCAGCAGACAAAATTTGACAGCTCTATCAGTCGAACTTTAACCGTGATGGAAAAAACAGTTCAAAGAACGGCACCCCGCCGCGTCGAAAACGGATATCGTGCGGCACTTTGTGGACGCCGGATACACCCGTTCCGGCATCTACGACATCTTGGCACTATTAGACAACAATCAGAGCATCGAAAGAAAGCCCGGTTCCAGACGGCCGACGACCCTGAGCGACAAGAAGCTCCAAAGGATGCTGAAGATGAAGACCGAGGGATAAGTGGCTACATCGCTGCGTGCGCTTGGCCGGGAGGTCGGTTCAACCGGCCAAATAGTGAAAAAGTACCTGGCGAACATGAACATACATGTCAGGAAGCGGAAGTCGCGTCCACTGATTTCGGAGCTGCAGGCAATGACGCAGCGGCAGCGGCTGAATAAGATGGTCTACTCGATTTTCCCGGCGAATCGCGACGTGGCGGTGGTGCTGGACGACGAGACCTATCTCACCCTGGATGGCAACGACTGGCAGGGCAATTGCTATTTTACTTCCCCCACGAAGGAAGTAAGCTCCGAGGTGAAGTTCATTTCACACACCAAGTTCCCCAAGAAGGTGCTGATGTGGCTGACAATCAGCGAGAAGGGGATTTCAAAGCCGCTCTTCTTTCGCTCCCGGGGAAATTTATAGTACGAAATGCCTGCCGGAAGTTGCGTCATTCATCAAGAAATACCATAAGGGCGAAGACGCGGTATTATGGCCGGATCTGGCGTCGGCCCACAACTCGAAGCGATTGTTGGAGGAGATGGAGCGGCTGAATATCGATGTGGTACCCAAGTCGGCAAATCCGTCCGCCGCCCCCCAGCTGCGTCCCGTCGAGAATTTCTGGGCCAACCTGAAGCGTAAGATCTATTCCAACAATTTTGTCGTGAACACTGAGGAGGAATTGATAAATAAAACGAAAAAAGAACTCAAAAACATGCCTACACGCATGTTTTTGTCCGCCATGGCGAATGTTCCGTTTAACTGCCGGAAGGCCGCTCGCAAGGGCGTAGAATTTTTCTGCAAGTAAGCTGAAATAATTACCTTCCATGGGAAATTTATCAAAAGCAATTATCTGTCTTAGCTTTTTTTTATCACCATCCGAAAAATGTCCATTTTTTAATTCAAACGTTATAAGGAGGAAGCCTCGGAGTTTAAAAAGACATCGTTATTGGAATCCGCATTGCGAAACGTCACGGAAACCCTTCGGTTGAAATGACGTGCGTAGGGCTAGCTCGCTAGTTGCGTCTTCTTTCGCCGGCAACGACATTCTGGGAATCGCAGGAACGCTGGAGAGCTTTGTGTCGATCACATGTGATACCGTGGTCAGTTTAAAAGTACCTGATTGTGATATTAATTCAAACGTTCCATTGGGGTAAACGTGGACAATGTTCCGGAGAAAATCCTGTGCTTGTTACATATTGAGTTAAAGCTCATCATCTGGCAAAAACAAAGGGCAAAAAGTTCGTTGTAGGTCACCGAAAATTGTATGGTTGGGATGTGAGATAATGGAAATGTCCACTGTGGTGGATGGAATGCTGAAAAACACGACGATCGGCCTTCGCGTAATAGTAACAGAAGCTCAGGAAACAAGAGACACCGGTGAGATCGTTCAAAACCTACATTAAAAATAATCGGCGTCATCTAACCCAATTATTTCCAGGATGCTTTCTAGTACTGCCTGTGTTTGTATGATATTAGATTAGATTAGATTAGTTAGTTCGGAAACATATACAGAACACATCTTTTGCTGCTATGAACCCCGACGATCTCTTCCCTTATCGCTCAAAAGCCATATGATATAACTGTTCAGTACAGCTTGATCAGATCTTCCGGATGAGCTCCCCACCATGTGGCGTTTATTGTTCGCATGAAGTTCATTCGCCGCTGACATTCCTGTATCAGATACACAATGTGTTTCTCCCAGGTGGACATGCTGTGAGTGATTCTGGATGCTGCTTCTTCCAAAAAGTTCTAGAACCGAAACAACACAGTCATCCTAAAGCTGTCTTAGCGAGCAATTTTCCACAAGACAATCGTCAATGTCTCTGTCATAAAAAGTATAAAGAACTCAAACACAATCCCCGGGGGAGACCCATGTAACTGTTCGAGAAATTGTCGAGTCACCATGGGAAAACCTCATTTGTTTCTCAGATAATAAATTGAACAAAAAATTAATTAAAAATTGAAGAAAGACCAAACTCGTTGTGTTTGTGTGACAGGACGTCAACACATACTGAGTCAAAAGCCCCTTAATAACCAAAAACATGGAGCCCATAATGATTATCATATACTAAGGAGTGTATCGAATATAAGCTATCCACATACATTAGCGTTGTACGCATGTATTTGTGATGGTTTTTTATGCTCTGAACACTGCATGCTGTGCGTTTGACTGTCAGCTTTCTTTTGTTTACTTGTGTGTGCGGTTCAAATTCTGCGTTTTCAAAATGTCGCGTATTGAAAAGGAAGTGAAAATTAAGGTTCTGGACACATGGCTAAGTGAGAAGGGTATTACTATGCGAAAATTGGCGAAGCGGTTTGGAATTCATCATGCGAGTGTTAAAACCATCATTAATATGTTTGGGGAACACTATTCTTTGGATGAGCTAACAGGAAGAGGCAAAAAACCCGGTTCTTCCAACCCGAAACTGGAGCAGAAAGTGGTATCTCTAATCATGAAGAACAAATCAATGTCAATACGTGATTTGGCCAAAAAAGCAGGAACGAGTGTCGGAATGATCCAGCGTATCAAGAGGCGAAACCACCTGAAGACCTACAAGAAGCAGAAAATCTCGAAACAAAGTGCAGAACAGAAGAAGCGAGCAGCAACAAGGGCCCGGAAATTGTATTCGCGTCTTTTGCAGCGTCCGGATGCATGCGTTTTGATGGACGATGAGACCTATGTAAAGGAGGACTCAAAAACCCTTCCAGGTCCACAATACTTTACTGCCGTCGTTGGAGAGGATGTGAGCGATGCGGACAGGTCGATTCAAGTGGAGAAATTCGGTCGAAAGGTACTGGAATGGCAAGCAATATGTTCCTGTGGTTTGAAGTCAACCATTTTTTACAATACCGGAACTATAAATGCGGAAATCTATCGATCTGAGTGTCTCCAGAAGAGATTGTTGCCTTTATATAAGAAGCATAGTACACCTCCACTGTTTTGGCCGGATTTAGCGTCGGCTCACTATGCCAAAACCACTCTCAATTGGCTTGCGGAAAAGGGTATAGATTTCGTTGAGAAAAATATCAATCCACCAAATTGCCCTCAGCTTCGACCCATCGTACGTTACTGGGCAATCGTGAAGAGGGTCTTCAAGAAGACTAGTAAAGCAGCTGGGAACATGCAGGAGTTCAAAAAAATTTGGGCTCAAGCGTCCAAAAAATGCGATGCAACACTTGTCCGGAACTTGATGAAGAGCATTCGATCCAAAGTTTGAAAATTCGTGAAGGAACAACTTAAATTTCATCCGGTCTTCATTATGTTCAAGTTTAACCTCGTACAATAAAGGATCAATTTTGTGTATGAATAAAATAATATCGGTTTTCAACATAATTTGAAAGAAAGCTTTTGGATAGCTTATTTTCGATACACTCCTTATAATAAAATCATTACGTATAATTAACACTATACGGCTATCATGCTCCTTCAAGCAAGGCTGTATTAGGGTTGTCCATTTGGAATGTTGAAATCTTTATTGAAGTTCAATTTTTAGATTCTGAAACGTAGATTTTCTATTTTACACCTAATCATGAAACCCTGAATGGAACGTGATCGATAAATTAAAGAAGTGTGGAACAATAAATTTCCTCAATGTGATTATTATGCCGATAACTCGTTCCGGAAGCTGACTTTCAAAATATTATGTATGGCGTCTTACAATGCGTTTCTCCAACTTGAACATCCGAGGTGTGAGAGTGGAACAGTGGAATTATTATGTGATAAACACCATTGACTATTATTTAAATATTACAGTGACTATAACACTTTCAACATTACAGTTAGGGCAAGGCACTTTTGGAAAAGTTATGGAATTAGTCAAGAGCTGAAATATGATCACACAACATATTTCAAAAATCCGTTTCTGAAAAATGTTTTCGGTGAATAATCTAACTGAGTCAAAATTACTACTTACAGCAATGGTAATTAAGGTTGATGATACATCATCGCCCGACCGTGTCAATCATTTGTTGTTTTTTTAAGACTCTCACCAGCTCTCAGGAGTGCACCGAAAAGCACAATGAATGTAATAAGCATTATTATAGACTGTTCCGAAAAATATAAATACACTTTCTTTCTCAAATAAAAAAGACCATACTGTGATTTTTGATTATTTTATTCTAAAAAATCTATCTATTTACATAAAAATGGATTTTTGTCTGTCTGTCTGTCTGTCTGTCTATACCTTATAGACTCGAAAACTACTGAACCGATCGGCGTGAAATTTTGTATGCAGGGGTTTCTGGTGCCGAAAAAGGTTCTTATGATAGTTAGAGACCCCTCTCCTTTCTGGAAGGGGGGCTTCCATAGAAGTGAAACACAAATTTCTGCATAACTCGAGAATTAATCAAGCAAAGGAAACCAAATTTAGTATGTGGGGATTTTGAAGGCAATAAATGTTTCTAGGGTGGTTTGAGACCTCTTCTCTCTCTGTTAGGGTGGGCTCCCATACAAATGAAACACTAATTTCAGCATAACTCGAGAATTAATCAAGTAAATGGAATCAAATTTGGCAGGTGGAGGTTTTTGAAGGCAAGAAATGTTTCTATGGTGGTTTGAGACCCCCTCGGCCTCTGTCAGATGAAATGAAATGAAATGCAAATGAAACACAAATTTCTGCATAACTCGAGAACTAATCAAGCATATGGAACCAAATTTGGCATGAGGAGGATTTTGGGGGAGAGAAATGTTTCTATGGTAGTTTGTGACCCCTCCGCTCTCTGGAATGGGGGGGGGGTCCATACAAATGCAACACAAATTTCTGCATAACTCGAGAACTACTCAAGTAATTGAAACCACATTAGGCAGGTGGAGGATTTTGAAGGCAAAAAATGTTTCTAAGGTATAGAGACCCCTCCCTTTTTTGAAATGAGGACTCATATACAAATGAAACACAAATTTCTGAATAATTCGAGAACTTATCAAGTTACTGGAACCAAATTTGGCATGTGAAGGTTTTTGAAGGCAAGAAATGTTTCTATTGTGGTGTGAGACCCCTTCGCTCTTTGAAAAACGGGTCTCCAATATAAATTAAACACGAATTTCTGCATAACTCAAGAACAAATCAAGCAAATGGAACCAAATTTGGCATATGGAAGTTTTTTTATGGCAATAAATGTTTCTAAGGTGACTTGAAACCCCTCCTCTTTCTAAAAAGAGGGCTCCTATACAAATATAACACAAATTTCAGCATAACTCGAGAATTAATCAAACATATGAAACATGTTTGGCAGTTGAAGGTTTTTGAAGGAGAGATATATTTCTATGGTGGTTTAGGAATCCTCCGTCTTCTGAAAGGGGAGACTCCCATACAAATGAAACACAATTTTTAGCATTACTCGAGAACTAATCATGCAAGTGGAACCAAATTTGGCATGTGGGGGTTTTTGGAGGCAGGATTTTTATGTATATAAAAATGATTTTCTTTCCGTCTTTCTTTCTGTCTGACCCTTATAGACTCGGAAAGTTCTGTGCCGATCAACGTTAAAATTTGTATGCAGGGGTTTTTGGGGCTGGGGAAGGTTCTTATGATTGTTTGAGACCTCTTCTCTTTCAGTAATGGGGGCTCTCGAGAACTAATCAAGCAAATCGAACCAAATTTGGCATGTAAGGGTTTTTGAAGCCAAGAAGGTTTCTATAGTGGTTCAAGACCCCTCCCATTTCTGAAAGGGAGGGGGGGCTTTCATACAAATGAAACACAAATTTATGCATAACTTGAGAACTAATCGAGCAAATAGAACCAGATTTGGCATGTGGGGGTTTTTGAAGGCAATGATCGTATGGTGGTTTGAGAAACCACCCCCCTCTGGAAGGAAAGGTTCCCATGCAAATTTAACACAAATATCTACCAAACATGAGAATTATCCAGGTTACTAAATACACAAGAAGGAATTATCCAGGAGAAATACACAAAACGTGTATATTTCGGGTGCATCCTTCTTTGTTCTGATAGAAGTTTGAACCTCTGCTAAGTCAAGAAAAAAACTCATTCCGAAAAACATTAAATTTTCTTTCATTTACTTGCAAGTGTAGCAGCGCTCGCACTGGGTTCAGCTAGTAGTAAATGAAAATGTTTTCTTTCCATTTTCATTTCAATTTGCTTGATTTTTCCTAGGGTAGGCGAGTTCTCTAACTTTTCCCTTAACACTACTCATAAGCTTCTGCACAGTGCTTTCTCCTACAATTTTCACCACTTTTGGGCAATATTTCTTAAATTTTTCAACACTATCCGCTGGTTTCATGTGTTTTCTCAGCTTCGCCTTCGTCAAAACCCAGAACGTTCCGAGAGGGCGAATCTCTGGGCAGTTTGGTGGATTTATCTCCTTTGAAACAAATACGACATTGTTCCTTTTGTACCACTCTAGTGCATATTTAGAGTAATGGCAGGAAACAGGATTAGGCCAAAAGATTGCAGCCTTGTTATGCTGTTTGATCAAGGGTAGCAACCTTTTTTGCAGACACTCCTTCAAGTAGATTTGACCATTCATTGTGTCTGTCGTAATGAATAGACGAGATATTTTTCCACATCCGAATATGGCCTGCCACACCATTACCTTCTTGCCGAATTTTTCGGTGTGAATAGCTTTTACTGATCCAGGAACATCCTTTTCCTTCGGAGAGGTATAAAACCCAACAGAGTTTTAAAATCGAGTTTTATGTAGGTTTCATTGTCCATGATAACACAACCCGATTTTTTGGTCAGCAGTTTGTCGTACAGCTTTCGAGCCCTCGGTTTCACAGATTCAGCCTGTTTGGTGCTTCGTTTTAGCTGCATCTGCTTCTACAAGTCTATTAGTTCTATAAGTCGCCGAAGAACTTAACTTTTTCGCCACATCTCGGACTGATGCTGAAGGATGACGCTTGAAATACTCCCATAACTTTCTGTCGATTGTAGGTTCAGCGGGACCGGATTTTCTACTCCGTCTCGGGGAATCTACGAAAGAGCACTGTTGTTGATACTTCCCTAATGCGATTTGAACTGCTCTGAAGCTCACACCTTCTTCCCAAGCCAATTTTTTAATCGAAAAACCACTGACGGTGCACCGGTTGTGGACAATCTTTGCTCGGGAGAAAGACAACGCATTTTCAAACTTCCGTGTAAAAAAAAATGATATCAGTTTAGTTTGGATTTAAACTACAGGACGCAGCCAAAAGTTGGTTGAATACTGCATGCATTTTTAATCGCCGGTTAATCAGTAGTGTATTTATAACTATCGGAACAGTCTATATTAGTTATTTTAGGATAATCATTGTGGTAGACTGAAGCTATATGCGTTACCCCGTTTGAAAATATACTTTTTAAATATTGACGCGGAAAGTTTCTTTCAACGTTCTCTTGTTTTCGTTTCATTGCATGCATAAATACCAACTGTAAACAATGACGAGTTTTTCTCAAGCAAGAACTGCTACGCTTTGATGGTTAAGAGTCGTAAAACATACAATCTATTTTGTTAACCATCGCCGTTTTATCCGCACTTCTGCCATTCAGCGGGATCCATTAATTTTCGATACAGAATAACCACCAATTTCGTTTCTGCCCTTTTTGCACAGTTGAATGGAATTTCTTAATCACGTTTATCGCTCTCCTTGGTCTAAAACCAAAATCAGCCCTAAAGATTATGTAATTCAATGAAACGATTAATTTCTAGATGGGCGATAACGGAAACACTGTGTCAGACATACCATCGACTGTTTTTGGATAGCTGGTCGTGGTTGGGGCAATCCATTTTGCGATGGTTTACTTTGGTCCCTTCCAATTTCCTCAACGACTATTAGTTCACCCGCGGAGGCCGAAAAATACCGCATGTAAGCCACTTCGCCGATAAGAAGACATCGTCGGATGGAAGAAAATCAAACTTCATAATGCTGAGTACCATAAGTTGTAAACAAAGAATTTTTATGAGGTGGATTATTATTATGGCTCGTTTGTTATTATCGAAGTATTCGGGTTGGTGAGCTTCTCGGATTTTTTTTTTTTTTTTTTTTGAGGCGGTAACATGTTTCATGCTATCTATTGATATCATAACGACGCTGGCTAAGCAGCTATCGACCGAATTTCTGAATGCTAGAATGCTTAAAGAAAGATGGCTTACACAAAAATGTTCACCGAAATTCTGCGTCTAATTGGATACTGCTGAAACTTGTAGAAAATAAAGATCAACTAATACGCTATGATTTTTATTATTTATTTTATTCAACTTTTTTTTCCATTCCAAGTGTTTCTACCTTATTCTTGACGCCATCCATTAAGTTTTGTGTTTTTCTTTTTCCATCTATCTGCCTACTTTCATCCAAATTCAAATCAAGCTCATCATGATAGCCCAACATTTCAATCGGGTGAATTTTTGGTGGTCGTGTCTTTGGGTACATTATTGAACTCGTAAAGGGTGAGTCGATAATTATTACGAGACTTGTGTAACTTTTTTCATACTCAACCGAAATCTACCACATTTCTCTTTAGAGTGTATTGTTCACATCTGCTCTGTTGTGTGGTTATCAATGAGATTCTGGTCGAGATGAAAGAAAATCAGCAAACGGTTTGGAAAGGATTTTGTGCACCCATATGCAAAGTCCTGCGTAGTCGCATCGCGCCTTGAGATGACTGATGAAAATAAATCATTCGACCGTCTCAAGGGTCTTCCAAAGTCTTCAAAAATGGATTACTGTGGACCACAAGCTGGACGAAAACCGGGAACAACGCGCAAAAAAAAAAAAAAAATAGAGTGCTGATTACTCATTTCAAGCGAATTCGAACATTTCTCGCTGAAATTGGCCAGAAAACTTGATGATATGTTTCATCCATAGGGCCAAGAAACGATTTGTATTGAAAGTGTTAAAGGTGCGGAACTTCCCAAATCAGGACGAGCGCCAGCAGAGTGTTGCCAAAACGCATGCCCGGAAACTTTAAAAGAAGCGGACAACAAAATACCGGTGCTGCGTCATTGATGAGAAGACCTTCATCCAAGAAGGTTTTAAGCAGTTGCTGGGGCAGGAATATTTCACGGGTAAGGACAATTTTGCTGTGGATGACCATTTCAAATAGAAAAATGTATCGAAATTCACTTGTGGCAAACGGAGTGAACGATTCGTGACCCAAGGCACCATATACGGTGAGATTTTTAAAACTTATTATTTTAATTTTTATAGGCATCCTAGTGCACATGCTAGTAAGAGCTGTAAAATGGAACTTGAAAAAAAAAACCGTAAGAAATTTTATTTACAAAGGAAGTAAAATGCGCGCCCGAAATATCTGGATAGGAATTTAAAAGATATTTTTTATTCAAGAAGTTACAGTTTTTTTTTGTGTAATCAATAACAAGATTCAAATACCGATTGCTCAAGCTTCATGGATTTTTTTTTCATGTCGGGTATCTTCATCACTGCGACCATTTTTTAGATCTATTGTGACAAATCCCCCTTTTTTTTGCTTTAGATATTGTCAGCATGACGCATCCCGTTTGCTAGAAGTGATCGCCAATGGTTGACTTAAAGCGTTGTCCCAGGGCGGTTGTCCCAGGGCGGCCCCAGAGTGGAATAAAGTGTACTACCGTACTGGGGTTTGTACTCCAGATCTCAAAGGATTCTAGTAGCCCTTTGCTGTAGAAATAAAATCTTTTGTTGGAGATTGCCGGGCAGTGGCATAACAAGTTTTCCGAGTCTTCTCTACCCATATCACAAAATCAAAATGAATCATCTTGAAGTTTTCCTATCAGCTTCAAGTGATAGCGGCTCGGACAGTGACCAGGCCTCTATATAAGGTTAACTCTTTTTTGGTGAGATCAAGTAATTTGCGAGTCATTAAAATGTTTGGAGTAATGAACCGCTTTGATTGCCTAGCTATGAAAGTGTTGTTCCAGTTTGCCTCCACTTTCAAGCATTCTCAGGCTTTCATCTCCATTCTAAGAAAAGAAACCGATAAACCACAAAAGGGTTCAGGTCCTACAAAATGATGAGACGATTCGAGTCTTGCTAGTTCATCAGCTCTCTCGTTTCCATCAATTCCAAAATGGCCTGGAACCCAGTACAAATTGACTTTATTACTACAAGACAACTTTTGGAGTTTTATGTATTTATTTGTCCGCTCCGGGATACTGTTTGGAAAATTCTTCGGCATTCCGATTTTCAACGAACTGAGCTACGGAAGGCGAACAAGTTGAGCCAAAAGTTGCGACGTCCATCACGAACACATGAGCAGATCGGTATTCTTGTTGGATGAGGATTTGATGGAACATTTCGGTGATATCGGCGCTGATGGCCACCTCGAATTGACGAACGGAGATCAAGACTGCTAAAAGGGGTGCGAGAAAGTCTGGACCGGCAAGAAGAGCAGTATTGAATGATTGACCTTGGACCTTAGCAGCAGCATCACATGCTAAACATACTTTGTTTGGCTTCCTCGGGTTCGCAACAACGTTCAACGGCAGAAACCAGGTTCGTTTGCAATCAGAACTGGCAAATTCTTCACGAGTGGCCTTGTGTACCCTTGAGCTTGGTACTCGGTCATCTGAACCTTGACTTTCTCGTACAAGTCGTGGTTTTATGCTAAGTGACGTTCTAGACAGCGAAATCTCTTTTCTGCCATAAGTCTGCTATTTGGAAATTTCACTTTGTTGTATTTTTACAAAAGGCCTGCTTGAAATCTTCCAGAAGCCGTCTGTACAGTAGTGGTTTCGAGAATTTTCCTAGCGCGTCGATCTTCGTCGCTCTCCGTCGCAGAAACCGCGGTTGGTACATTTTCCAATGCAAAAAACTCTTTCACTAAGGCTTGCTTCATTTAGAATTGGAACAAACTTTTGCTCATATTGTGGCGCTCCTGGTGAACGGATTTGAAAGTTCTTGGCACCCACGTGTCGGGAATTTTGTCAGCTTGACATTCCTTAAATCGACTGTACTTTGTTGACATTCCTCAAATCGACTGTACTTTGTAAATAATCAACATGGAAGCCGAAAGAAGGGAAAACAGTTATTTGGAAAATCCATTGTGGTCTGCATCTAGGCTAGCTAAACAGCTGAAATTGCCCAGAAATACCGTATGGCGCGTTATCAAACGGTATAAGGAAACATTGACGACGATTCGGAAGCCCCAAGCCAATCGTTGGAGTGGAACTGTCGACCGGAAACTGCGTGGTAAGATTTTGAAGACGATTAAGAGGAATCCCAATCTGTCGGACCGTGATTTGGCCAGAAAATTCGGTGCTGCCCATAGTACCGTGAGAAGAACTCGACTCCGGGAAGGAATCAAGTCGTATCGAGCTAGCAAACAGCCAAATCGGACCATAAAACAGAATAGTGTGGCCAAAATCCGTGCTCGGAAGCTATACGACCAGGTGCTGACCAAGTTCGACGGGTGTCTTCTGATGGACGATGAAACCTATGTCAAGGCTGACTTCGGGCAAATCCCAGGTCAAAAATTTTACTTGGCAACGGCTCGGGGGGATGTTCCAGCCAAATTTAAATTTTTTTTTGCCGACAAATTTGCACGAAAATTCATGATTTAGCTGTGGCAAAAAAACGAAAGTTTTCGTTACAAATAAGACAATGACGTCGGAACTATACCATAAAGAGTGTCTCCAAAAACGAATTTTGCCGTTCATTCGATCCCACGACCATCCCGTAATGTTTTGGCCAGATTTGGCAAGCTGTCATTACAGCAAAGTCGTTCAAGAATGGTATGCAGAGAAAGGGGTCCAGGTTGTTCCGAAGAACCTTAACCCACCCAACTGCTCCCAGTTCCGCCCTATTGAGAAATACTGGGCAATCATGAAGAGGAGACTCAAGGCAAAGGGAAAGGTTGTCAAAGACATCAATCAGATGAAGACCTTGTGGAATAAGATAGCTAAAACGATGGACGAAGAAGGTTTGCGCCGCCTAATGAGTAGTGTTACAGGAAAAATTCGAGAATTCCTTCGAAACCGTGACGAATAATTTTATCCGTATTTTTTCTTAAAAGTATGAAGAAAACGCTACATTTGTATAAAAAAAGATCTTGAATTCAATAATAAATAACTAAAATACAGGCAATTGTTTTTGTTCCAATTCTATCTGAAGCAAGCTTTAGATCGTGGAGCTCTTGGTCGGGTGAACGAACCAAAATGTGAAACAGCTGATGGATTGTGTTATTAGTTTGAGTGTATGTGCTCCTATAAACCGCCCTACCCAGCCTAGTTTTAGCGCCGATTGGCTTCCTTTGGTTCCTTCTCTGCATTTCCCTGTTGCCATCACGAAAGCGTTGTCCAAACCGATCAAGATTGTTGGTACGGCATTCTCGTAGCTGTGTACTGGCAAGCCTTGCAAATGCGCAAATTGCATGCAAAGTTCACGATAGTTCAAAGACTGAACAGGAAGATTAAAATTTTTCACGGCATGCACTTCCTTCAGATCGTGTAGGGTATCATTTTTGGCACCGGAAATCTGCAACTTGATCAGCTAGGACTCATCCTCTACTCGTTCAATACCACTTGTCCACTGTAAGGAGAGTGGGTGAAGATCACCCGTCACACCGAGTTCCTTAGCTACCTTCGATTCCACTAGCGTCCTTGATGAACCATCGTCGAAAAAGGCAAATGTATGAAAAAAAATTCCATTCCCGTGAAGGGACACTGGGACTATCCGGAACAAAACCGTTTGTTTGAACTGGCGATGAATGGTCAAGGTGCTTGTGGTTTTCGCAAATTCAGTCGCTCTTTGTAACTGTGGATTTCCGGGATGAAGAAGCTTGTGATGTCGATCCTCGCATCCGCCCTCTCCACAGCAGCTCGCTTTACAAGGGAATTTTCCATGCGAACCCAGGCAGCGAAGACACAGGGACCGCTCTTGAATAAATCTCCATCGATCACCGAGAGTCATCTTGCGGAAAGTGTGACATTATTTTATCTTGTGGCCATCCTTCTGGCAGGCTTCACAGGGTTTTGATTTGTACTCCTTGCTTTCGAAACAACTTTTTCCTCCTTTTTTACCTCTGCACCATGTGTATTCACGTAAATCTTCTCCTTGGTCTTCGATTTGTTCTGTCTGCTACGATGCTCATCCGTTTCATTCAAAAAAGTAACTTCACTAGCGGTTTGTACGATCTGATCCATGTAGCCCCCCAAAGTAGTTAGGTCGAAGTTGATATGTTGACGCTTGAAGAGAGACCAGTTGAGCTTGAGAGTTGCTGGAAGCTTGGTCACCAATTCTTGAAGCAATAAGGGGTTCAAAAGATGACCATGTATGTACCCGAACCTTGGTGAGCAACGAGTTGATAATTTGCTCAGGACGTCCATACAGCATTTTTAATGTATCGATGATCAATGGTACGGATGACGGATGCATAACATGACTACGAACCGATTCCAACGCATTGCCTTTCAGGCAACGCTGCAGTCACATGAGGTTTTCCTCTTCAGAATAACCACTCATTTCCGACAAGTTTTGGTAGCAGCTCAGGAACAACGGCCAGTCGACTGGATCTCCGGAGAAAGTTGGTAGCTCTCTAGGCACGACATGTCTGGCTGCGAGTTGTTGTGAGTTGGGCCCACCGAATAACTGCCGCGGAATAACGTCGTGAGCAGAATATACGGCGACGGATGTGGTGACTGATGTGGGGGTCATAGGCGTCTTAATTGGGTACTTTCGAGAGGAAACTGTATGCACAGAGGGGGGAGAAGAATGAGCTTGTGGTGTGTTCGAATGCGCCGGAACGAATGGCAGTAGTTGGGGGAGTAAACATGGTCCGGTGGCCGGAGGAGGTGTTATATTTATTTGTTCAACCGTTCGAACCGGGAAAGTTTAATGCATCAAACTCATAGCATTCAATTGCGGTGCAATAGTAGAACGAGAGATGGAGCACGTTTGACTTACCGAGCTGGTAACCTGGGCATTACCATCGCTGGACGGAAATTCGTAGGCAAAGTGGCGCACTGGCTGAGGCATATTCAACGATATCGGGATGCATTTGACGACACCACATACTGTCGATGACGCTTTCGGTTGATGTTGACGAATTTGATTCAGGTTCGGATCTGCATCTAGGCTTTGACGGACTGTACCAGCCGCCAACTGCTCTTGGAGACTGTCCAAATGTTTTTGGAGATCCCGCAGTTGCTGCATCAAAGACTCCGGTATGCGTGTGGGCGAAATAAAAGAATCCACAGTGGTTGGAAACACATGATGATTCGGCGAAATTGTTTTAAAACCACTTATTGCCCCACCACTGACGGTCGCATCATTCTTTTCAGCAGCTGCTTCGCTCTGAGCCTGAAGATGGGTTAGCCGTCGGTGTGTTAATCTGTTTGCTGGGCGATCGGCGCAGCTTGAGACACCGAGCTGGCACTGATGGAACAAGGTTGTATGTCCAACACATTCGATTCGTCTGTGGTGATGACACAGTCTGTCACTGGAATCACTGAAACAGCCTTGGGTATAGTGCCAGTCTTGGAATGAGTGCCCACGGGAATAGTTTTTTTTACCGGTGGTGCTACTCGTAGTCGAGAATATCTGACTCTGTATCCAATCGTGAGCCCTCTGTGAACCGCCATGCGACGATCGATGAGTTTTGCTGAAGACTGGACTCGGAAAAAATGAAACACACAAAAATGATCACCAAAAATTCATTTTAAGTCGGATACTTCTCAAATTTTCAGAGATTAAATAACTATATATTAGCTATGTTTTGAAATAAGTAATTTATTGAATTCCCTCCCCCAAGCTGAATGCTCGTACTTTTCTATTAACACTGCTCATGAGATCTTGGGCGAGGCTTTGTCCATCTTCCATACACAATTTCTCCTAGTTTTTCTTCAAAGCTTCATCAGTTTTGAATGTTTTTCCACTTTTCTTCAACTTCTTCTTCATTATCGCCCAAAACTTTTCGATCGGACGAAGTTCTGGTGTATTTGGCGGGTTCACCTCCTTCGGGACCACATTAACGCCCTTCGCTTCGTACCAATCCATTACAGGCTTGGCGTAATGGCACGAAGCAAGATCCGGCCAGAACAGCGTGGGACCACGGTGAGAGCGGAGGAAAGGCAGCAAGCGCTTCTACAAGCATTCCTCTCGATCAATCTGCCAGTTTATGTTGCCGGTTGTAACGAACGGCTTGCTGTACCGTCCACACTCGCAGATCGCCTGCCACAACAGGTACTTCTTCACGAATTTGTCCATCTGTCTCTTCCGGAACTTTTCCGGAACCTCCATGCGGGACGTACCGACAAAAAACTTGAGGCCGGGATTTGTTTGGTGTTTGCCTTGATATATGTCTCGTCGTCCATGACGAGACATCCTGGCTTGACCAGCCACTCACGGTACAGCTTCCGCGCACGCAATTTGGCCACCGTGTTTTGCTTGTCAGTCTGGTTTGGCGCCTTCCTGACCATAAAAACACGTAGCCCAGCCCGCTTCATGGTCTGCTGGACGAACCACTTCGACGAATTGACCTTTTTGGCCACGTCTCGGATGGAAAGGTTCGGGTTATTCTTAACGTACTGCCTTATCTTCCGCGCCTTCTCTGAGTATTCCGTTTTCGGTTTTCGGCCGCCTCCAGCGCGCCGCTCGATGGTCTTCGTCTCCTGGAACATCTTCACAACGCGGGACACGATGGAATGGTGGATTCCAAGCCTTTTGCCGATCCATCTGTGCGACTGACCAGGATTATCGATCACCGCGCCCAAGATTTGCTGGCGTAGCTCTTCTTGTTTCGAATGCATCTTGAAACATAAACATAACACTCTAAACTAGTATTACCCAAAATTTCATTAATTTTTACCCACGCGATAAAAAGTTACACCGAAAACAAAGTGTCGCATTTTTTCCGAGTCCAATCTAGTAGTAGCTTTACTACTGCTACCTTCATCCTGCTCAAACTGGGCTTACTGGTTCTCATACTCTCTGGCGATGAATTCCTTTTCTAGACGTTTTTCTTCTTCGAGCCGCTGCAATTCCAGAGAAGCGCGTAAAGCTCGAGAGCTTGATCTCGATGATCGGCTCTTTCTGGAACTGGCAACAGTCGGCGTAATTTGCATTCAATTGGGGTTATAATCTGTATGATTTATATCATCTAACATCTGCCTTTCCGTCGTTGTTCCTGAGGAAGGATTATTGGATTAGAAATCTAAAAAGTTTTGTTGCGACAGCTACGGAAAGTTTCGGACAATCGTATAGCATGACTCGTATTGTTCTGTTGTCTGAGTCAGCTTTTTAGCTGCAATTTTATTAATTCAATTAGTGCTTAATTATTACCTCAATACCATTAATTTACTTACATTTATAGTCCTCAGTGTTAGCCTATACTATGTCCAACAATTTTAATTAGGAATTTTATTTATTATAGACTAAGTTTTAACAATTCAATGTTATTTGTTTCTCGTTAAAGTAAACTCACGGGTGTTTGTCTAGGTGAAAAATGTCAACACAATTCGATTGTGTCGCTTGACAGCTTGCTGCTTGTGGATCGGGTGACCTTATCGCACCGGGTGCTGATTTCTCTTCGTTCGGAACACTAACAATTTTTAAAATGCTAAGATGTCCTATTAGATCACTGTCGAAAAGGTTCACAAACCTTCTGATCCTTAGAGCGCTCTTTTCAGATTCTAATTGTATGTATTGATGCAATGGTTGCATGAACTGCAATGCCTTTCAGTGCCTTTGTTGGTGTACTTCTCATTGCACCAGTAATTGAACTAGTTGCTATCCTTTGAAATATTTCTAACCTTCTCTGTTCAACAGTTTCTTTAGTTTTTGGCCACCAGTTTTGCGTAAGTGTCTCGGGCTGCAAAATGGTGAGTAGACAACTGGGATGGAGCGTGCGTCCCCGCAACATAGCTATGGTCCTCACAAGTTCCTACCTCATGCTTCCACGGGTCAAGAGATGACAAAGACCGCCAGCTAAGGGTTGCGTACTTAGCTGGTAGTGCAGCCTGGGCACTGTTGTCCTTCTGACTTCAGCTAGATTGAGGAGGTGCGTGCTGAGCGTCCGTCCACCAAAAAGGTGCGGCTCAAACAGCGTCTGTCCTGGCATCCAGCGGTTGAGTAAGAAACGCTGTATCGCGTCAACTATACATTAGGTGGCAGCCGCACCAAAGCGATGTAGGCAGCGTGACTTCGGTAAAGTAACATGCTGAAATCTTACCCTACCACGAAAAATGGAAGTATTCTTTATACCGTATATAATTTCAGATCATCCATGGCACTCGCAAGTATTGTATAATAATTTTGAATTGTTTTCTTCCCCCGTGGCTATGATAATGCAAGTCCGTTTACAATAGCAGCAGGATCAGCAGACATGCAGACATTACAAATATTTTTGTTATTATCAATTTATATTATAACATCCCTTCACAATCCAATGCTATTTTCAGCTTTCCATTTGCATCGTTGTAAGTTTTGGCCCATCTAACTCGCGTTATGTGTTTGAAGGGATGGGATGGTTTTTATATTTTTTAGAGAGAGGATTATGTACGACAAATTCTACAAAAAACATTCTTCGACCAAAATAATTAATTCAAAAATTAACATTGTTTATGATCCTACATTTTCTATTTTACAGGCAAAAAGAATCATTTATGAGCCCAGTAGGAAAAAAGAGTTATCGAAGAATTTCTTGTCGTTTAGTTAAAAAAAAAAATCTCGTTTTGGATTTATTGAGCTTCCGTTTTTGGGCAGTAATCATACTCATATGAAATTTATCTCGCATTATTGTTTGCTTAAATTTTCTTTACTATTTTGCTAGGTTGCCAGGTCATCAACTTTATTTCATTATATCACGTTGGAATTTTCGCTACTTTAGAGTTTCAATCATCTAAGATCGCAGCGGAAGAGGCAAATAGCGGCATTTAACTGTTATATGTACATTATGTAGTATTTCTTTACAACATCGTATTATTTCCATCCAACAATACATTGAATTAATAAACGTTAGTCATGAAAAATTTCAATAGATTTATCAAACTTTTTCAGGATACCTCAAATCAAGATTTTGGTGAATTGCTGCTATCGCTGAAAACGAACGAAAACGTGCTTAAGCGCGGAACCACAGAACTCTACACTTTAACATTTTACAACATTTCTTGCATTTCAGGATCAACCGAATGAAGATCATATATTATAGATACGAATGCTTGTAGTATTTTTCATTTACATATATATATACACTATTATATAAATATTTCATGGGAATGGGAGGGACCATCAGGGCACCCGATTGAAGCACTCTGGATGGGGCGAGTGGGAATGCCAACTCCCCATTGCTAACAGTTTGTGAATAGAGGGCGGGCTCTTCTCCCCACCCATTGGGGCATCCTCATGTTAGATAGCTCGCTCTTATGACCAATTGTTCAATCTTGTTGTTGGGAGGAGATTCTTTATATCCCTGTGGATACGTATAAGTGATGCTGCATATCGATCCACCAACCCCTTTTTGGCCCTCCATACAGTGGCATGATTAGGATAATCAGTGGTTATTAAAGCTTGATCAAGTCTAACAGAGAGGAGAGCCCATTGCTGTCGGACTTAGTTTCCGTGCTACAATGGGTGGTAGTACATATCATACATCATCATACATCATACCAGTTTTGCGTAAGTGTCTCTGCTTACGGGCCCGCCCACGCGTTTTTGGCCCTTCATACAGGAGTTTGATGATCAAAAACAACAATATAATCCTGATCAAATCGTTTTTCAGATTATTCCACTGCTATGGAAAGTTACCTTGCTACAATAGCTGGTAGTATTACATAATCATCATCATCATCATCATCATCATCACCAGAGCATCTTGGGATTCACAATTTCCGAATAAATCCAATGGATCATTTTTGCTTCAGTCCCCATTGCTTACCAAATGTTTTTTTAGCTATCCATAGAGCATTTATCACTCATGTATTAATCTATGGTGTATCAAAAAGTTTGAAAAGTTAAAAAGAATGTTAGCAACTTTCAATTGCACATTGCACATTCATACAATGATTCTGATGAGTGCTTGCAACCTATTGCTTGCCCTTCTTAATAAACTTTCCACCTGCATAAGATTGTTGAGTGCAACCGTGCACAATGCTCTATACGATACTCACCAGCAGCACAATGCAGGAGTGTGGGAGACAACGTGGAAGGCTATAAATTTCAAGAGATTAATTATCTGCAGTGGCATCCATTAGATTGCAATGCTACACCAGTTGCAGGTAATTAAATGTAGTAAGTACACTGGAGCACGAATAAGTGGTAAGTAATGATGCAGCTCGATAATGTAATGGAGTAATGTTAATTATACGAAATAGAAATTAATAGTTTTATGTGGATCAATGTTTTGAAATAGATTTTTGAATTGAACTTAGAGGTAATTAAAAATTATTATGCATTATTGATTCAAAAACCAAATATTGAATCTATTTGACGTTTTTATACCTTATAGAGGTGAAGTACGATTTCCCTTAGATTTTGATTAATGATTGCATTGAGTCTACCTGTACGAAAAAGCTACAGCACGCTAGGTTCATGAATACGTACATTGAAAACCTTCCAGCATAGGAGAAATGTTCTTTGTGTGCACACCGACGAGAACGATTATGCCATCATTGCTCTGTGGATATCATCAATCACTCTGTTTCGGTGCACAATTTGGATGTGAACCTGCTCAATAGAAGTCATGATCTCACTTTTTCAAACAGCAACATCTTGGTGGATGTTCGTATTAATGATTGCTATTACAAAATGATGGAAGTTTTCCTGGCAGGAAAACTTTATCCGCTTCCAACTGTTGCCGCCTGTTCCACCGGGATGAAAATGTGTCGGAGCGCACCAATGGAATCTTTCGCAGAATCCGTCATGATAAATGGCAAACGATTTAATGTTCCAAGTTGCACCGACATATGCCTTTCGGAGCAGTTACATAACGACTGACAATACGGACTTCGAGAAGAAAACTATGGAGATGGAGAGGCCTAATGAATCTGATTTTAAGGCGCCTAACTAACGCCAAAACTTTGTTTTGATAGGCAATCTAGAATTTTTTTTTGCTAAAGTGTAATAAAAGTAAAATAGAGAACATCTCTTTTCATAAAAAAAAGCTCATAGGATGTTATTGCAATACTTTTGAGTTTTATACGTTACTCGTGAATTTTTCTACTATAAAGCTTGAGTCATTTAACATTTAGATGCAAATAAAAAAATGATCTCTCCCGGAACCATGTTAATGAAATAAAAATGTAGAGTACTCTAAACGTAGGTCATTGAATGCAATCGATTAAAGGAAAAATAGCGAAAAAACTATTCCAATTTGGTTTCTAGTACTTTTCTTCGAATACCTCCCATCATATTTTGGACGCTCTGTTGGTTTAACTGACCGGCCATTTTGTTTAACCATCTCTTTATCTCGGTGGCATCCCAAATCACCTTTCCACTCTTCTTCAACTCCTGTTTGACAGCAGCCCAATATTTCTCAATTGGGCGGAATTAAGGGCAGTTGGGTGGATTGATGTCCTTTTCGAAGAAATCTCCACCGTTGTCTCGATACCCCTATAGTACTTCTCCGCTGTAGTGGCATTGAATTTTTTGGCTATATCATAATCCGACAGCCTTAGGTTTGCCCTAATCGTTCTCAACATCTTCAAATGCAACTTCTTATCCTTAGCTCCACTACGACGCTTGCTATGTTCCTGCCGATCGACAGTATGCCGGACACGGAAGTGTTTTAGAACGCTGCACATGGTCGATTTCAATGACTTCACGATGTTTTAACACGGCACGTCGAATTTTCAAAGTGACTCTCTAAAATTAGTTTTCGGTTAGCGGCTTCCATCATGTATAACTTCTTTGAAACAAAATGAAACGTGACGAATTATTCAGGTCTGAATGAGGGAACAGTTCAAAACAAACAAAACATTCCAGATCCGACCCAAGGAGCGCTGCAGTATAATAAACAGTGCGTCTAGATATTAAATGACTCAAGCTTTACATGATCAAATTTTTGATTCGAATATTTTTTTTAAGGCCATATGAGAAGTTTTGACGATGCATTGCATATCATGCTCTTGACATACTTCGGTAGATTAAAGCATCTCAATAACAATGAGGTTATTACTACTGCAGAAATGCATAAAGAATAAAAGCCAATTCAGCAAATGTCAAACCAACAGATGTCAACATAGATTGAGTTTTAAAGCAAGGTTTGTATATGAATTCTTATTAAAGATGTATGAGTTTGATTAGTTTGCTTAAATGAATTCGCACTATTTTTTAAATCGCCAATTGACATTAGAACATCCTTCGCCGTCGGTTACAGGATACCTTAGACAATTTGTCTACTTGGGTTAGGTATCGAATTCTCTACGGAGAAAACTGAGTTGGTAGTTTTTTCTAGGAAGCATAACCCTGCACAACCGAAGCTTCAAATTTGGGGTAAGCCAATAACTCATTCTATGTCATTTAAATATCTTGGGGTCTGGTTCGATTCTAAGTGCACCTGGAGATCCCATATTGAGTATCTGAAGCGAAAGTGCCAGCAAAGGGTCAACTTTCTCTGCACAATTACCGGGACCTGGTGGGGAGCACATCCACAAGATCTTCTAACGTTGTACCGGACAACGATTTTGTCGGTTATGGAATACAGTAGTTTTTGTTTTCAGTCAGCGGCTCGGTCACACATCATCAAACTGGAAAGTATTCAATATCGGTGTCTTCGTATCGCGTTAGGTTGCATGCACTCGACTCATACCACGAGTCTTGAAGTGCTGGCTGGCATGTTGCCACTCTCGGATCGGTTTTCAGAATTATCTCTCCTGCTCCTCACCAGGGGTGAAGTTATGAACCCCCAGGTGATCGAAAATTTTGAGAAGCTCCTTGAGTTGAATCCTCAAACTCGCTTCATGACCTTGTACCATTTGTACATAACACAGGATGTCAGCCCTTCGCCGAATATTTCCAATCGTGTTTGCTTTTCCGATTTCGACAATTCGGTTCATTTTGATTTATCCATGAAGCAGCAGCTTCATGGAATCCCAGAGCATCATCGTCCTATGATTGCTCCGGTAATATTTGCTGCATTTGGCCAAGTTGATTCCACTAAATCGTTCTTCACTGACGGATCTTTGATAGAGGAGTCAGCAGGCTTTGGTATATTTAATGAAATTTATAGCGCCAATCGTAAACTTCAAGCTCCTTGTTCCGTATATGTCGCTGAATTAGCGGCAATACACTTTACGCTAGAAATTGTTGCCTCATTAACACCGGATCAGTACTTCATTTTCACGGATAGTCTCAGTTCTATAGAGGCTATTCGCTCATTGAGGCCGGTAAAGCACTCCTCGTATTTTCTCATGAAAATACAGGAGCTTCTAAGTGCTTTATCTTCGCGTTATTTTATCATCACCTTTGTATGGGTCCCATCTCATTGTTCAATTCCGGGCAATGAGAAAGCGGACTCGCTTGCAAAGGTGTGCGCTATGGAAGGCGATATTTGTGATCGACAAATCGCCTTCAACGATTTTTTTCCTATTTTTCGTCAACAGTCACTCGTCAGCTGGCAGTATAAATGGAGTAAAGGAGATTTGGGGCGATGGCAACATTCTATCATCCCAAAGGTTTCGAAGAAATCTTGGTTTAGGGGGATGGATGTGGGTCGAGACTTCATTCGTGTCATGTCTCGCCTCATGTCCAATCATTATTCTTTGAACGCTCATTTATACCGGGTTGGACTGAGCGACAGCAATCTCTGCGAGTGTGGACAAGGCTATCAGGACGCAGATCACGTTATTTGGTCGTGTGCTGAACATCGTGGAGTCAGATCGGAGCTTTATGATTCCCTTCGGGCTCGAGGTAGACAACCCAATGTGCCAATTCGAGATATTTTGGCTGTACCTGATTTGGAGTACATGAAACTCATTTATGTGTTTTTGACTAACATTAGCCTTAGATTGCAGTTAGTTTAACCTGTATGTTCACTATAAGTTTTTTTTTATCTGTGTATGTGTGTATGTGTGTTTTTTTTCTTTTTCAAAAAATGTTCAAGTCAAAAGAAAACCATAAATTGTATAGTTATAAGTTTTTAGATAATTTGGAATTTAAATTTAATGTGTTATGTAAACCATACTTTAAATTCCCACCCTCTTTCCCATCCGTAATTTGTAATTCCTATCAACCTCGAGACGGCCGCGAGTAATCGGTTTTATCCCCCTAACTTTAGTTTTAGGATAAATGATGTATACAAATATGAAAATTTGGCTCTGTAAAGTTGCTTCGATTGAGCCTGCACAAATAAATGATTAATAAAAATTAAAAAAATAGAACATCCTAATTGTTTTATTGCACATTTGTGAAAATGTACGCCGAAGAAGCGATTACGAGTTTGCTGCCTCGCCCAAAAGACGCCGAAAGAGATAGATTTTGCATGTAGTTTTATCAACAAAACTGGAAGGAGTGATTTACGGTCGGAATAAAATAAAAATTGTTACCTGGGTTACTAAAATATTCGCAATGAACAATCATGAGCATGTTATTAGATTGCACTCAAGATTTATTTTGGACACAATTTCCCACCATAAGAACCACGCACAATATTCAAAAATATCCATTAATATTGAAAAAATGGCACACCAGCGAAAGAAAAATATTAGAGCCATTTTCATCGTTAGCCATTTCCCCTTAGAAAGAGGAAGATTGGTCGATGATTATTTTTTTTATTTTCTTTAAATACTTTTCATCAACTGTGTTGACAGTACGTCTTACTTGCCTTAAAGTTTTTTTTTCTAGCAGGGATGTTACTTAATTGCATAATTTTAGAGCATTTTCTGATGCATTTTTGTATCTTTTTAATGGCGCATAAATTCAGCAAGAGTAAAAATGAAAATAGCACCATGCATAAACCTTGCTCCGCAGATTTTGCTAAGCGTTCTAAGCATTTATCCGAAGAACAAGTTATACTCTAGAGAGGGGTGTTTGCCTGATAGCCACAGTGTATTTTTTGGACAACTTTATAGCAAAAAAATGAGTAAGTATGAAACTGTACGTTTGAAAGCAAGGACTTTTCCTTATTATTTGCGGCCAAAACGAGAAAAAAATCGATCGGAGGGTCTAGAGAAACTTTTTTTTTGTTTTTTTTTCTGTATGAAATTCTGAACATGAAATCTTAATATGTGGAATTCCGAGCTGTAAGGTAGTACCGCCTTCAGCCAACTGTCTGCAAATTCATCAATTTTTCGAAGATATCCAGCTTCCAGTATCTCTTGAAGACACGCTTTGGACAGTTCAGCAATGCGGTTAAATACCAATACATAACACATCACAATTCAGGACATACGGATACATACTACTTTGAACATATTATTTTTGGATCGGTGGCTTCATAGGCTTTGTAGATGGCGTTCAGAATTCCAAGCGTTATCTGAAGGACAGGGGGTGGACAGACCATTGGTGTCGGAGGATCTACACAATAATGATTTTTGGGGGAATTTTAAAATTTTTTTGTTTTCTTTTCTTCTGCTTTTTGTTTTTTCTTTTTGTTTTTTTTTTTTTCCTTTCTTTTTTTTTTGTGGTTTTTTTTTTTTTTCTTTTTTTTTTGTTGGGGGTTTTTTTTTTTTTTTCTTTTTTTAAGGTGAATTGCTGCTCCCTGTATTTTTTCCTATCTTTTATCTCCCTCTCTCTCTCTCTCTCTCTCTCTCTCTCTCTCTCTCTCGCAAACTCACCTTGCTATTCAACATGTATATACCTCGATTATTAATGCATGAACATCGAATCGAACTCCATCAGATTGCTCACAACAAGTAAGCATACAAACTGATGTGATGAAACATTGAATATCTAGTACAGATTCTTAGTTATATGCATTCAAAATTTGGAGGTAATGGCTGCCGTCGAGAGTGCTTCAGCGTAAGCCCTTAAATACACCCCTTTCCTCTACCACATGGTCGATTAGCCCTTTGACATCATTGCAATAGACAACAGTTTTCGGCGGTGATTCCGTTTGTATTTTTTTGTTTTTTTTGAGGGGGGTGAAGGGATGTACCACCACCCATTGGGGCAGGAAAACTAAGTGCGACGGCTATGGTCTCTCTTTTTTGTTATTGTTGATATTATTATTATTTATTATTATTTTTTTTATTGTGTTATTGTGGGAAGGGAAAGGGGTGGTGGATCGATATGCAACATCACTTATACGTATCCACAGGGATATAAAGAATCTCCTTCCAACAACAAGATTGAACAATTGTTCAAAAGAGCGAGCTATCTAACATGAGGATGCCCCAATGGGCGGGGAGAAGAGCCCGCCCTCTATTCACAAACTGTTAGCAATGGAGAGTTGGCATTCCCACTCTCCCCATCCAGAGTGCTTCAACCGATTAAAACTCTTTAAGTTATTGAAAAACTAGGAAAATTCAAATTAATACTTCACTTGATCACTTTTTCTAAAAAAATAAAAAATTGAAAGACTTTTTTAAACTATCACTAGTAAACGCGAGCGAATTCCGTGAAATTCCACTACAGATAGCTTATCTTTTGACAGATAGGCCTATTTTGTCTGCGACTTACATACTTAACTACTTAACTCTTTAAGTTGTTGGTTTAGATGCGTCATCATTTTAGGTACATTTGAAGGAATATCAATGTCCATTCCTCAAAGCAAGATGGTCAGTTCTATTATATTTCTTGTACGTAAATTACAGTTCTTCTAGATGAGACCAAGATCATCTACTGAAAGACCATGTTGGCTTGATAATGTTGGTCGCCCTCTGATGTTTGCCAAGGACTTTGCTCCATCTTCATCTCTCCATCTATGCTGTGGGACGTGGGATGAACAAAAAAAAAGAAGAAGAAAAAATTCGCTACGTGGTGTTAGATTGTTGTTGACCTACGCGTTACACCTTCGTAACGTATCGGTCATGAATACCTAAGTAAATGAGTCAAGTTCTGATAAGAAATATTTTATACATAGATACATACCAAAATACATATATACATACACACAAACATACATACGCACTTACACACAAACATACTCACATACATTCCTAACATCGAAGATTAAAAGGTGCACACATACCATCTACAACGCATTGCATTAAAAAAACAAAAAACTTTAAACAAAATTATTCCCCCCGACCGATTTGTTTCCGGTTTTGGCCGCAAATGATAGGGAAAAGTCCAAGCTTTAAAACGGTAAAGTTTCAAACTTACCTATTTTTGTTATGAATTTGTTCTTTGAAATAACCCGTGAAGGTATAGGCAAGAGTATTTACTGTTATTTAATTAATAAACATTAAAGTTGATATGATAGTAATCGAAATTTTGTTGACATACTTAACGTCCTTAAGAATTAATTAATGGTACTGAAAATGTTTTAAACGTGCCTTCAAAGAATTGAGAAAAAACACAGCGTTACTAAAATATTTAATGCTGTAATCGATGTAATGAATTTTCGCCCGCGTCGAAATAAAATTAATGCGTACCCTTTGCAATTTCTTCTTCTGAATTATAAAAAATATAAAATGATAGATTTTCTCAATAGGAAATCATTTTTAGTCATGAACAGTGTATAATGATAAATCACAAAGAAAAAACATATTTTCAAATTCAATCTTTTTTTACATCTGTTAGTTTGACATTGCTCAAATCAGTATGTATTATTCATGCGTGTCTGCAATTGTTTTTGCCTTGGAATAACAGATTATAACCTATTTGTTATTGTAAAGCTAATAGCTACCTAGATGAGACATCATCATGTAAAAATAATGTTGTCTTTAGAATATATCATTGATCATCTTTTATGTTAATATCATGTATATTTCAACATAAGCTCAGCGACAAATTACGGAACGATAAGCTTAAAGTTTTCGAGTGGCACTATGAAATTAATTCATCAAAGCATGCAAATTCTTCTTGCAAATTATTGCAAAAGCAATCATCTGTCAGTGTAGAGCGTTTTTGCGGAGTAAGGTTTTTGATTGAGAACGTCTAACGTCTGTTTCGTTAACATTTGCAATGCCAATTTCTATATAAAACGTCAACGAAGACGCTCAACTTAGACGCTAACGATTTTCAGTATATTTAACGGGAGAAATTATACAACGGTGATGCAATATAGTTGCATGTATCTTCTGCTTCATACAATATGTGTTAATATCAAATCCGTATATCAAATCTGCCAGTTTTGGTTGCCTATGCCAAACGTAGATCTAATTGAGATAAGACGTTTCGGAGTGTTCTGCTGAATGATTTAATGCGCCTGATTTGGCTACGAAACGCCGTAAGACTTAAAACATTCATTCAACATCACTTGGTTGCTCAGATCATAATTCAATTAGTAGTGAATACTAGAAGTTGGGATATTCAAACACACATATTAATCGTCCTTTTCTTAAATCAAAACACAAAAAATGGAGCAGATTCAGTTAAGAGCCTTTTGTCTTTGATCTAGTTTGTGAAACTTCTAAATAAATACGTAGAAACTATATAATTAATCAAGAATGAATAATAATAACATATATTAATTTATAACCCTTCCTATTTTCGTAATTGCTATTCTTTTCAATTTCCAACACATTTGTCAATCTAACTTGAATCTATTTTCTTTTCTTTGCAGGTGAGTATCCAATGCGTGTGAAATTTGTTGAATCTAGTAACCATTTGTCCCCAAGGAAAACTTGTATTACCTGTTCCTTATGTGTGTTGTCATGTAAAGGTGAGGATTTTTTTTACAAAATCAAACATAATTATACTTACTTTCCGATTATACTTCGAACCTAATTGTTTTTGCTTTGTTTACTAAATATGCTGCTTGTGAAAAAGCCAGGGTTGATTTTTTTACTTTAGAAAAGATTCTAATACTTACTGACTTCAGTGTGCTCTACTGTAGGGTTCGAAGATTAAACGCATTTCATCAAAACTGTTCAAATGCAACACTGGTTTAACCCGAAGCATTTAATAAAGGCTCTATGTTTTACAGTTACAACTTACAAACTCTATTCTTTTTTTTGGCAATCTTATTATAAGCGTTTTTTTTTTTTATGAATCCATTTATTTGTACAGGCTCAATCGAATCAACTTTACAGAGCCAAGTTTTCATGTTTATATACATCAGTTATCTTAGAACTAAGGTTAAGGGGGTGGAACCGATTACTCGCGGCCGTCTCGAGGTTAATAGGAATTACAATTTTATGGATGGGAAAATTGCGGTGGAAATTTTAAACAACGTAAAAGGAACAATGGTTTTCTTAAATCTAGAATTTCAAATTACAATTTTTTAATTGAACGTTTTCAATTTAAAAAAAAAATCACTCACTCACACACACACACACACAACACTCAAACACACAACCACAATCACACACCGATGCACACAATCCTCACAAATTTAACCTAAACAAGTAAGTTAATCAAACTACAATCTAAGGCTAATGTTAGTCAAAAACACATAAATGAGTTTCATAAATTCCAGATCGCGTGCAGCCAAAATGTTCCGAATCGGTACATTGGGTTGTCTACCTCGAGCCCGAAGGGAATCATAAAGCTCAGATCTGACTCCACGATGCTCAGCACAATACCAAATTACGTGATCTGCGTCCTGGTAACCTTGTCCACATTCACAGAGATTGCTATTTCCCAGCCCAACACGGAACAAATGAGCGTTTAAAGAATAATGATTGGACATGAGGCGAGACATGACACGAATGAAGTCTCGACCCACATCCAATCCCCTGAACCAACATTTTTTAGACACTTTAGGAGTGATAGAATGTAGCCATCGCCCCAAATCTCCTTTACTCCATTTATACTGCCAGCTATCGAGTGATATCTGACGAAAAATATAGAAAAATTCGTTGAAGGCGATTTGTCGGTCATAAATATCGCCTTCCATAGCGCCCACCCTTGCAAGCGAGTCCGCTTTCTCATTGTCAGGAATCGAACAATGAGAAGGGACCCACACAAAGGTGATAATAAAAGAACGTGAAGATAAAGCACTTAGAAGACCTCGTATTTTCATAAGAAAATAAGAGGTGTGCTTTACCGGCCTCAAGGAGCGAATAGCCTCAATAGAACTAAGACTATCCGTGATACTGAAGTATTGATCCGGTGTAAGTGAGGCAACAGTCTCTAAAGAAAAATGAATTGCTGCCAATTCCGCGACAAAAACAGAACAAGGTGCTTGAAGTTTACGAGCGACGCAATAATTTTCATTGTATACACCAAAGCCAGCGGAGTCCTTTATCAAAGACCCGTCAGTGAAAAACGTTTTGTCGGAATCAACTAGGCCAAACTTTGCAGCAAATATCACCGGAGCAATCATAGGACGATGATGCTCTGGGATTCCACGAAGCTCCTGCTTCATGGATAAATCAAAATGAACCGAATTTCCGAAGTCAGAGAAGCAAACACGATTGGGAATATTCAGCGAAGGGCTGACATCCTGTGTTATGTACAAATGGTACAAAGTCATGAAGCGGGTTTGAGGATTCAACTCAAGGAGCTTCTCAAAATTTTCGATCACCTGGGGGTTCATAACTTCACACCTGGTGAGGAGCAGGAGAGATAATTCTGAAAACCGATCCGAGAGTGGCAACATGCCAGCCAGCACTTCAAGACTCATGGTGTGAGTCGAGTGCATGCAACCTAACGCGATACGAAGACACCGATGCTGAATACGTTCCAGTTTAATGAAGTGCGACCGAGCCGCTGACTGAAAACAAAAACTACCGTATTCCATAACCGACAAAATCGTTGTCCGGTACAACGTTAGAAGATCTTGTGGATGAGCTCCCCACCAGGTCCCGGTAATTGTGCAGAGAAAGTTGACCCTTTGCTGGCATTTTCGCTTCAGATACTCAATGTAGGATCTCCAGGTGCACTTTGAATCGAACCAGACCCCAAGATATTTAAATGACATAGAATGAGTTATCGGTGTACCCAAAATTTGAAGCTTCGGTTGTGCAGGGTTATGCTTCTTAGAAAAAACAACCAACTCAGTTTTCTCCGTAGAGAATTCGATACCTAGCTCTAGAGCCCAAGTAGACAAATTGTCTAAGGTATCCTGTAAGGGTCCTTGCAGATCGACCCCATTGGGTCCAGTGACAGACACTACGCCGTCATCTGCAAGTTGTCTCAACGTACAATTCTCACTCAGACAACCTTCAATGTCTTTGACATAAAAATTATACAAAAGGGGGCTTAAACATGATCCCTGGGGGAGACCCATGTAGCTAAATCGAGAAGCTGTAGAGTTTCCATGAGAAAAGCTCATATGTTTCTCTGACAGCAAATTGTATAAAAAATTGTTCATTAATGGTGAAAAACCACAAGCGTTGAGTTTATCTGAGAGAACTTCAACAGATACTGAATCAAAAGCCCCCTTGATATCCAAGAATACAGAAGCCATTTGCTCTTTTTTAGCAAAAGCTAACTGAATCTCTGTGGAAAGCAACGCGAGGCAGTCGTTCGTTCCCTTACCCCTATGGAAACCATATTGAGTATCTGAAAGCAGGTTATTCGTCTCAACCCATTTGTCCAGACGGAAAAGGATCATTTTCTCCAACAACTTTCGAATACAAGATAACATCGCGATGGGTCGATAGGAGTTGTGGTCTGACGCGGGTTTACCAGGTTTTTGAATGGCAATAACTCTCACCCGTCTCCAGTCATCCGGTACAATGTTGAGAGCCAGAAACTGATTAAACAAGTGCAACATGCGCCTCTTAGCGACGTCTGGAAGGTTCTTAAGCAAGTTGAACTTGATTCTATCAGCCCCTGGAGCCGTATTGCTACACGAAAGGAGTGCGAGAGAGAGTTCTACCATTGAAAAAGGTTGGCTGATCTCATCTATCGAATTCGTGGTTTCGCGAGGAAACATTTGTGCAGGCACAGAATCTGGACAAACTTTTCGCGCAAACTTGAGGATCCATTGGTCCGAATACTCCTCGTTCTCGTTGTTCGTAATTCTGTTACGCAATCTTCGCGCCGTATTCCAAAGGGTATTCATCGACGTTTCACGCGATAGCCCGTCCACGAATCTTCGCCAGTAACCGCGTTTCTTGGCCTTGATGAGGCTCTTAAATTCTCGTTCGAGAGCCGTGTACCTTTCGAAGTGCTCAGGTGTTCCACGTCTACGAAAAACTTTGAACGCGTCGGACTTTTTGCGGTAAACCTCGGTGCATTGCGGATCCCACCATGGGGAAGGAGGTTTCCTGCGAAATGACGTTCCTGGAACTGGTCGAGTTTGAGCTTGAAGCGCGCTTTCCAAAATCAGGTTGGAGAGGAAGTTATATTCCTCCAGCGGTGGAAGCCCTTCTACCGTTGTTACGGCTTCATCTATTGCTGTCTTGAACCTTGTCCAATTGATATTACGAGTTAGATCATACGTGACGTTGATGGATTCCGCCGGAGTGAGCCCGGTGGCAACCGAAATTTTAATAGGCAAATGATCACTACCGTGGGGATCCTGGATCACATTCCACGTGCAGTCCAACGATAATGAATTCGAGCAAAGTGTAAGGTCTAACCTACTGCCAAGTGAGGATGGACCAGCCAAGCGTGTAATTTCTCCATTGTTGAGAACGGTCATATTGAAGTTGTCACAGAGGTCATATATCAAAGAAGACCGATTGTCATCGTACAGTTCTCCCCAGCCTGTACCGTGAGAGTTAAAATCTCCCATGATCAACCGCGGAGCAGGAAGAACCGAACAAATATCTGAAAGTTGTTTTTGGTTAATCGGGGCTCTAGGAGGAATATAAACGGAAGCAATGCAAAGGCTTTTATTTTTAATAACAGCCTGACATGCGACAACTTCAATACCTGGAATTGGAGGAAAATTCACTCTATAGAAGGAGTAGCACTTTTTGATCCCCAAAAGTACTCCTCCTCCACGTGAATCCTCACGATCAAGCCGAATAATGTTGAAGTCGTGAATCGGAAGATCGATTTCGGGTGAAAGCCATGTTTCACAAAGAGCAAATGCATCACAACCGATATTGTGAGCTAAAAATTTAAATGATTCCAATTTAGGAATAAGACTTCGACAATTCCACTGCAGAACAGTGATCAAATCCCCGACCTCATTTGGCAAATTATCCATCGAAGGAAATGATAGCTGCAAGGAGGGGCCACTTTAATGTTAATTTCAACAAAAAAGTTTTCACAGTGGGAAGCATTGCCATAACAATGCTTTTAAGAGGGTCAGACATTTCGAGGTACTTGAAAATACCTTCCACAATATCATCAAATGAGAACAGCCCAGATGAAGAGGGGGCTTCTGTTCTTAAAATCGGGGCATCAGGGGTTTTGGATGTCCCCGGGAGAGATGGGAAATCCTGTGTGTAGTTGGCACTTCGAAAACCAGGAGGATTCGGATTATCCTTCTTTACACTGCTCTTTGAATTGGGCATGTGGATTTGGGGCTTCTGTTCAACAACTTTCCCTGCTCGGATGCGTCTTCGCTTCCGCGAAGCACCTTCCGGAAAACTGAAAGATGTCCCCTCCTCAAGCAAGTCCGAATCAGACTCGTCATCTGACAGAGGAGCAAAAGGATTTGTATTGACATCGGGTGGCGAGGCTTTCTTAAGCATTTCTGCAAAAGATTGCCTTGAACGTTGTTTCAGAGAACGTTCCAATTTTTCCCCGCGTTGTTTGTACGCCGGGCATGACGAGAGAGCATGGGGAGGAGTACCCTTGCAAAAAACGCATTTTAGTGTGTTATCTGCACAGGGACCAGCATCATGTTTCTCCCCGCAAGTTGAGCAGCGTGCTTTATTGCCGCAATGGGAGGCCGTATGCCCCATCTGCTGGCAGTTTTGGCAGATCATTACCCGGGTACAAATAACCGCACAGGTAGCCGAAGTTTGTCCAGTTCTAAGTAGTGAGGAAGGGCAGAGCCAGAAAAGGTCACCCGAAACGAGTCTGTGGGGGTAACTTTTTTCTTACCCTCGCTGTGCGACATTTTAACTAATTTTCTTACTTCCAGTATCTGAACTGGGGGGAGCAGAGGGTTATTGAATCGGCCAACCGCCCGCTTCTCCAAAATTTCAGTGCACAGACTCGCCTCTGTGACCACTCCTACAATCTCCACATCACGAGCTGGAATATAAACTCTATATTCCAGTGTAAAATGCTGGGAGGAAGCAATCTCATTAGCCTGCTTCAGGTTAGAGACGACAACACGGAGTTTATTAAATTTAACTTTCGTGATCTCTGTCACGGCTGAGAATCGCTTCGTCAAATCAGTAGTTATTTGGTACACGTTCAGAGGTTTAATTTTGGGCTGAAAGTAGACAACCCATGGACCGACCGAGTCCATTGGATAAGATCGCGGTCGAAATTTTGTTTGTGCCTCCCCATCATCAGGTGGCAAAGGCACTTTTTCAGCCAAACCGTCCATGTCGAAGAAACCTCTTCAACATGCACGATTTGTTTTACTCGTGGGAGCGTTGGACTCCCCCAAAAATTTAAATCACACACAAACACAAAACAGGAACACACACAAATTAACGCTAAACTCTAGTGGGATGAGAGACAGAGGAAAAAAAAAACTTAACTAATATTACTGATCTGTTGCTGCTGCTGCTGCTGCTGACGCACCGTATGCCTGAACGTCGCACTTCTATGCGGGCAGCGGGGAGCGGTGCGCTGCGTGGATGCACGGATGTATCCGATCGCCTTCGGGTGCACTCGCTCGACGATGTCGGATGACCGTTGGCGATGTAGTAGTGTATCGCTGGTTAGCGTCACCACGCGGAGATGAAGCGAAAATGAGCGAGATGATAATTCGCCAGCAAGCACTGCTTGATTTGCATATTTCACTGGAAAACCACACTGCCTTCTTAGAAAAAAAAACTCACATTCACTCCTCTCACTGAAGTGAATAGATTTTGAGAAAAAAAACTAATTATTTCCAAGGATCGCATTCTAATAAATCTTCCAAAATAACGGAGCGCTGAATCGAACGAACTTTCTTCTTTCGCTGAACGAAGTGAGATGATATTATAAGCGTTAGAATGGTGAAAAAATAAACAGACACGGCAAATCTTAATACATGCTTTGAGGTAAATATGTATATAATGCACCAAAACATGAAAATGCTACATTATCGTGAAACTAACAGCTTGTTACAACCACCAACCGTATGCCCCATTTATCAAATATATTTGCTCCATTGTTAATGTCACAACAAAAATTAAATAAGTTTTTAAAACATACAATGCAACAGGCACTCTTTAGAAGAGCAGTCTTCGTAACTCCTTCGTATACATTGCTTTATTTCCTTTATAATTCCGTTATAATCGCTAATTCTTTGACGGATACCCGGATTCATTACAAGCCTCCAACTTATCTGCTAACATCTAGATACATTTCGAACCCCCGAAATTATAAACCCGATTTCTTGTTAGCATGGGTAGAATGGCTTACATAGACTGAAATTTGGACTGATGATAAACTGCCACGATGTTTTTTTAGGTTGCACTAACATGTCACAGCTTTGACTCCACAGTGCAATGCTTTTGTCGCTAGTCTGAAGGTACACGCAAACCAATTTTTACGCACATTGAATGTGAGATACTCTTTTCATCATTCTTAGTTAGAAAATTCTTCCGTGAAGGATGTATCTTGAGCTGTGAGGCGTCGTAATAATTTATTGTTTTCCAGTTTTTTATGTCTATGGTGATCTATCATTGGACGAAGTGACCCTGCACAGCTTCTGCTGGTACATGCTCCTATGGCTGTGCGCTGACTACCCTCGCTGGTTATTGCTACTGCGCTTGACTTATTTTTCGGCCGGATTTGTTTAAATTCCAAGGTCAGTCCTGCGACTCCAGTTGGATAATGTCTTCCGGCTCAGAGGCGCAATATCTATCGAAACCTATAACATTACGCATTGTTCTTACTCCGATGTTGGCCGGTAGTGTGCCAAGGTCGATCCAGAGATTCCGGTGGAGGATTGCTTCCACTTCACTGGCGCCCTGACGACTCAAGCCGGAATTTCGCCAAAAACTACTTGGAATAGTCCCCGGAGGTGGATCTATCCAGCTTCGAAGAAGTGTTCCTCGGTAGTGGAAGATCTTCCGGGACCGATGCTACCCAGGTTGGTGTCAAAGTTGGCCCTGCAATTCCGGTGGAGGGAGACTTCCAGTTCAAAGGCACCCCAAATATCATTTGCCGGTGTTACTTCGTGAACTACTCTAACTAAACCCACACACTACCAAAATGTCATGTAAATTTCTGTCCCCTGAGACCAACACATGCAAGCGTCTTTTAGCACATAAGAATGAGTTGAAAGAGATGATAAAATAACTTTAATGAAACACATCTTTTGTCGAATTGCGTATGTGTCAGTTTTAGGAGACATAATTTTACACGAAATCTTTCTTTACGTTTCCCGACTTTTTACCAACATGAATAACGTCTCGTGTAAAATTCAAAATTTCTAAGTGTGAAGCCTACTCCAACAGAGAACTTCCTCGACTCCAATGGAGGATGGTTTCCGGTTTGCAGGTACCCCACAACCATCACCGATTCTACGTAACGCTCGGACTACTCGGCCTTGTCCCCGACAGTGGATCTAGCCTACTGCGAGCGCGGCTCGATGCTCTTAGGTCATCATGCCATTTCTGCTGCAACGATGACAAGATCTGTTTTATCGCTCTGTTCACCACGTGCCACGTGTTCTCATGTTGGTAAATTTGCTGCACGATATTGTTGGGGTTCAGATCTCCGTCGCTGCTTTCTAGCATTTCATCACGTGCAGTTGCGAATGTTAGGCAATCAAATACTACATGTTGCGGTTTCTTCTCGCTGTTCGGGCCATCTGGGCAGTATGCGTGTCCAATTCTATGCAGATACTTCCTTAAGCATACTCCTGATAGGAACTGCGCCAGGTGGAAGTTCACCTCTCAATGCTTTTTATTTACCCACGTCGACAGGTTTGGGATGAGTCGGTGAGTCTTTCTTCCATTTTTCACTGTCCACTCTTGCTGGTACCTCGTTATCAATTCGATTCTCACTTTCTTTCTCACGTGCCTGGTGTCTCTTCTCTGATAGCACTCGATATCCTCCGCCAGAGTGATGCCGATCGGGATCACCCCGAAAATAACGCATACTGACTGAGACGATATTGTCCTTTGCGCTGAAAATTTTACTGTAATTTCTGCGCCATTCTTCGCGCCACTTCGGTGATTTGTTCAATCTGGTTCGCGATTTCCGCGTACTATTCTTTGGATCATAAAGAAATGTACACCGTAGACACTAATTAAGATTTAACAAAGAATCGAAGTGGCGCAAAGGATGGCGCAAAAATTACAGGAAAATTTTCGGCGCAAAGGGCAATATTGTTTTGTACGTGCGGGTCCGCACGGCCATCATTTGAAACGCTATGTTCAGCTTTTCACGATTTCGCATGGTTTCGAGTACCGTGACCCAAGCAGGAATCCCATACCGCAGTATCGATGATAAGACACTAGCTAGTAGACTCGCTATTGCGTTCACGATTTTACAAAAATGACTCCACTCCCCGCTGGGTGGCCTAACGACAGTTGGCTGAAATTTTGGCCATAATCGCCAAAAGAAAGATGTTGGCATAGTCTTCAACTCTCTGGTCGCCTTATCATTCAGTTCCTTTTCGGGAATTGTTCGAATCAATCCTCCGTTTCAAGTACATCCAGAATTTATCTCCCCCGGCGACCACTTGTAATGTGAAGAAGCCAGATCCAGCCGGAACATTTCATCGTCCTTCGGGTGGTGTTTTTCAATGAAGGCTACAGCTTCCAGTAAGCACTCCGTGCTGTACTTCTCCCCGTTGACCGCAAGTCCCGAAGAAAAGAATAGCGGCTTTGACATCCCCTTCTCACTGACCCACAAGAGGACCTTCTTCGGGAACTTCGTGTGGGAGATGTACTTCACGTCACTGTTCACCCTCTTCCTTGGGGACGTGAAACGACGTGCCCTGCCAGGCATTGCCGTGAACACAACCACGTTTCGCTTCGCAGGGAAGCCATCCTTGACGGGCACCTTCCGATACGGCCGGCTTGACTTCCACTTCCTCATGAAGATATCCATGTTAGCCAAATACTTATTGACCATCTGGCCGAATGCGTTAAAGGATTTTGTCACCTTGCCCTCTGTCTTCCGCTTCAGCGCTTGCTACACCTTCCGGTCATGCAAAACCCTCGGACAGCTGGAACCCGGCTTCTTTTTAATAAAGATATTGTCTATTGCACAGCTGAGCTAAAACTAAGTTTATTTTCTGTACTAAAGCTTGCTTCAGATAGAATTGGAACAAAAACAATTGCCTGTATTTCAGTTATTTATTATTGAATTCAAGATCTTTTTTTATACAAATGTAGCGTTTTCTTCATACTTTTAAGAAAAAATACGGATAAAATTATTCGTCACGGTTTCGAAGGAATTCTCGAATTTTTCCTGTAACACGGCTCATTAGGCGGCGCACACCTTCTTCGTCCATCGTTTTAGCTATCTTATTCCACCAGGTCTTCATCTGATTGATGTCTTTGACAACCTTTCCCTTTGCCTTGAGTCTCCTCTTCATGATTGCCCAGTATTTCTCAATAGGGCGGAACTGGGGGCAGTTGGGTGGGTTAAGGTTCTTCGGAACAACCTGGACCCCTTTCTCTGCATACCATTCTTGAACGACTTTGCTGTAATGACAGCTTGCCAAATCTGGCCAAAACATTACGGGATGGTCGTGGGATCGAATGAACGGCAAAATTCGTTTTTGGAGACACTCTTTTTGGTATAGTTCCGACGTCATTGTCTTATTTGTAACGAAAACTTTCGTTTTTTTGCCACAGCTGCAAATGCCCTGCCAAATCATGAATTTTCGTGCAAATTTGTCGGCAAAAACAAATTTAAATTTGGCTGGAACATCCTCCCGAGCCGTTGCCAAGTAAAATTTTTGACCTGGGATTTGCCCGAAGTCAGCCTTGACATAGGTTTCATCGTCCATCAGAAGACACCCGTCGAACTTGGTCAGCACCTGGTCGTATAGCTTCCGAGCACGGATTTTGGCCACACTATTCTGTTTTATGGTCCGATTTGGCTGTTTGCTAGCTCGATACGACTTGATTCCTTCCCGGAGTCGAGTTCTCCTCACGGTACTATGGGCAGCACCGAATTTTCTGGCCAAATCACGGTCCGACAGATTGGGATTCCTCCTAATCGTCTTCAAAATCTTACCACGCAGTTTCCGGTCGACAGTTCCACTCCGACGATTGGCTTGAGGCTTCCGAAGCGTCGTCAATGTTTCCTTATACCGTTTGATAAAGCGCCATACGGTATTTCAGCTGTTTATCTAGCCTAGATGCAGACCACAATGGATTTTCCAAATAACTGTGCACAATTTTTTTCCCTTCTTTCGGCTTCCATGTTGATTGTTTACAAAGTACAGTCGAGTTGCGGAATCTCAAAAATACATACGTGAAGCTGACAAAATTCCCGACACGTGGGTGCCAACTTCCAAATCCGTCTACCAGGAGCGCCACAATATGAGCAAAAGTTTGTTCCAATTCTAAATGAAGCAAGCCTTAGACTTAATTACACCTCACACTATCGAATTTCCTACTCAGCTGCTTATCGTTCTATCGGTCCGGAGTCCAATCGATTGCCCTCGATGCCCTCGCTTGAACTGCTGATGATGCTCGATGCTACCGTTTTGTCAAAGAGAGAGTTTTAGGAAACTTAACAAATATTTCGGAGAACATTTTGTGATTACTGGAGAAATGGGAATAATTTATGAAAAGGTCGCATTTTTGAATATTATTAGAATATGATAAAATTAAATCGGAAATATCTCGAAAACGGATGCTCTTACGAAGATCATCATCAGAAGTTAAACAATTAAAAATACTTCAAAAATCAGATTATATCATCAGAATATGTTTATTTTTGCAGACATTAAAATTTTGAGATATGCACTAAAAGTTGATGTTCTGGAAACTTTTTCACTGACATTTCTTCGACCTGAAAACTTCGTTTAAGTTTGCGTAATAACTTCATGTTTTCACAGTCAAAAAATAAGCAAAATCAAAAAAAAATTTGGGATATTTAAATTTTAATGTTAACTTTTGATTTTTTTTCGGAATTTTTTTTTCAGTGTATATTTTTTTCACAACCTTTACACATAGGGCCACAACTTGTTCTTAGACTGTTTTTTTTTTACAACCAAAGGTTTTCGAGCTACAAATTATTAATTGAAGTGCTATTCAAAATGTATAAAGGAAAAGGGGGAGGGGGAAGGGAAATTTCAAAACGGAGACACCGAAGGGGGCGGTTTAAGGGCAAAGTCAGTCGAGGATCTGAGAATAACGACCGATTTGAAAATAATTGAATGAACTGCTCTATATAATGAACCAATCACCAACACATCTACACTATGGTATATAATGAACAGTTTATAATTCTTTTTGTTGATATATTTTGCCAGAGAAGTATTGTTATCATAAAAAAACTAAGAATGATGTAAAAGATTCTCAGAGGAGATCTTCTCTAAAATACTCCAATTTGTTCTCCGGTACTTTACAAATCTTATTCTCATATTGGCAAATACAATCACCGCTGACATTCTCCTATTGCTACGCTCACGAAGATCTTGTTCATATATAGTCAAATATTTCCAGAATATTCATTATATTCTGATCAAAGTACAACAAGATTCCTTATATTGTTATATATATTTGTTCAACTACGTGAATCCAGCAGTTTTTATTTCATAGGGAAATGGATATGGAAATATATATAAGTATATGAATACAAATCACATTTTCATAGACTCAGTAGAATACAATTATTTTGATATTATACATTCGTAGCGAGCAAGATAATAGCAAATAATATTCAACACTTTAGCAACACTCAAACGGCATAATGGCACAGACCCACTCTGAACATCGAAGTGAACTCAACTCTGTTCCTGCATTCATCCCTTGGCATAAGTTTGTATGTAGAAGTGCGCATGAAAACATGATGCTCTTGCACCCGGGATTACTCGAAATTCATATGAAAAACTGTGTTATATTTTTACATCAAAAGATTGCCAATAAAATTTGCAATCTTATGGTACCAATAAAAGTACATAAAACAAGATTTCATAGCATACTTTTTGGATTTCCAAAACAACCTAAAACGTTCCACGCTATGGGAGCTGCGAGCCGTGGGAGGTGGAGGACGAAAAAAATAATAATAAACAACAGCAACAGCAGTCTGTTCATTTCGTTTAGGAAGAATTGTACATCGAATGGGGTTATTTTGAAACGTGGCATCTGTATATTTCAGAATGAGGAAGTGCGGGGAAGATGTTTGTTCAATTGATACAATTTATTCTTTTTTTCAAATAATTAGTCTGATTATTGAACCTGATTATTTCATAACTGGCTAACATTTTAGTTAAAATCGTTTGAACTTTATGCATTGTTCTATATGCCATAAACAACGAGTCACTTGTTGAATTCAAGTGGATATTTCATATGTTGGAAAAATCATCACAAATTTCGACGTTAGGAAAACATCAGCCTCTGCATAAAAATTAAAACAAATCTTGGTTTTATTTTCCCTGTAACCAAACATTTTATTGTGTTAGCCAGATGATGTATCAATTTCAGGAAAATTTGCAGACAATTTTCATCGACCACCTAATTAACTAACTTGAAGTTAATTAATCCATATCAGAACCGTTTCGCCAATATTTCAAATAAAATGAATAATTGTAGGTATATTATAGATCAGAATGTTCATGTGATTTTACGAAAAGTTGTCTAAGTATTAAGAATATTGAGAAAATTAAAACAAATGGTTGACGATATGTGTATGTGCTAGGTGATTTCCTAAAATAATAAATCAATTCAGAATAAACTAACGAACTTTTAGACTTACAATACAGCAATCAACAAATTTTGTCAGATATTAATTTGTCAAAAGATTTTTTTAGATTTCTTAGAATGTAAACTAAGAAAATTATTCATAAATACTTTAATGTTTTGACTTATAACGTGTTCGTCCAAAAAAAATCGTCAGTTGAAAAACACTTGATATTACCTGAAGCTACGAAAAACTGCCTATTTTAGTAGGTAGTAATATTTAAAATGATGGCGATTATATATTAATATGAGTTTGGTGAAGAGAATGTATTTTTAACACTTTATTTAAAAAAATTGCCAGGCACATTAAATGTCGTCAGACCATTTGTTTTAATTTTCTCAAAATATACTTAATACTTAGACAACTTTTCGTAAAAACACTTGAACATTCTGATCTTAATATACCTACATTTATTCATTTTATTTGAAATATGGGTGAAACGGTTCTGATATGATTAATTAACTTCAAGTTAGTTAGTTAGGTGGTCGATGAAAATAGTCTGCAAATTTTCCTGAAATTGATACATCATCTGGCCAATCAATACAAATTTTGGTTACAGGAAAAAAAAACAAAGATTTGTTTTAAATTTCTTATGCAGAGGCTGATGTTTTCCTAACGTCAAAATTTGTGATGATTTTTCCAACATATGAAATATCCACTTGAATTCTACAAGTGACTCGTTGCTTATGGAATATAGAACGATGCTAAAGTTCAAACAATTTTAACTAAAATGTTAGCCAGTTTTGAAATAATCAGGTTCAATAATCAGACTAATGATTTGAAAAAAAGAATAAATTGTATCAATTGAACAAACATCTTCCCCGCACTTCCTCATTCTGAATATACAGATGCCACGTTTCAAAATAACCCCTTCGATGTACAATTCTTCCTAAACGATGAACAGACTGCTGTTGCTGTTGGTTTTTTTTTTTTCGTCCTCCACCTCCCACGGCTCGCAGCTCCCATAGCGTGGAACGTTTTAGGTTGTTTTGGAAATCCAAAAAGTATGCTATGAAATCTTGTTTTATGTACTTTTATTGGTACCATAAGATTGCAAATTTTCTTGGCAATCTTTTGATGTAAAAATATAACACAGTTTTGCATATGAATTTCGAGTAATCCCGGGTGCAAGAGCATCATGTTTTCATGCGCACTTCTACATACAAACGGATGCCAAGGGATGAATGCAGGAACAGAGTTGAGTTCACTTCGATGTTCAGAGTGGGTCTGTGCCGTTTGAATGTTGTTTCGCTTTTTTTTTTTATTGTATATTGTTTCAACCTTCAACAATTATTTGATCTGGCCCGGTCGTTGCAGAATCATATTAATTATATTCTATGTTTCAATGAATAGTAAATATTACACCACAAGATAGGTCATACGACATCTCTATTTGGATATCTAAAACTTCAAGAGAATTGAAAACCATGTAAAATAGTTTATATGATGCATATATGCAGTGTCCAGGATGTTCCGTATAATCCCTGGAGATCTGGCCAGCATCTGTAAAGAACCGATTTCTGTCTACGTCATACGCAAGAAGAAACAAAAAATAACTAAAATCATGCTTATATGAAGTTCGCTTGACTACATTGGAGACATTCGAACGAGTTAAACTTTAGAACTTTTGAATAAATTTTGCTTGTTGTAGGAAACGTATGTATTTCTTTTATCAAATTCTGAATATAATAAAATTTTGCCTAGAAAATGAATATTTTCGGTTGAAATATTGTTTGGCTAAGCCCTGCACAGTGGATTAGTTAGAAAATTCATTTTGTTCATTTTTGTCAATAAGCCTGGATCTATGCATCGTCTCGTGATTTCTTTCCACATTGAAGGCTAATTTTATGAAATAAAATGCTAATTTGACTTCGGCTTGCAATCACATTCGCTAATAATTGTGAATAATATATAAAAATATGTTGTAGCCAAATTGTTCCTTGAAAAGTTTGCTATCGATGCACCGTTTTTAATTTCCAAAAAAATGAACAATACGGAGCTGGGCACTTGAAAATTGAGGCAATGTCTTATATTTTTTGTAATTTTTTTCAGTAGAAGCGGACTCATGTAATAACTACAAGATTTATCAACATGGTTTGTTCCCAAAAATTGTGCTTCAATTAGTTTAGCACCAACGAGTAGAAATGAAATTTCAAAAAAAATAATCAAATATGTTTAAAATTGCAAAACAACGCGCGACCTCCTAAACGGGCGCGCGACTGACTTTGCCCTTAAGGTTTGAAGATTGATAAGATTTTGTTTTTTTTTGGTTTTTGTATTTTTTTTTTTTTCTAATACGTTACGTCGTCCATCATGATGCAGTACTTATTCTTGGCAAAAAGTGTGTTATGCAGTTTCCGCGCCCATGGTTTCACGCTGGGCGCTTGTGTAGGACTTCTTATTGGCTGCTTCTGCTTTTTGTGTGTCTTCAGCTTCAATCTCTCTCTGGCTCGTTGAACGTTGGACTTCGAGGTGTTCAGCATTTTTGCCAAACCGCTAACTGAAGCCCCTTTAGCCTTAGAAAAAGCTCTCCGATTTTGTTGTCAATTTGGGGTTCAACACTCCAAGGGAATACTCCTCCACGAACTTAGTATAAATAGTAATGCATTTCGTCATGCATTATGACGTCACACTTCTTCTGATACATACAGGTTTTTCACCAGCACCTTTAGTCGCCTATTCTGATTGATTGCCTGTTGCTCATACACGGGTGGCCTCGACTGACGCTTCAGTATAAAAATGTTTATTTTGCACAGGAACATCTTCACTGTTCGTCCTGTTCCACTATCATCTCGGCACAAGGCCGTGAATGATGAGGCCACCTTGTCCTTAGTCTTTCTCTCCAGCTTCTGCTTCTGTCGAGTGAGGCTTCTGTTCGACGCTCTCGCCTTTCTCCAGAAGGAAGAGTATGTTGTAAACACCGGATCGGCTATATTCGGCGGACACAAAATGCCTCACGATATTCAATTTCTTCGCTCCGGGGTGGAGCTAGCAGTACTAACAAACCATCGAGCGTAGCTGCTTGGCTAATAACGCTGTAAATTTTGTCTGTATACAACAGGGTTACTACGATTGGTGATGCATAGGTAGATTCATCAACAGGGGGTAATTTCACGAAGAATCACTAGAATCAGTTCATCAATTTTAATGCATACGTTACATTGCGTATGCGAATGCTTGAATATTTGTTAAATACTGCTGCTTATGATGTTTTTTCAACTGACGGAGAAAATTATAATCAGCTTTTTCCCAACTCCTTTAACAACGACCGAGTGCGTTTGATACCTGTTTACCCTATATTGCTGTGTGTATGAATTACTGCTAGAAGTGTGCTTGAAACGAGAGAGTGAGGCACAAAAAAAGAAATGGCTCAAGATTTATGGGCATAGGTCATCGGCACCCATTCTGACGGTCGTACTCGTTCTAATATTTTACCAGGAAGTATAAAGACTGTGGAGCGCAAAATTCTCTGCGAGTATATCAGTTAACCCATGCTACAAAAAAAAGAAATAGGAAAAACAACTCTGGAAAAACTGTCACCGAAAGAGGAGTGCGCGACAGCAAACATTGTACAAAAATGCTAAAAATGGCGAAAAGGGACTCGGGCTATATAAGCATCCGGTAGAACATGACAATTTTTTATCACCCTTGTTCCGCCAGTGAAACGACGAACCAGTAGGTTTCTGTTGTTTTTGCGTTTACGTGAGTGTTTGTGTTTGTGATTCCCTACCACTCAGGAAAATAGTTTGAGCAAGTTTGAAACCTTTCCCAGCCCGAGATGTACGTACAGTACGGGAGGAATTGTGGCCCGTTTTTGTTTGATTTGTTGTTTTGGATGCTGTCACCCTACCCTTTTGGAAGGGGAGGGGGCTCGCACATTTACGATGGGTATACAAAAGCTGTCATAAACGGATTTTGTGATTTATGATTGTTTTGCTATCCGTAGGCTTATGTGTCAATATGTAGTCTGTCCATTTTTCTTGGGACGATTACGTAATCGAGTCAGAGGTCATCGCTGTATGGTATGATTTTTTTTTCGTAATATTGGTGTAATAACGATCACAAACATGGATTTTAAAATGATTCCCAGAGAAAAGAAAAGTTCTGAATTCTTTTTGGTGCAGCGAAAACACTTCGTTCAATTTTAAGAAAAAGTTGTTGCAGCCAAACTGAAAGAGCCAATAATGGTGGCGCCCAAATGAATATGCTCAGCATTTGGACACGTTCAGTAACTCTAGTTAGCTATGGCACCATTAAGGTTAAGAACACCAGGGGTTTTTCAAGCAAACCGTTGCCACAATTTATATTTGGTGATAATAAGCCAGAAAATTGTCTTCTCCGAAACAATAATCAAACCGCCTCCATTTTAATAATACTGTTTCAGCTCTCACTACGCTATTGATCACATTTGCAGACGTGATTTTCTCAAAACCGGCTTTACCACTTTAAAGGCAGCTAAATAAAACATGAACCATCCAAGCGAGAAAAATTCTTCAACAGAATTAAACCAACCTCAGCCATCTAAGGCTTCACCAAAGATTGTTTGAAATAATGAGACTTTTTAAAAGATTTACATCAATCCATCCAACGAACGATACCTAAGAGGGAAAGCCAGTCAGCAAAAACATACGTTGAAGCTACCGAAGCTCTCGGTTTTCGGTTCTCGGAAAAAGATGCTTGCTGAGCAAATTGAATCGCGAACCTGACACCATCGTGTCATTGCGCTCATGTCTGTTGGTTTTTCGCAAGATCTGGAAAACAATTTGTCATCCTCTCGTTAACGTCTTTTGCGCTGTTAAGTCGTATTGTGTTCTATCTCTTGTAAAACGGTAGGAGAGTATGTATGGAATTTCGGTTGCAGGTATAAGCATCCATCCATCTATTTTACTAACTGGCTTTCTTTCCACTCGGAACAAGAAGTTAGCGCTAAAAAACAGAGCCCACATCCGGGCAGCGGAAGATATTATCTCGCACTTTGCTTTGAAATTATTTGTCTCAACAGAAAAGATGATTGATTAAAACAAGACCCATTCCCGAAGGCAGAACTGTTCGTTAAGTAAATGTCGTTTTGTCCAATGGCACGCAAAATAAGACGATTCCATTTATTGCCTTAGCTAAGATGTTCAATTTACAACTTGATTAATGCGTTTGGAGTGCGGTTTGAACCAGTAGGATGCGTTGCTCGTACATGGGAGTGTTTTGTTTGATGATGAAATAGAATTCTCGCGCTTAGTATCATTAGGGCGTAATTGCCGTGATCGATTTCTCTTCGTCGATTTTCTCTTTGCATTATGATGTCAAATCGATTCAGTTGAAGCAGCAAATTACAATGATTGCGTCTAGAAGAATTAATAATAAACGCTACACAGTGTTTTTTTTTCGTGAAAATTGATGGAGAAAAATCGATAGATGCAGTAACGACCTTTTGATAATAAGTGCGGGCATTATTTTGAAGTCATGGCTTTGATATCTATTCATTCATGTTACAGATGTGTTCACGTTAAGATAGTGAAATCCTTAATCAGTGAAGGGATTACGATGACCCACAAATTCGATTTTCAGTCTATGTCGATTAAATAAAAGGTTTTCCATTAAGCATTTCGCATATTCAAAGTTGAGTAAAACAAACTGGGTGTTAGATATCACCGAAATTTATTTTTTGATCAAAAGGTCTATCTATACCATTATGTATGAAGTGTGACATCGTTCAAATGGCCGCCTCGGCTTTGATTGGTGGCGTCCATCCGAGAGGTCCAACTTTCCATGACTCTGGTGCACAAATCGGGCGGAATCTCGTTGATGGCTTGAGTAATGTTGGCTTTAGGGGCATCGGGGGTTTGCGGCTTATTGGCATAGACTTGCGACTTAACATAACTCCACAATAGAAACTCTAGCGGAATTAAATCACACGATTTTGGTTTCAACTGGCGACATCGCCTCCGAGCGAAGCAACCATGCCCCGGAATCGCTCATGCAGAATATCAATTGTTTCGTGCGCTGTGCGGTTGCACTGTCCCGTTGAAACCACATAACGTCTAGCTTAGGCCAGATGAAGTCGGTAACCGTCGACTGTAGCGCTCTCCGTTGAAGGTGATGGCCTCGCCAGCGTCGTTTTCGAAGAAGTACGGATCGATGACGCATCCTGCCCAAAATGCACACCAAACAGTGACTTTCTGGGGATGCATTGCCACTGGTGGGCCTTGTGTGGATTGGCCTTGTCCTAAATTCGAAAATTCTGCATTTTCACATATCCGTTTATCCAGAAATGGGTCTCGTCGCTGAAGAAGGTTTGTATGACAAAATCGGGGTCTTTTTCCAACTGCTCCAAACCCAATCAGCGAACACACGGCACTGGCTATCATCGTTAAGCTCAATTGGATCTTGTATGGGTGCAGACCCAAGTCTCGACGCAGAATTCGCAAAGTTGAGGTCTGCGAGAGGCCGAGTTCTTGTGCGCGGCGTGGAATCGACTACCGCGGGTTCTCCTGCAAACTTTCGCGTACAGCGGTGACATTCTCGGCAGACCTTGCGTTTCGCTGACTTACGAGTGGTAAGAACTGTATCGAAAATAAGTTATCTACATTTTTTTCATCAAATCAATTATAAAAAAAATGATATTTTATCCAAACAAATGGGTGATTCTTTATAGCACGGGGTTGAACTTGAACATTGTGAAAACCGGATGAAGTTAATATTATTCTTTCACGAATTTGAGAATTTTTGATCGAACACTTTTCGTCAAGTTCCGGGCAAGTATTTTTATCAAATTTTTTGGACGCCTTAGCTGAAAATTGTTTGAGCTCCTGCATATTCTCAGCTGGCTTATCAGTCTTTTTAAAGACCCTCTTCACAATCGCTCAATAGCGTTCGATGCGCCGAAGCTTAGGGCAATTTGGCGGATTGATGTCTTTCTCAACGAAATTTATATCCTTTTCCGTGAGCCAACTGAGAGTTGTTTTGGCGTAATGCGCCGACGATAAATCCGGACAAATCAGTGGAGGGATACTATGCTTCTGATAAAAAACAGCAACCTCTTCTACAGACACTCAGATCGATAGATTTCCGCATTGATTATTCCGGTGTAGAGTAAAAAATGGTAGACTCCATACCGCAGGAACATATTGCTTGCCATACCATCACTTTTCGACAGACTTCTCCACTTGAATCGTCCTGTTTGCATCGCTTACATCCTCTTCAACGACAGCTGTGTAATATTGTGGACATGGAAGGGTTTTTGAGTCCTCTTTGACATAGGCTCGTCATCCATCAAAATACATGCATCCGGTCGCTGCAAAACTCGCGAATACAATTTCCAGGCCTTTGTTGCTGCGCATTGCTTCTGTTCTGCAGTTTGTTTGGCGATTTTCTGCTTCCTGTAAGTTTGATCGTTTTACGGTCGCAATTGGATCATTCCGACGCTGATTTCTGCTCTATTGTTCAAATCACTTATCAACATGGATTTGTTTTTCCAAATTAGAGCTACAACTTTCTGTTCCAATTTAGGGTTCAAACTTGATGGATTTACACTTGCGTGATGAATTCCAAAGCGCCTCGCCGATAGTCGTATAGTTACACCCTTTTCACGTAGCCATGTGTCCACAACTTTAAGTTTTACGTATTTTCTAATTTTTTGAAAACAAAAAATTTAAACCATACAAACAAGTGAACAAACGAAAGATGACAGTCAAACGCACAGCATGCTATGATGAACACATAAAAAAAAAAAACATAAATATACGCGCACAACGCAAATTTACGTGGATAGCTTATTGTCGATACAATCCTTAGTTGAGCTTTCGCCGATCCAGTTCCTTGAATTTTTTCACTGCATTGCAAATAATCCTTTCGGTAGATCATTGCGTCTATAAAATGGACGAAGCGCTCAAAATCAGGGCTGGCAAATGTCATTTTCAATTAAAAATAACTTACGATTTTTACCAAGCTAGGGTATGTGTCCCTTGACTCAGCCTAATATGCAACGATTGATTACACTATTAACTATAACTCATCAAGTATTTGAGCTGGAAGTAAGGTTTAACTTATTATACACAATTATTACTAAACGCAGTATTGGAACGGATTTTTCTTCAGATTTTCTGATTTTAGGCATTGCCAGCTGTATACGCTTTACCTAACACCAAATTTTACAAAACAAAATAAAATAAATCTGCTTTGAAATACCTGAGTGATTTTCAAATATGATTTATCGGTCATTTGATAATAAAAACATTGTAATTCACTCTACACAGACATTACCCCTTTGGTTTGTATTTTAGGAGCCATTTAAAAAAATATACAACTGAAACTCAGATATGTCTATTGAAAATTTTACCAACAAAAACATGTTTACTACGTTATGAATGCAACAGGCCATAGTTGGGAACATTGAAAAAACATATGTCCTTTACATTGGGCCTACGGTTTGCTGATTAAACCATTGTTATTTTATTTACGTGAATTGTTAGTTTATAACGTGTGACTGTTTTTTGTATATCTAGGCTGTATTACTTGATTTGTCGGTTCATTTTAGCCAAATTTAGATCCTTCGAAGATCGTGAATATTTATAATCTGTTCAGTTTAACTAGTGAAGTCATGGTATCTAAAAATAAAAAAATAAATCGTGAATTACACGGAAGTGAACAACTATTAATTGATTAAAAAAAAGTCTCAATAGATTAGAAATAAATCGGTCATCCTGGTAACAACATGATTTTGTTGATTATCACTGAATAAATGGCATATTTGGTACATAGGCCAAATGAAGGAGCTTGGCTAACATTACATCCCTTACCCTACGTCTGAAAATCTTTTCGGGCGACAAAACGATGATGGAGATTTTCTTCTAAATCTCATCGATCTTTTCGTCATGATATCGCGAGACAGTGTTTTGGTTATCGATATTACAAGCGCCTTTATAGACATTAATGTTAGTTTATTAGCGAAACTTCCACTCCTTCGATTGCATATTACTACTTGGCTGATTTTTAGTAGACTGGTCAAAAATTGAGGAAATAAAATCATATGGGAAACAAATCTCATGACTGCATGATGGTTTGAGAATGACAAGAAAGCTCATGATGATTCGTTTCTTCTCGTAATTGTGAGATGACCTGTTTTTTCTTTGTCGCATGACGGCCGTGAGTTTTGCCAGCACTGATCGGAACGTTGCAGGCAAAGAACACTAATTTTGATAAACAATGTTATGATTAGCAGGTGTTCTCTCTATGGTAAGACAAACTGAATAAATGATAGCTAATCTGACATATGTGACTTCAACAATATGGCTGTAATCAATTGTCAAAATTAGGAAATTTATAATTTATTTATCATGTTTGGCTAAGTCTATCTACAAGAAGTCAGTTAAAGAGCGAACACGAGATTATTGCAACACAGTTCATTTACTGGATAATTATATGTATTAATTAGATAAAAACCAAATATGCAGGGCAGCTTTAAATATGTATCAAGCTCAGTTTACATACAATGGATCAATTATTGGAGGTTGTTTGGTAAAATACCCGACACTTTCGCTTCACACCATCCATAAGAGCTTGTAAAGTCATACACGGTACCTTTTTCTCATTTTATATCCACATCCTACGCATGTCATTTCCATCCCTTAATTTCTCCTTGTTTAAAGATCTTTCGGGTCGATACAGTTTTAGTTTTTGTAAAAAGTATAAATTTTTTGTAAATTTCACTGTAGATATTCAATAGTAAAAATTTGGAAAGAAGTTCATTTAAGTAAATCTTTAATAAACCGTGCCCAATTTATTCTCATACACTTTTTCTTTTCGATGTGGTCGTATAACTACACCACAGTTGTTGCGAATGAATTGGTGTAGTTCTTCTTTTGAGTTGTGTAAATGACCACGTACAAGGTTTGCATGTTATAAATCAGTATCTTTCTTTCGCAAACTCTGGCGCTACTTCATGACGCGATGTTTCAAAAGTTTTTGGATAGCGAGCACCCGGGTGCCATTTTTAGAAATCTAAAATACTTAGGTGTGAAACGCAATTTTACAATTTGAGAAGGTACCTTGACACCTCCTGGGCTTTTACTATGAACGAAATAAATCCAGATTACGTCATGAAAATTTTACAGTTCCAAACAAAATCATGGTTTGGGGGGGAATTTGAAATTACCGCTCATTATCATTCAAATAGTCGTCAAGGGTAAAGGCCATTAACTTAAAAAATTTGTGTAAAAAAAAGTTTTAAAGAAAGTTGCTAAACAAATGTCCGGTGAATGTTTGGCAATGGCCATTAAATGTTCCATCAAGATGAAGCACCATCCTTCACGGAAAATCTGAGCTGGGGCAGAAAGAATTTGGTGGAATTTTGGGCCAAAATGAATGGTTTCCAAGCTAACCGGATCTTTATCCACTGGACTATTTTGTAAGGTCATACATGCTGTCAAAGGTGATGAGCACAAGGTTTCAACTTTGGCACGATTTAAGTCCTGAATGCAGCAAATATGGGACGAGAAGCGTTTCGCCAATGTAAGTCGTGCGTGCCGTCTGTAAAGTGTTAGAGAAACAGTTCAATCTGGTCAAAAAGATCAAAGGGAGAGTTATTCCAAGACACATTATGTAATGTATCAATGTGGCATTGCCTTTCAATCAATGTGAATAATAAAAAAAAAATCAGAATATATTGCATACGGTGTATTATAGAATCATGAGAATTGATTTGATTGTGATGCAATATATATCATAGATGTCGTAAATCACGAAATTTTCAATACATCCACTTTTTTTAATTCATTTCTTGTGCGGCTTTGAATAATATGTTCTCTATAATCTACATTCAGCTCTTCAACTTCACATTAAAATGAAAATACTCGCTCTACGTCTCTTGATACAATAGAACTCTACCATACCAGGTCTGTTTTCTATCTTTTGAGTAAATTTGTTTGTCCTCTTGGCCCTTACCCTACCAACCGCAAGTTCTCAAGATCAACACGAGCTTGGAAATGAATTATTGTTCCTTTGATCACGATAAACATCCATTTTATTGGCATTTTATTTGTGATTGCTTGGTTATATGTTTCCTTTTTTTTGGCAGTAACGATGTCATCAACATGGGTCTCGTTTCTATCATTCGGGAGTAGGTATTTCCCTTGGGATCGGAAGGGGCCAACCTCGAGTGCTTGTCGACACTTCCTGCACATGGTCTCGGTTTGTATGTTGCTGACTATGCAGAAACATCCACGATGAGACCGTAATGTTCACTGGAAGGAGCATGATACTTTATTTGGCGTAAAATTTAGCGCTCCATCCTAGAACTTTGTTATTGTTGGCAAAGTTGTGCAGGTTGAGAATTGAGGCTTTCTTGTGATCTAATCATCTAAAGTCGTTCGTATGACGTTTTTCAATATATTTTTTTCTGAAGCTTTCCGAGTTTTACAGCCTACTTATATTTACAATCACTGTACACTGGGCAGCCAAAATAAAGTTGTTTGTCTAGTTGTGTTAAACATAGGAACATACACAGAAACAAATAATGAAGGCAAGGCAAGCATAAACAACGAAATTCTTTGATATCTTTCATACGCTATACAAAAATGTTTGCAATCATCCATACGACAGACCTGATTCCAGTGATATCTGGCTTAAAATAACATGAAATACCCCATGAATTTCGGCCAAATTTAGCATTCCTTTAATGTTCATTAGATACCTCATAAAATTAAAATTTTTTTTTCAAAGTGTGTATTTCAAATTGTTTAAATTGTCCTAAGATTTTACGTTGTTGGTAAAAAGGGTCTCAGACGTAGGCGAGTATAGCGCTCTACCCTATTTTTTGCTAATAACATATCAGATTTGGAGATGTTTGAGACGCCACGACACCAACGGCACCTTGTGACAGTTTTTTGAAAATATTGACGATGTGATTAAACGGTTTCTGCAGATACGGATGTCACTACGAATGTTGAATTCTGTCATTTTCAGACGCGGTTATGGCAACAGATGTGGCTGTGGAAGCACTTGTTGATACGGAAGCAGATGCGGATGTAGAATATGTTAAACGTTGCCTACGATAACAAATTTCCTAAAACAAAAAGTGTGCGTGTGCGTGTATGTGTGTGTGTATGTGTGTGTGTGTGTGTGTGTGTGTGTGTGTGTGTGTGTGTGTGTGTGTGTGTGTGTGTGTGTGTGTGTGTGTGTGTGTGTGTGTGTGTGTGTGTGTGTGTGTGTGTGTGTGTGTGTGTGTGTGTGATATTTTTTGTAGCCATCTTTATTTATAGCGCAACGTGCACGGTAGCTTTGTGAAAAGACCGAGAAGGATTCAATTCTAATGCGGAATATTTCAAATCTGTCCTTACCAGGCCGACCATTCCAATGTTGAGAGAGTTTGTTTAATTTGAATTTATCTTACCAATTGGCAGAAAATGGTGGCTAAAAGAATTGTACATTTCTCTTCGTCGCATACCTTTAGCATTATGCATAATTAATAAATGGCTGCCGTCACGAGCTATTGAAATCAATTGGTAGACAGCGATGGCTCAAACAATTTTAATTTGCTCATTGCGGTCGTCGTAAAGAAAGGACTCAAGTACCACATTCTACCTCACACTCATACTTCTGTTATCGAAGCGTAGGGTGTGGAGATGGATACAACTTCCGCAAGCATCTTATTCATCGCCGTCTATTGCCCTCGCCAGTGTGCTGACAGCAACGGATCGGCAACGAAATTCAACGACCTGGCCACCATCGCTCGGACCACTTCCCGGTTCATCATAGGCGGGGACCTCAATGCCCGGCTCGAAGCTTGGCGGAACTATCGGCGGAACCGGAATGAAAGTCTGCTATTCGACCATGCCCAGCTCGGACTGTACACGGTGCAGTTCCCAGACGAACCAACATTCATCTCGTGGGGGGGGAACCCCCCCCCCTTGGAAATTTTCCTGCCAAAAACCCACATATATACCCCGGCGGCGCCCACAGCCCCCCCCCCCCCCCCCCAACGGGGGGGGGGGAAAAGGGAGGCCCCCCCCGGGGCGACTACCACCACGTTAACAGGGCGACGTTCGGACGAACGGTAGACAACAACATCGACGAGAATCCGCCGCTCGACACCGTTGAGGACATTGACCGAGCCCTGGAGGGATTGCAACGAGCCATAGATGTGGCAGATGAGGCGTGCGTGCAACGAGTTCCTGTGAGGGGTAAGCTTGTCGCAATTGATTCCCACACCCAACTTTAGATCCGCTTAAGAAATATTCGTAGATGCCAGTTTCAGAGGACTGGGGATCAGGACAAAAAACAAGAAGTGGCCAATCTGAATAGGCAGATTGCTTCCAGAATGGTCTCACTCCGAAATGAAAATTTCGGGCGCATGGTCCAAAATCTGGACGACCGCTCCAGACCATACTGGAAGGTTGCTAAGGTCCTGAAAATTCATCCCAAACCTGTTCCTCCTCTCAAGGTCGCCAACAACATCTTAACTACCCCTCAGGAGAAAGCAAATGCGATTGGCAATCACATCACTTTGACGCATTTGCTTGGCTCGACTATCCAAAGTCCGCTCGTAGGTCAGGTTGAACAATGCGTCCAAAATCTGGATGGATCTTGTGTCGTTCCTCCGGAGGATAGAATCACTGTAGAACAAATTTGCCCAGCGCTGAAGTTCTCCAAAAACATGAAGGCTCCCGGGTTTGGCGGAGTATTCAACTTAATACTTAAAAGACTTACCATCAAAGTCTACTCTTTACTGAGTGCCATCTTCAACAGATGCTTGGAGTTGCACTATTTTCCAAGCATCTGGAAGATGGCAAAAATCATCCCAACCCACAAACCCGGCAAAGATCCAACTTCACCCACAAGTTATAGACCAATCAGCCTCCTCTCAGCGCTGAGCAAATTGTTCGAGAAACTAATTCTCAACCGTCTGCTTGCGTTTGTTGAGGAACACAACATCCTTCTTGCGGAGCAGTTTGGGTTTCGGAAAGGCCATTCCACCACACATCAACTAGTACGGGTGATGAACCACATCCGAAGCAACAAAGCTGTATCCAAGTCCACAGCCATGGCATTGTTAGACGTCGAGAAGGCGTTTGACAATGTCTGGCACGACGGACTTGTATACAAGCTTTGTAACTTCAATTTTCATCTCCATCTCATCAAAATCACCCGTAACTACCTTCAGCAAAGGTCGTTTAGGGTATCGGTAAATAACTGTCTCTCAGACACCTTCTCCATCCCCGCAGGAATTCCTCGGAGAAGCCTCTTAGGCCCCCTGCTTTACAGAATTTACACCTCGGAAATTCCCCCTCTCGGCGACAGATGTGTGTTCTTTCTGTTTGCAGATGACACAGCCATTGCAGATGACACAGCCATTGCCGTCAAGGGCCGAAAGGCCTTTGAAACCACCACCAAACTCCAGCGATCCCTAAACACCTTTGCTGACTATGCTAAAACCTGGAAAATCAAAATCAATGCCTCCAAAACCCAAACAATAATGTTCCTGCACCGATATTCCGACAAACGCAAGCCCCCTCCGGATTGCACCATTATCATGGACGGCATTGAGTGGTCCGCCAAAGTCATCTACCTAGGGTTGATGTTTGATGAAAAGCTCCTCTTCCGCTCGCATGTAGATAGGGTCGTAGTTAAGTTTTCCGCCCTAGTTAGGTGCCTGTATCCGCTGATTTGTCGCAGATCCCACCTCTCTAGGACAAACAAACTGGCCGTCTACGAACAAATCATAGCACCTGCGCTACTTTATGCAGCGCCGGTGTGGGAATCATGCGCGTGCAGACCCACAGGAACAAGGTCCAAGTCGCCCAAAACCGTGCTCTGAGGATGATCCTGGATCGTCCTTATGACACCAGGATCACAGACCTCCACCAGGAGGCAAACATTTTAAAAATAGATGAGAAAATAGCCACAATCACAAACAAATTTGTGCAGAAATGTAGCACTTCTGAGCATGCTCTCGTCAGCAGCCTGTATATAGTAGGTTAAATGTAAATAGTAGGATTAGTGTAAATAGTAGGTTAAGATAGAAGTAGTTTGTACACACACTCGACGTTCGATAGCTGCAGCAGGCCTTTTCGCTCTTTTGGGTGGCTTGATCGCTCTGAGGCGGCATTTTGAGCGTTGTGAATCATAATTCGAGTGGTAAATTTTGTTTCACAGTGTTCGGAGTGTTGCTTCGGAGTGGTTAGGTCGCTTGGGGGAGCGGGGGAGGGGGCCTGTTGCGGTTGTCGAATGTCGAGTGTAGTAGTTTTTAAGTAGTCTCTTTTCCAATTTCAAACCAAACCAACTCCACCAAGGTGGTATATACTCAAACAAGCCTTCAAGGCTAGCAACTTAGAATATTAATTAATTAATCAAACGATCAAAGATGAAAAGGTAAACCTGCATCACTTGTATACTGAAATCCCATGTAAACCCAAACAAAAAGCTGAAATAAAAGATCATTAGTCAGTTAGTTAGTCAGCAATTTTACTCAATAGTGTCGCAGTACTGGCGGATCATCACCCCAAGGACAGCACGGCAATAGTAGACTCGGGAACCCAAGCGCCTGAACGGGGGAGGGCAAGGGGCACACCACACGACCAACGACGGCCAACACACGAGCGGCGGCGCCGCCCGGCCCGCCGGCGGAGCGGGGAGGGGGAGGGGAGGGGGGAGGGGCGACAGAGAGGGGGATAGTGGGGGGGCGCAACGTGCTCGGCAGAAATAACCTGCTTCGTGAAAAGACCGAGAAGGTTTCAATTCTAATGCGAACTATTTCAAATCCGTCCTTTTCAGGACGAACAATCCAATCTTGAGAGAGCTTGTTTAATTTTAATTTATCTAACATCTTACCAATTGGCAGACAGTGGTGGCTAAAACCATATTAATTTTCTCTTCGTTGCATACCTTGAACAAAGGGCAAAATTTTAAAATGGCTGCCGTCACGAAAAATTTGAAAACCGGCCGTTAATAATTCCATCGTTTCTTGATAGATTTAATTTTGAGCTGAAATTTTTGCGCTCATCTAGATGTTTTTACGATTGCCATTTTATTCTCTCAAGTATTTAAAATGTTAAATAAAAGATGTATATTTTCGCGTACATATTCATCAATAGGCATTGGAAAATTACAAAGAATGTTGCGTTCCGGCAAGTATCAAGAAATTCCCTATCACAGACAAAGTTTTGATCCCCGAACATGATATTCTGAAGTAACATTCTCTGCTCTCCAATTAGTACCATTAAGAATAGTTATTCTCTTGTGTTAACGATTCGCGTTGGTTAAGAGTTTTACTTCTAGGAACAAACAGGTTTTGAGAAACTAAAAATGAGAATAAGTACGATGCCTAATCGATTTGATGCCAACCGTCTGCGATAATTTCGGAAGCACGGTCAAATCGATCAAACGTTAAACCCTCCGAAACGACCATGTACCGATCCTCGGAGACAGTACCTACGTAGCAATGCTCCACTACGAAACTAAAGAAACTAATCAAATGGTTCAACGTAGTCTACGTCAACTGGTCTTGTGATACACACAACCCCACTGATTTTTTAACTTTTAGAACAGTTGCCCGCATTGTTATGCCTAATTAATTATCTAAAATTGCGAAAGTAGTAAAAAAAATCTGTTTGTCAAAGTTGTTCGTTATAAGTTCCAGTTAAACGGTGTTAGAACCCAACGGTGGCCGCCATCTCGGCCTATTTACATCGCCACTTCTAATTTTAGAAACTACAAAGATGCCGGACTTTGTACTCTGCACAGCAGCTAAACAATAATTGATTTTTTTCAAGTGATATCTTTGTAGATTCTTAGATTTTCATCTTCAACAATTCGAAGTGTCGATATAAATCAGCCATGATGGCAACCATATTTGGATGCTGAGGACCACATCTTGCTCTTCACAGTTGTTCTACCTTCATTTAATTTATAATAAAAGTTATTCGATCATGTAACTGACACATTAGAGAAAATGTCCGGCTTATTTTAACTTTTTACAATGACAGCTTCAATTGAAAATACCTTAAAGGATGCCAAAAATTAACAGTCATTGTTGTTAACCGCACAGAAGGTTTCGGACAAGCTGTCATCCCTCATTAAAAGTTGACAAGGGATTTTCTAAAATTTAAACTCCGTTAACGATCGCATGTCTTAAATTATCTTAGTTTGCACTACATCTTCCCTAAGCTTTAGTAACGTTTATTTGCTGAACTTATGATTGTAATTGAGAAAATAAAATGTATTAAATAGAAGTTAAGCATTGTTGACTGTTAATTTCATCTCCCTGCCCTGGTGAAGAACAGGGTCATGAAGTAATTCCTAATTTATTTTTTTCAGAGAGCTGCTAAATTGTTAAAACACCCGATTAATAAGAGAACACTGTACCGAGGTTCTTAGGTTTCAAGCGTCAAGTGTTGATTAGTCCCTAATTAGCATAGTATATAACGCTAAGGGTGTATAATTAATAACCATTTTCCATCAATCTATTGTGGCTGTATAGACGGTCATGTAAAATGTCAGAGCATGAACAAAAGGCAACCTCTTTTGCGATATGAATTGGATTAATCTGTGTGCTGCTGTTCCTTTCATCCCAAAACCTACCGTGGTACCTTCCCGGATAGAGAAAGGGGAAGAGAGAGAGAGAGAGAGAGAGAGAGCGAGAACACATTGATAAGTAGTCCTGGTCCGTTGGAATAGCGCTTTACATGGTGCTTTCGCTCGTTGGAGCATAAATTCGTTTTTGCGAGATATGAAAAAACATAAAACCATTATCTTCAAAAACGTCAACGCCAGAAATCAGAGCTTAAAGTTTCTATTTTATGGTAATTGAATCGGGCTGGTTTCCACTCGGCTCCTGTTCGGTGTGTGTGGTAAAGTGTTTGGCCTGCTGAAGTAGGCTACATCCACATTCTCTCCCCGCTGGGCCGCGGCAAACCCCCATGAGAGGGCCGCGGGGAGATACAGGCTCCTATAAAAAGACAACGATAAACTGCGAACCATCATCGGCGAGGATTCACGCGGGATCCGAGGCATGGCAAGGGACAGCGAATAAGAAGCGCTTTTTGGGGCAAAGCAAATCCCAACCCCGAAGCCGCATACCCTTATTTCTTTGTAATGTACGATAATAATCATAACGATGAACTGAGCGAAAGATGAACGAAATTTTAAGATTAAAATATAGATTCGGTACAAAATGTGGGTGCGACGGATAAAAGGATGAAGTACCTTGTGATCAAAAAGTTCCGGTAATTTGAAAAAAAACACATTTATTTAATTTTTATTTGATATTTATTATCGCCCAAAGTACTCGCCATTAGAGGCAACACACATATGCCAGCGCTTTATCCAATCATCCATACATTTTTTATAGGCCGATGAATGTATGGCTTTCAGTTCTTCCAGCGAATTCTTTTTTATCGCATCAATCGATTCAAAACGCCTACCTCTGAGCGGAATTTTCAGTTTTGGGAAGAGAAAGAAGTCGCACGGGGCAAGGTCTGGTGAATATGGTGCTTGTTTGATGGTATTGGTGGAGTTCTTGGCCAAAAATTCACAAATAGTGAGCGCGGTGTGTGATGGAGCGTTATCGTGGTGTAAAATCCACGAATTATTGCGCCACAATTCTGGCCTCTTCTTTCGAATTGCCTCACGCAAACGTCTCATAACTTGTAAATAATACTCTTTGTTAACCGTTCGACCTTCTGGAAGGAATTCAGAATGGACGACACCGCGAAAATCAAAGACAACGGTCAGTAAAACTTTAATTTTGGAGCGACTTTGTCGTGATTTTTTGGTTTCGGCTCATCTTCGGCGCGCCATTCGGACGATTGTTGACTTGTGAGCATATCAAATTCATATACCCACGTTTCATCACCAGTTATGATGCGTTCCATGAATGTGGGATCGCTATCTGCGTTCGCAATCATCTGTTTAGCGACCTCAACTCGATGCTGTTTTTGCAAAAAATTCAGCTCTTTTGGAACAAGTCGTGCTTCAATGCGTTTCATGCCCAGAATTTCCGTCAAAATGTGTTCGGTCGATCCAAATGAGATATCAAGGAGTACAGCTATCTCCCGAATGCTAATTGTGCGGTTTTCCATAACTAAATTCTTCACGGAAGCGATGTTTTCATCGGTAGTTGAGGTCGATGGTCGTCCAGAACGCGGCATGTCACTCACGCTTTCACGGCCTTCTTTAAAGTCTTTGTGCCAAACAAATGTACGATTTTGTGACATAGAGTCCTCACCAAAGGCTTTTTGCAACATTCTGAGCGTTTCCGCTGCAGAAAATCCGTTTGCAACACAAAATTTCACACAAACGCGTTGTTCCAATTTTTTATCCATGGTAAAAATCGCCGAGCGTCTATTTTTCGACTAACAAAAGCAGTTGTCAAAACAAAACTAATGGATAATTTGCTCTCACACTTTGACAGAATATCAGAACTAGTGTTGCCATCTTACACTAAAAAGATTTTACCGAAAAAATAAAGGCGGCCTTTTTAAATTGAAAATTACCGGAACTTTTTGATCACAAGGTATGTGCCTGCTACACTGAGAGTATGTAAATGGCTCTGCGAGCTTTGCAGGATGATTTCTTTTTAAATGACGTTCCATGCACGTGTCGTAACGAGGCGTTTATGACCAAATGTATAATAAACTGTGGCTCATCACGTCGTCGATTATTGGATATTCTTTTTTATCTATACTGGTTGAACACGAAAAAATTCGGACACGTTAAAAACGTTGCCGTGACGATATTTTATGGTTTTATTTCTGACGTAGGACTTACGTCTCTCTTTTTATCCCTGTATAGGGGCGCCGTTATAAAATTTCTGAAATTGACTGCGTAACGCCCGATTGGAGATTTTGAACGATAATATCTCCTTTCTGACCCACATACATTTTACGATAAGTATTTCATCCGAAAAGTAAACATCTATGCTGAATCCCTGTTGCTAACTTATTCATTACATTTGTTTAATCTAATTAAATAGTACTTAAAAAAATGTCTAAACGCACAAAGCTATTGGTCGAAAATGACATCATATTTGCGCCACGCTTCGATTGGTTCACATTGTCACAGTTACCATGATTATAGAACATGTGGTGACGTCCGACCAACCATCATTTTCCATTTGGATTCTGACTAAACACCGTCAAATCGGACTAAAGGGTGTACGGAATCAAATTGTGACACACACAAATCTAGGGGTTTTTTTTTCATTAGGGCGAATCTACAATTGAGAGATTCTCTCCGGGCTCGCTCTCTTTCATTCATTACAGCGCCATTATAAAACTTTTGAGGGATTCTTTAGTACAGATCGAAACACAACAGTGCTGGCTAGCATACTCTACAAATAGTAGAATGAAAAACGTAAAGGTGATTGGTTTATGAATGAAAGAGAGCGAGCCCTGAGAGAATCTCTAAATTGTAGATTCGCCCTAATGAAAAAAAAACCCTAGAAATATTCGGCAAAATTCACCCGTACAACCAATCATCTTCAAACTTTAAGGGAGTAAAATAAAACATGTTTAGAATATTTTCCCATGTTTGTTTTATTCAATTTCAATTCCATATCCAAATGCCTAAACAACATTTGGACCAACTTTTTTTAGGTGGTAATCTATTTTTTCTTCATATATTCCTCCGATTTCACTTCCTTAGGATGCTTCCAAAGTGCCTGCTTCATAATAGCCCAGTACTTTTCAAATGGCCGCAGTTCCGGTGCGTTCGGGGAGTTTAGATGCTTCTGCACGAAATTGACTTCCTTCTTTCGGCCAGAAAATCGTAGGACCATCGTGTGACCTCAGAAGAGGAAGTAGACGCTTTTGGAGGCATTCCTTTAGGTACATCTGCTCATTGACCGTTCCAGTTGTCACGAATGGGGTGCTCCGCTTTCCACACGAGCAAATTGCTTGCCAAATCATATATTTTTTGGCAAACTTTGACATCTTCTGCTTTCTAACGTCCTCAGGGACATCGAATTTATGATGAGCAGTGAAGAAGTGCAGCCCCGGATGCTGCCAGAAGTCTGCTTTTACATACGTCTCATCATCCATAACGAGGCAATGGGGTTTCGTCAACATCTGTTTGTAGAGCTTCCGTGCACGTGTTTTACCTACCGTATTCTGCCGTTCATCGCAATTAGGCGCCTTTTGAACTTTGTACGTGTGTAGTCCTTAACTTTTTTCGCATCTTGCACGAAAGTTTTGGTTAGATTCAGTTTCTTCGCCACATCTCGAACTGAACTGTTGGGATTCCTCTAGAAAGCTTGAACTACCCGCCTGTGATCCTTAACACTATACGGAGATTCATTTTTGCCACTTTTTTCTTTCCGATCACTTGTCAAACGTTCGTGGTACTGATTTAAAACACGAGACACCGTAGAATGTACCATTCCCAGCTTCCTGCTGATGGCACGATGAGAAAGATCCGGATTTTTTAGGTACGTGTGCCCAATTTCTTTACGACGCTGCTGTTCTTCCGACTCCGACTTCCGAGCAACGATTGCACATCTGCTAGTGAAAATTACACAACGTAAACAAATACACATTGAACTAATTCCAACCAAAATTTCAATAGAAAATACCCAACGGGTAAAAAGTTACAGCCATTTAAAAGTTGTGCAATTTGATTCCTTACAACCTTTAACTGCGCATCGTCAAATTGTCTAGCACACAGTTTTACCTGCTCTACTCTACCTAATAGTCTGGCCGGAGGAAAGGCAAAGGAGGAAAGGTTAAGGGAAAGGCAACGCTCCACCCGAACCGCGTAGGATTGCAGTTCTTAGCATTTCAGTGGAGAATGTTTCATTTTTGAGATTTTTCTATGGACTTTTGCTTGGTCTGCACATAATGGTGATTTATTTGAATGCGTTCCTTATCAAATGTGAGCTCTAGTTGTTTTTACCAATTTACAGAGTTCGGTAAAATTTTAGAGATCTTTGTAAAAAAATCTAAGTGTGTACTCAATTAGGTGCTTCGCAGTATGATCACTTGCCTCAGACGGTTTTAAGCGAATAATTGTTGTAATTATAGGATTTATTATGATGTCAAACATTGCCAAAGCTTTTTTGCTTCTAAAGGGTGTCCACGATGAAATTGTCACACTATGAAATTGCTCTAACTTTTTAACCGTTGGGTAGAATTTAATGAAAATTTGGGTGGATTTAGTTCATAGTGCATTATTTAAATCCTTTTGAAGTCCTGTGATCAAAACTCGTGGAAATGGAGTCGAAAGAACAGCTCGTGCGTGATAAAATCTTGCGCATTCATCACGAGAACAAGGATCTCTCGCATCGTTCCATCGCTAAAACGTTGGGAATCGCGAATTCCACGGTGTCGCGAGTGATTAAGCGGTTCGAGGAACGGGTGACCACCGATCGGAAGCCCAGAAGTGAAGGAAAAAGTATTTCGTACAACATCAAAAATCACAACCGCGTAGTTGGGGCCTTCAACCGAAATCCGAACGCCTCCGTTCGGGATGTGGCTAAAAAGCTGCACCTAAGCCGAAGTTTTGTCCAGAAGGCCAAAACTAAGGCTGGGCTTCGAACGTTCAAGGTACAAAAGGCCCCTAATCGCGACGAGAAGCAGAACAAGTCCGCCAAAACCCGTGCAAGGAAGTTGTACCTCAACATGCTGACGAAAGTTGAATGCTGCATCATGGACGACGAAACATATGTGAAGGCCGACTTCAAACAGATCCCCGGCAACCTGTTTTTCACGGCCAAGGATAAGTTCAGCGTTCCGGAGCATGTCCGCACTCAGAAGATGTCCAAATTTGCGAAGAAATTCCTGGTTTGGCAAGCCATCTGCACGTGCGGGAAGCGGAGTGCACCTTTCGTGACCCAGGACACGATGAACGGACAGGTGTACATAAAAGAGTGCCTCCAGAAGCGGCTGCTTCCTCTCCTGAAGGTCCACAACGTCCCAACAATCTTCTGGCCGGATTTGGCCTCATGCCACTACTCCAAGGACGTGCTGAAGTGGTATGCGGACAATAAGGTCAATTTCGTGCCGAAAATGTTCAACCCTCCCAACACTCCGGAGCTCCGCCCCATCGAGAAGTACTGGGCGATTATGAAGCAGCACCTTCTTAAACGACCTAAGGTAGTGAAGACAGTCGAGGAACTGAAGAAAGTATGGGTTTACATGCAAAAAACGGTTGATTCACAGGTTGTGCAGAATCTTATGGCCGGGGTTAAGGCCAAGGTGCGGGCATTTGCGTATGGACTGTAAATAAAATACGAGTAAAATGGTAAAATGAAGTTTAATAGTTATTTCTCAATCCCTGAAAATTTGATGGCAATCGGATGAAAACTCGAATTTTGCGAATCAATTTTGTGTGTGGCAATTTCATCGTGGACACCCTTTACTATAGTGTTGTACGACGGATAAAGATTCACACGCTCCATGGTAGTAATGTATTGTGCCTTGCTGAAATCATTTCTGCATGTGAAGCCGATTGCTTTTTCGGGAGACATTAATACAGCGATATCATGGCTGGTTTCAGATGTAAATGAGTCTACAAGATCTGATTCTGGATTTTTCGCATTTTTTTCAAATACCTGTCCAGAATTACGACGACCTTCTGCCCTTGCAATCCCAATTCTTTGGTGTAAAATTTTGATTCTATTTCCCGCAGGTGGTACGCTGAGTTCTTCTGCAGCTTTTGGAGAATGGGTTTAGTAGCTTTCTCTTCCGTGAAGTTTTGGAGAATTCACTGCAAAAGTCACATTTCCGCGCAGCCAATTATCACTCTGATTTGCAGCAGATAGCGATTAAATTCACCGTGTTATTTCATCAACAAGTTCTAACAAGAGTTACTATGTTTCTTTGCAAACACTAATTACGAAACAGCACTTCTAACTGAAAACCGTTAAGCTACTATGGTCAAACAGCAAAAAATCCAATATTGAAATTACTCATAAATAATATTGGAAGTAGAGACCTTCATCAGGACAGTTTTTCTTAGATAGCTTAGGGTGTCTCTACAAAAAAAAACAAGTGATTTGCTCTTACTTTTTTATTTCAAATTTTCCAACAAAGTTGCTTTGGGACGGTTTTTAGAACTTAAAAAGATGTATCTTTTGACCTATAAATCCTGTCGATATATTTTACAGTTAGCGAGTTATCTAGGATTTCCTCTTAAAATTACGCCTTTTTCAAATGTGTTTTACCCAATTTAAAAAAATAACCTATCACTAGTTTTCAAATATGATATGCAATAATATAAAACCTTTCAAATGCAGTTGAGACATTTTTTTTTGTCTGTCCCAACCAAAGAGATTAACATTTGAAAAAGTCCTATTTGTTTACAAAAACTATAATAACTTTTGTTTGACATACGGTAGCGACGATTTCAGTACATCAAAAGTTGTATCTTTTATTGTTCTAGAATCAATGGGAACACAGCTTTGCTGAAAATTTTGAAATAAAAAAGTTAGAGCAAAATAGCTGATTTTTATAGGGACACTCTAAGCTACGTAGGAAAAATTGCTCGAATTCGGTCATTACAAAGGCAAGAAAAATGTTATTCAACCATAGTTGCTTAGAATTTTTTCATCTACAACTGTTCCTAAGAATATATGTCTTTATTTCGGCAATTAAAAAAGTTAGATTTTCTATTTCTCTGAAAACAAGGACCACCCTAGTTTCCATTCATACCAAAAGAAGGGCTTTATTATTAGAAACAACATTATAGAAGACAACTTTGCTCCAAAACTCCAAACTAAGACTGAAAATGTATCTTTCCAGCTAAATTTGCATTCTGGACCACTGTGCAATGGTATCCGACGACATTATATAAATATATTTCTTCACATCAACAAGGAGTCCTACGTTAGCTTTGCAGTTATGTCACTGACATAACTCACCCTTTTGTTTTTTATTCGATTATTTTCCGTCGGCCTATTTCATCACGTGGTGACAACCACCGAAGTCAGGAAGACGAATCCACCACCTGGACATATCGCACTCATTAACACATGAGCCGGGACAAACGGTTTTACTTCCCTTCCGAAGGAAAACGTGACCAGAGATTGTTTCACTGGCAAGTAGCAGTCACGCTTACCACGGCTCCAACGGCGCCGGTTTTAACAAACATTGTTAACAAAATACGTTGATGTGGCTTGGTTGAGCTGCAGAGTGTGCTCTATTTTGTTTTTTTTTTTTCATTTTCGTCGAAGGGTCGAAGAAAGAAGAGCAGCGTATCAAAATTTTGTACGCGCATAAGCAAAATACAAATTATTCCAACGCCAAATCAACCGCGAGGAATGTTATAAAAGTGTTCGGAGAACGTCTGCCAGGAAGCCGGGATCAGGAGGAAACCGAAACCAGGAAGCCACAGCGACCGGAAAAACAGTGGCCAGCATTTTCAATCGCAATCCCAACCTTCCCATCAGAGATATCAAAAACAAAATAAGAAAGTCCCACACAATAGTGCAAAGAGCAAAGAAACGAGCTGGACTGTCAACATAGAAGGTTACAGTGACACCAAATCGAGATTATAAGCGAAACACAACAGCCAAAGGAAGAGTGCGAAGGTTGTACACGAGTTTGTTGACCAAGTATGATTGCGTCGAAATGGACGATGAAACATACGACAAGGCTGATTTCAAGCAGCTCCCAGGTCAAGAGTTTTATACGGCAACCGGAAAAGGAAAGGTTCAAGATAAGTTTAAGCAGAAAAAAATGTCAAAGTTCCCGAAAAAGTACTTGATTTGGCATGCGATTTGTACCTGCGGGCTGAAAAGCGAAAGTTTCATGATAACTTTCATGGCGCTGTCAACCAAGATATTTATGTAAAGGCATGCTTGCAAAAACGCTTATTGCCTTTCTAGAAGAAACATAGTTATTCCGTGCTGTTTTGGCCAGATCTCGCTTCTTGCCACTACGAAAAAATGGCTAAGGAATGGTACACCGCCAATAGTGTGCAAATCGTATCCAAGGAGAAAACTCGCTGGAACTGCGCCCAATTGAAAAATATTGGGTAATCGTAAAGAGAATCCTCAAGAGAACTAAAAAAAAAGTTGCAGGTGAAAAACAGCTCAAGGCAAATTGGCGTTCAGCATCAAATAAGGTGAATATAACAGCGATAAAAAACTTTATGGAAGGTGTGAAACGTAACGCCCCACAATTCGCATTTTGGGAAATCAGATGCCTAATCGAATAATTTTCCTGTGTTTTGCAGACGAACTTCAAAAAGAAATAAAGATTGATCATTTATATAATAAACTAATCAGTATGCACTTAATCATGTTTGACCAAAATTTGCCCGTTCCACCCGTTATGCTCGTCTTACACTACTATTTGAAACGGTGGATTTTACACCGATCTTCCCATTTCAGTGTCCAAATTACCAGAAATTTTACCTTATCACACAATTGTATGGTTTCAATGCGACGGATCGATAGATTGGAGTACTACTTCGGATGCAGACCAATTCTCGTTGTTATTACACAGTGAACAGTTTCAAACATGTCCCTTGGCTCAGCCTAATATGCAACGATCGATAACATTTTTTATCACAACTCGTAAATTTTTATTTAGCTCTAAGTGATATTAAACTAGCTATACACTTGGTTAGATATGCTAAATAAGAAGTTTGATAGTATGTTTCCCGAAAAGTTACACAATGCATTTTATTAAGTCGGAAACTTTCGAGAGATATTGATGTATTGTCGGTCTATAAGCACCAAATTGGGCCTATTCATGGATGCAACTTCGTTCCTTTCGATAAGTTTATTAAGAAATGCTACCTTCGTACGGTTTTTAATTTTGTTTTTTTTTTTCATGGCATTAACAGCTGTATTTACTCTACCCAACATAAAATTTTACAAACAAACTGAAATAAAACTACTTTGAACAATTTAAGTGATTTTCATACATGTTTTATCGGTTATTCGATAATGAAAACATTATAATTCACTCTATTTAGATTTTGTTCTTTTAGTTTGCGTTAATTTATTTGAAGAATGTTTAACAATTTGAAGGAAATGTTTGAAGAATGTTTCACCGCAATTGAAGAATGTTTAACCGCAAACTCATTTATTAACGTTGAAAGATTACCAGTAAAGCCTGTCCACGTTCAATTTCAGACACCAAAATAATAGCAGCAAAAAAAATACACATAACTCAACAAAACCGACTGCTTATTCCACAGTAATAGAGTTATATCTATGTATACTTCTTCGGCGTTCCTTTGCATTGCGGTATAAACAACCAGACCCAGAAGCTGTTTTAAGACTTCGAGTTCGTATGTTTCGTCGTCCATTATGACACAAGAAAATGTTTGCCAAAAATTGGTTTAAAGCTCCTTAGTACGACTTTTTGCAGTGAAATGTTGCTTGTCATTACGATTGGGCACCTTTTTCACTTTGTACGCCTTCAGTCATTGCCTCTGCTTCACTTTTTGTACGTATGATTTGGACTTCCCAACTTTGCGAGCCAAATTTCGCACAGAAAGATTGGGATTTTTCTCAATAATGGCTACCACCTTCTTGTCCATTTGTCGTGAGCATACTTTTCGATTTGTTCCATTTCCAACCTTCCGATCCACAGTCAAGCGCTAATCTAATGATTTGCAAACACAAAACACGGTACTTTTCGGTAGTTTTAGTTTCTTGGCCAGATCGCGTACCGATAAATTCGGATTTTGCTGCCGTTCGGACAAAATGCATTTGCGCACTTCCACTTGAGGAAAGTGTCCAAAATTTAACATGGACAGGCTTTAGCAACATTTATACCGTGTCCAATATATTCTCATACAAAATAAAACTCCATTTATTTCAAACCGATTATCCAAATTTTATTGATAACTTTACCCATTATATTGCAATATAATACTGATCAACTATAGCATATGTTTTGGAATAACATCGCCTCTAAACTTCTTGACCAGCTCCAGACGTTTTTCGAATCCGTCACAGGCGGCACGCACGACTTCCATCGGCATTTCGTCCCAAATTTGTTTGACTATGGTTTTGAATTGGTTCATATTAGACGCCCTGTGGTCATTTACCTTCGCCAGCATGTATGACCATGCGAAATAATCCAAGGGATTCAGATCTGGTGAACTGGGAGGCCATTCAATTTTATCCAAAAAGTCGGTCAAATTTTCTCGGCACCAGCCCTGAACGAGATTTGTAGTATGCGCTCCGTCCTGCTGAAACACATAGTGATCATCTCCAAACACCTCTTGTACATATGGCTTGACAACTTTCTCCAAAACTTCCGTTTTATAATATACGGCATTCACGTTAACGCCTTTTTCAACGAAAACCAGTGGTAATTTGCCTCGCTTGCAAATTCCTCCCCAAACCATCACTGACGCAGCACTTCGGAACCGTGGAATATTCCTATCACTCTCTGGAACAGTTCTCGAAGAGAGAGCCAACAATCAGTCGTTCTGGACATTGTGAGATTGTTGCAAGACGAATAACTTTTTCGGTTTGCTCTTTCGAGTCGTTTCTGCTTGGAAGGTTCCGAAACTCCGTGAACCTTACGTTTCTTGAAAGCTTGGAATTCGAGGTTGTTTTGCAGTATATTGTGCATTGACGATCTCGAAACATTCAGATCTGCGGCCATTTCACGTCCAGAGCTGATTTTGTGATTTTCGTCTAATCCGTTCCCTGACCACTTTAACAACTCGTGCAGTCCGCACCGTACGAGTACGACCGGATCTCTTCCGGTCATCAAACGAGCAGGTGTCACGGTACTTTCGGATGGTTCGGTACACAAAATCCCGCTTTACTCCGAGGTTTTTCAAATTTCTGAAAATAGCGCCCGGGCGCTCACCTTTGAAAAACTTTTTTATCACCACAGCACGAAACTCCTCCATCGCTGGTAAAAGATAAACACCGAATGAAAACAATCGGACAAAACCTAAAAGCGTTTGTATAAACATAGTGCAAAACTACACCAACACATACCTGAAGCATGATGAGTAGCTGCACGACACCAATGCAAGGAAAAAGTGTATGAGAATATATTGGACACGGTGTATACTACGTTATTAATACAACAGATCGCAGTTGGGTTTTCTTGTTAAATCATTGTTATTTTATTTATGTGAACAGTTAGTTTTTAGCGTGTGACTATTTTCTGTACATCTAAGCTGCATTACTCGATGTATCGGCTTAGTTTAGCCAAATTTAGACCATTCGAAGATCGTTCAGATGATCTGTTAAAATTAACCAGTGAGGTCAAGTAAATTGATGTAAATTGATTAATAACGTCTCAATTGCTTTGTAATTCATCGGTCGTCTCGATAGCAACATGATTTTTTGTTGATTATCGCTGAATAAATTACATATTTGGTACATAGGCCGAATGAAGGAGCTAGGCTTATATTACATCCCGTTAATAGGGTGTGTGCACTAATGTGTACAACAAATAAAGTTACTTGGTTTGAGTTACAGCGGTGATTGAAGGAAGGGTGTTGGTTGCACTGCCGAAATACTGCCTTACTCTGAATTGAACCAAATTGGGTATTTTGTTTCGTTTAATTAACACAAACTGAACATACCAGATTGCATAATGATATTAAAGCGTTGTATTCAATTTAAAAAAAAATCTTATCAAAATAAATCAGTTACTGATATTTGACAGCACTGCGTACATTTTTAAAAACATGTTATTAGAATACCCCATGAGTGTGCAATGCTTTGAAAGCTGTTGATGTTGAAATAAAAGTCTATCATGTTTTGATCAACAAGTATGTTTGGCAATGGAGTCCTACCCCAACTTCAGCCCGCTTAATCCTCACACGAAAGACGACTCAAACACGGCTAAAGAAACAATTAACATTCACCTGTGGGCAAATGTGTCAGCCATAACATTAAAGTTTTAGCTTTATGGCTCGCACTTGACTTTACATGGCCAGCTTTCTCTTCTCGCACTCAAGCCCACCATCGTCATCATCATCACCATTGACGTCGAAGCAGCTTCCGTTTTCGTCTTCTTAAGAACCGGAAAACTAGGCGATACAGAAGAAGCCAAGAAAGTCGTAAACGCGCTTGGCCACGTTTAGTTCAGACGCCATTTTTAACGTTCACCTCGACAGCCATTCTGTATTTCGGATTATAATTAACAGGTGAGAGATTACCGTCATTTTCATGGCTTTATCTTGCCGAAAGACACGGTTAAAAAGTTGTTGCAGATATTTCGAGCTAAGCCGCACTCAGCAGCGAAGAAAGTTTTGTTCTTATACCGTTAGATTTGTGCTTATTTTAGTAGAAAGTTCCAACTTGGATCCATTGCCGTTGATTGCCATCTGAGAAGCGTAAAAGAGACTGGGATAATAGGTGAGGGAGTTATAACTGTTTTTCTTTGCATCTACCTTCCCAAATATCTAGTGAAGGCTTACTAAAAGCCGTGAGCTGACTTTCACGGAAATACTGGGTTGGTATCATCCATGCAGTCACGATTTGATCTGCATGCTAATGCTATAAGAATAGATTTCCTTGTCCAACACACTGTTGGCTAGGACGGCCTCAGGATATATATCAAACAGATACAAACTGGAGGACTGCTAAGCCGATCGAAGCAAGGGAAAAGGAAGGAAAGTGTTGAAACCAAAACTAAGGGTGCTTCATGGCAAAGATGGTGAAAAGTTTTGTATAGTATGAAGGTAGGAAGATCATGAATCGATGATAAAAAGATTAAAGTCCCTTGGGTGACATTTTAGCTCGCAGAAGGGGAAGAAAGCGAAGGCAACAGAAATAATGTAATCCAGATTTCATAAAACAAAACGAAAATAGCGTGTCCTCTGGTTGGTGAGAGATTTATTGAAGTGGAAACTCTATCCGGAGATGGAATGTTCCCAGCGGAGCCACGCTGATTACGGCTAGGATGGGGATGAGGATCAAGCTTGGAACAATTCACGTTCGACAGAAAATGTACTCTTCCGGTTACAGTAGATTGACTTGCTTCCAAGATGGTGGATAACCAGAAATTCCTTCGCAACCCATGATTGATGTTTCTTTTATTTGATGTTCGTGCCACCGAGAGTCTAATGAGATAAGTGCTTGATTGATCGTTGATTATTCGCTTTCATGGCTCCGTCTGCTACATCTGGCAACGGTTTATGTTGTTCTGTTGATTGACTTTATTGTTCTTGTTGCCCGACAAGCTGTATGTGCGGTACAAACAAAAAAGTTTTCCTCAACTAAGAGTAACAAACCTAATCCATTCCGGAAGTCAATCAGCGGGATGGACTCGAATTAAATTGTTCTGCCAGAAAGCATCATGTGAGAATGTTGTTTTCCCTAGAGAGTGTCGAAAAATTTGGAAACAAATGTGTGAAACGTGCTAATTCTAGTAGTATGCATGCACATGAGTGATATTCATCAGGGGGCGCTGTTTTTCAACATAACTTAATCCCATGTATGAAAGGTGGGGTACGATGCAATATTGAGCAAGACGGTGTCTCAATCACAATTCTTTATTTATTCGTTAGAAATATAATCACTTCTTTATCAAACGGTAATACTACGGTAATCCTTATTACCCGTATATATTTTAAGACCTTAATTTAAAAATGACTAAATTTTGAGTTCATTTGCACACGTGTTGGCATTAAATTAAAAATAACAAAAGCTGCAAAAAAACAGATGGAAGACTTAATGTTATGATTCTCAATACTTACATGGCCGTTGACTTCGGTGTAAGCATCATGCACATCACTTATGTCGTTTTCGGTTATTGCCAGTGCGGAACTGGGTTCGCCCTAGGTCCGCCCTAACAGCTGTCAAAACGTTTTTTTATTCAATCGGGTCGGACCTGGATCCGCTCTGGATCCGACCCAACATCGATGAGATTCGCTCTCAAGTTTTTTCGAGGTCCAACCTGGGTTCACCAACACGCACACACATAACTGTCAAAATAAAATGTTTATGTTTGTTTATGTTTATGTTTTGCACTAATACCATCATATTAACTCGACTCTGGATCCGTTTTTGTTCGGTAATTGCGAGTCAGAGTCAGACCTGACCCAGGTTTAAAACCGAAAACGACATTAGTAAAACTGGTATCGTAGGGGATTTCACACGTCGTTATAAGATGTTTTACAATTACGTCCGAGTGTTGAACGCAGACCAGTGCGCATTTCATTGCCAGGTGGTGTTTAAATCATTCATCCGTTGTTGCCTGTCGAGAGCACCTAAGGCAACGCTATTTTAAAAATAAAGGAACTTTCTGTCATTGTTTGATAATCGGTTGGGATTTTGTAGTCGCAAAACTTCGGATAAAAGGTTAACATGAAAGACAACAAATAGCTGCAGAGACGACCATTTTAAATGCTGGGTAGACAAACCTTCTGCAACACCACAAACAGTATAAGAATTCCTCACATTTTTGTTTCTGTATTATCGAGATTTTCAGCCTCTGACTGGTTCGTCTCACGCTTAGATGAGAATACCTTAAGATCTTTTAAAAGTACCGATAATCGCTCAAAAGTGCACATAACCAAATTATGCGTTAACACAGATTACCTAATATTAGGTAATAGTATTGAACGAAGATAAACGTAAAAAATTACCGATTTTTTATCGTTACTTTTTACTGAAAATTGGGTTTTTTTCTTGAAGTTTAATTTTTTGTAATGCTATAAAAGAAGGCATGCAATTTTTAAATTTTCCCTTGGGGGTTTAATTTTAAATTTTTTGCTTTAAAAAAAAAAAAAAATTTTTGGTTTTATTTTTTATAGAAATATATGTTTCTGTATTAAAAAAAAAATAGTAATAAATTATTATGGAAATAATTTTCTGCATCGATCCAATATTTTGACATGTTTATTTTTTCGCCTCGGGTTGACTCCGAATTGCACCTTGGGATTCATGTTAGTCCACAAGCATCCATCTGAGCTAGAATCAACTAAAAGAATGCAGATGTTTTTTCTTCAAATATTGGGACATGAATAAATTATTTCTTGAAAGATTAATAATAAAAATAATTACCTCTCCGCTATAACAAAATGGCCTCGATATGGCTACCGCGTTGCTTCAGCGACGAAAAATTTATTCAATTTTAGGTAAATAATAACGTCCAATATTTGAAAATGAACATTACCCATATGTCAGTAAAAATTACTGTTTATTATCTTTTAATTTTACCGATATATTGGGTATTGTAAACATTACCAAATTTTAGGTAAAATAAAAACCTAATTTTAGGTATTCTCATCTTAGCGTGCATAGAAGTGCGACGTTCAGGAATACGTTGCGTCAGCAGCAGCAGCAACAGATCAGTAATATTAGTTAAGTTTATTTTCCTCTGTCTCTCATCCCACTAGAGTTAGTTTATTTTGTGTGTGTTCCTATTTTGTGTTTGTGTGTGATTTAAATTTGGGGGGGTACCCAAAGAAGAGGAAGGGGTGGTGGAGGGGTTTGGGGGGGGTGGGAGGGCTTGGGGGGGGGGGAAAAACCCAAAAAATTATGAGAAGTGGGGGCGAGCGGCGGGAAAAGAAAGTAAATTAATTGGGGTCGGGGGGGGGGGGTTGGTGGTGGGTAGGGGGGGGGGGGGGGGGGGGGGGGGGAGGGGGGGGGGGTGGGGGGGGGGGGGTGCGCCTGGGGAAGTAAAAAAAAAAAAAAGAAGAAGAAGGAAGTGGAATCTATACAAATCCTTTTGCTGCTCTGTCAGATGACGAGTTTGATTCGGACTTGGTTGAGGAGGGGACATCTTTCAGTTTTCCGGAAGGTGCTTCACGGAAGCGAAGACGCATCCGAGCAGGGAAAGTAGCTGAACAGAAGCCCCAAATCCACATGCCCAATTCAAAGAGCAGCGGAAAGAAGGCTAATCCGAATCCTCCTGGTTTTTGGAAGTGCCAACTACACACAGGATTTCCCATTTCTTCCAGGGACATCCAAAACCCCTGATGCCACGATTTTAAGAACAGAAGCCCCCTCTTCATCTGGGCTGTTCTCATTCGATGATATTGTGGAAGGTATTTTCAAGTACCTCGAAATTTCTGACCATCTTAAAAGCATTGTTATGGCAATGCTTCCCACTGTGAAAACGTTTTTGTTGAAATTAACATTAAAGTGGCCCCTCTTTGCCGCTATCATTTCCTTCGATGGATAATTTGTCCAAAAGAGGTCGGGGATTTGATCACTGTTCTGCAGTGGAATTGTCGAAGTCTTATTCCTAAATTGGAATCATTTAAATTTTATTTCAATATATCGGTTGTGATGCATTTGCTCTTTGTGAAACATGGCTTTCACCCGAAATCGATCTTCTGATTCACGATTTCAACATTATTTGGCTTGATCGTGAGGATTCACGTAGAGGAGGAATACTTTTGGGGATCAAAAAGTGTTACTCCTCCTATAGAGTGAATTTTCCTCCTATTCCAGGCATTGATGTTGTCGCATGTCAGGCTGTTATTAAAAATAAAAGCCTTTGCATTGGTTCCGTTTATATTCCTCCTAGAGCCTCAATAAACCAGAAACAACTTTCAGATATTTGTTCGATTCTTCCTGTTCCACGTTTGGTGATGGGAGATTTTATTTCTCACGGTACAGGCTGGGGAGAACTGTACGATGACAAACGGTCTTCTTTGATATATGACCTCTGTGACAACTTCAATATGACCGTTCTCAACAATGGAGAAATTACACGCTTGGCTGGCCCATCCTCACTTAGCAGTAGGTTAGACCTCACACTTTGCTCGAATTCATTATCGTTGAAATGCACGTGGAATGTGATCCAGGATCCCCACGGTAGTGATCATTTGCCTATTAAAATTTCGGTTGCCACCGGGCTCACTCCGCCGGAATCCATCAACGTCACGTATGATCTAACTCGTAATATCGATTGGACAACAACGGTAACAACGGTAGAAGGGCTTCCACCGCTGGAGGAATATAACTTCCTCTCCAACCTGATTTTAGACAGCGCGCTTCAAGCTGAAACTCGACCAGTTCCAGGAACGTCGTTTCGTAGGAAACCTCCATCAAGGCCAAGAAACGTGGTTACTAGCGACAATTCGTGGACGGGCTATTGCGTGAAACATCTACACTCAGTAGCAAAAAAAAAGCCGAGCAAAATTTTTCTTCCAAAAAATGCCATGTTGAACCTTCTGTTACTTTGTCAATTATCAATATTTTTGGCTGAAAATTTGACAAAATTATAATCAATGTATAGACCTTATGTGACCAAAATTTCATGCTGATTATATTAAAAAAATTTGAGTTTTCATAACATATGTGAAAAAAGTCATTTTTGGACATACCAATTTCAAAAATCCGTATTTCTGTGAAAAATTTAGGTAACATACTCAAAATTTTATCTTTTTTCACATATGTTATGAAAATGATGTGGACAAAATTTAGAAATGTTATCAGCATGAAATGGTTTGGACTACAGCTGGCGTCAAATTTGACGCACCAACGTTTATTTTTTTGTCAAATTTTCACCCGATATTGACCATGCTGAAATATCGGTGCACAGGATTAAACATGCCATTTTTTGGAAGTAACATTACTCGGCTTTTTTTTGCTATCGAGTGTATGAATACTCTTTGGAATACGGCGCGAAGATTGCGTAACAGAACTACGAACAACGAGAACGAAGAGTATTCGGACCAATGGATCCTCAAGTTCGCGCGAAAAGTTTGTCCAGATTCTGTTCCAGCACAAATGTTTCCTCGCGAAACCACGAATTCGATAGATGAGATCAGCCAACCTTTTTCAATGGTAGAACTCTCTCTCCTTTCGTGTGGCAATACGGCTCCAGGGGCTGATAGAATCAAGTTCAACTTGCTTAAGAACCTCCCAGACGTCGCAAAGAGGCGCATGTTGCACTTGTTTAATCAGTTTCTGGAACCCAACATTGTACCGAATGACTGGAGACGGGTGAGAGTTATTGCCATTCAAAAACCTGGTAAAACCGCGTCCGACCACAACTCCTATTGACCAATCGCGATGTTATCTTGTATTCGAAAGTTGTTGGAGAAAATGATCCTTTTCCGTCTGGAAAAAATGGGTTGAGACGAACAACCTGCTTTCAGATACTCAATATGGTTTCCGCAGGGGTAAGGGAACGAACGACTGCCTCGCGTTGCTTTCCACAGAGATTCAGTTAGCTTTTGCTAAAAAAGAGCAAATGGCTTCTGTTTTCTTGGATATCAAGGGGGCTTTTGATTCAGTATCCGTTGAAGTTCTCTCATATAAACTCCACGCTTGTGGTTTTTCATGGGCTTCTCTCATGAAACCTCTACAGATTTTCGATTTAGCTTCATGGGTCTCCCCCAAGGATCATGTTTAAGCCCCCTTTTGTATAATTTTTATGTCAAAGACATTGACGGTGGTCTGAGTGAGAATTGTACGTTGAGACAACTTGCAGATGACGGTGTAGTGTCTGTCACGGGACCCAATATGGTCGATCTGCAAGGACCCTTACAGGATACCTTAGACAATTTGTCTACTTGGGCTCTCGAGCTAGGTATCGAATTCTCTACGGAGAAAACTGAGTTGGTAGTTTTTTTATAAGAAGCATAACCCTGCACAACCAAAGCTTCAAATTTTGGGTACACCGATAACTCATGCTATGTCATTTAAATATCTTGGGGTCTGGTTCGATTCAAAGTGCACCTGGAGATCCCACATTGAGTATCTGAAGCGAAAATGCCAACAAAGGATCAACATTCTCTGCACAATTATCGGGACCTGGTGGGGAGCGCATCCGCAAAATCTTCTAACGTTGTACCGGACAACGGTTTTGTCGGTTATGGAATACGGTAGTTTTTGTTTTCAGTCAGCGGCTCGCTCGCACTTCATTAAACTGGAATGTATTCAGTATCGGTGTCTTCGTATCGCGTTAGGTTGCATGCACTCGACTCACACAATGAGTCTTGAATATAAGTGCTGGCTGGAATGTTGCCACTCTCGGATCGGGTTTCAGAATTATCTCTCCGGCTCCTCACCAGGCGTGAAGTTATGAACCCCCAGGTGATCGAAAATTTTGAGAAGCTCCTTGAGTTGAATCCTCAAACCCGCTTCATGACCTTGTACCATTTGTACATAACACAGGATGTCAGCCCTTCGCTGAATATTCCCAATCGTGTTTGCTTCTCCGACTTCGGAAACTCGGTTCATTTTGATTTATCCACGAAACAGGAGCTTCGTGGAATCCCAGAGCATCATCGTCATATGATTGCTCAGGTGATATTTGCTGCAAAGTTTGGCCTAGTTGATTCCACCAAAACGTTTTTCACTGACGGATCTTTGATAGAGGACTCCGCTGGCTTTGGTGTATACAATGAAAATTATAGCGTCGCTCGTAAACTTCAAGCACCTTGTTCTGTTTTTGTCGCGGAATTGGCGGCAATACACTTTACGCTAGAAACTGTTGCCTCTTTTACACCGGATCAATACTTCATTTTCACCGATAGTCTTATTTCTATAGAGGCTATTCGCTCATTGAGGCCGGTATGGGCACACCTCTTATTTTCTTATGAAAATACGAGGATTTCTAAGTGGTTTATCTTCACGTTCTTTTATTATCAACTTTGTGTGGGTCCCTTCTCATTGTTCGATTCCTGACAATGAGAAAGCGGACTCGCTTGCAAGGGTGGGCGCTATGGAAGGCGATATTTATGACCGACAAATCGCCTTCAACGATTTTTTCTATATTTTTCGTCAGATATCACTCGATAGCTGACAGTATAAATGGAGTAATGGAGATTTGGGGCGATGGCTACATTCTATCACACTTAAGGTGTCTAAGAAATGTTGGTTCGGGGGATTTGATGTGGGTCGAGACTTCATTCGTGTGATGTCTCGCCTCATGTCCAATCATTATTCTTTAAACGCTCATTTGTTCCGTGTTGGGCTGGGAGACAGCATTCTCTGTGAATGCGGACGAGGTTACTAGGACGCAGATCACGTTATTTGGTTTTGTGCTGAGCATCGTCGAGTCAGATCTGAGCTTTATGATTCCCTGTACCTCGATGGCACGAAGCTAGTGCGGAGCGGCAATGCGCCAATTTGGATTTGGCAGGTGGTGGTGGCACGTACCATAGAAGGTGCAGTGGCGACCAACCAGTGGAAGGTAGCTGATTGCGGTGCAGGCTGTTGCTAGCAAGCCCTTGGCTAGGCAACAGTTGCTAGGCAGCCACTAAAATGCAATGGTGTGCTAGGCAGTCGATTGCCCAAGCCGGTGATTATTTGTTGCCAGCCGGTAGGCACCACCGCGAGGAGCGAAATAAGGTGCCTGAGTGTGTGTTTTGTGTGTGTGTTATACTTTCGGTAGCCATCAACGTGCACGGCAGCTTTGTGAAAAGACCGAGAAAGATTCAATTCTTTTGCGAACTATTCCAAATCTGTCCTTTTCAGGACGACCAATCAAATGTTGAGAGAGTTTGTTTAATTCGAATTGGCAGAGGGCGGTGGCTAAATCAATTGTAGTTTTCTTCTCGTCGTTTACCTTGAGCATTGTGCACAATTTACAAATGGCTTCCGTTATGAAAAATTGAAACGTCAAGGGCAGGGTGACAAATTAAACGCTTAAAACTTGAAAATTGCTCGATAGATTTTCAATATGTTAACATCAATCGGTTGGAGATTTTCCCGCGTATCAAATCAATTTTAAAAAAATATCCGTTAAAAATTTTAAAATATTGAAAATAGGGCAAATTAAAGTTGATGTCTTATAATTTCGTTTTGGAGCCTAATTTTACTAAATGCACAGTACTTTACTATCACAGATTTCAAATGTAAGCAAGAAGGTCATCTGCAGCACGGGTACATCTTTGAATTTTTACTCATTAGTGTCGCAGTACTGGAGCTGGGCAGACCATCGAAGATCAGCAGCTGGCGATGGCATAAACTCTGGAGGCAACCTCGATTTGCACGAAGCCTCTAGTGCGGAGCGGCAAAGCGCCAATGTGAATTTGGCAGCTGGTGGTGGAACGTACCACAGAAGGTGCAGTGGCGACCAACCAGTGGACAGGGACCTTAGCCTGGGACACGGACACATGAAAGAAAAAAAATCCCGCTCCCCATTGATTTTTGGGAGCCTTTGGGTCATATAATGACTATGCAAAATTTCAGCTCAATCGGTGAAACTATATTATATAACGCTCGCGGTTTTAATTTTCCATAGGATTTTCTATGGGGAAACTTACTTTTTCAAAGAAAAATCTGGTGAGGTGACCCGTTGTCCTATAAAAATAATTCAATCTAATCAATGTCTGGAAAACCTTCCAAAGAAACTTTTCTTCGAGGACCGCAAAGCGATTCAACGCTTGTGGAAAAAGTTATTTAGCTAATACTGATTACTATCCAAACGAACGGCTCATTAGACTGTTTTTTCTAACAACACTGCCAACTGCAGCATGGCCTGCAGCATGCTGCTGTTTGCGCAAAGCAACCACGTGGTGTAAGGCGTTCACTCAGCATGGAGAAAAGCCGATATCTTGCACATAGAGTCTTCGATTTGGATGATACTTGGCACACGTTCCTGGTAAAGTGGGCGAAACGTTTTTAATGACCGCATGGGTCATTTATACGCAAGCGTAAGTTTTCTGAATGGATATGTCATTTATACGCAAGCGTAAGTTTTCTGAATGGATAGGTTTTTGTACAAAGTTCATCTAAACAATTAAACATTGAAACATTGAAACATTTCAACGGAAAACACCGAGGGTAGAGTAAGAACGCCTAAAAATAAATGTAGGCTGGACCTGAAGCTCTGCAAAATGAGATATGCTCGAAAAATAACGAAGCAATCTCTTTTTCAGACAATTTAATGTAACCATTATAAAGCAAAATATTGATTGGTAATACAAATCTTACTTTGAAAAAATTCGTATGTTAATCAATGTGCCGCTACTCAGAATACCTACAATACTTTATCGGCTTGATTGTTCTGTACCACCACACCATAACTTGCTTACCTCTTAAATATTCTTCATTCATTTTCCAATTTTCTGGGGTTTCACCGATAAAATCGGTGGAGATGTTCATCACAAAAAACGAACTCTTTTGAAGCCTCAGATACAAAGTCCGAAAGGGCTGCATGCTGCAGGCTGCGGATGGCAGTGCTGCTAGAAAAAACAGTCCAATGAGCCGTTCATTTGGATAGTAATCAGTATTAGCTAAATAACCTTTTCCACAAGCGTTGAATCGCTTTGCGGTCTTCGAAGAAAAGTTTCATTCAAAGATTTCCCAGAGATTGATTAGATTGAATTAATTTTAGAGGACAACGGGTCACCTCACCAGATTTTTCTTTGAAAAAGTAAGTTTCCCCATAGAAAATCCTATGGAACATTAAAACCGCGAGCGCTAAAATATAGTTTCACCGATCGAGCTGAAATTTTGCACAGTTATTATAGGACCTTCAAGGTTTCCAAAAATCAAAGAGGAACTGCAATTTAAATTTTGTCCCAGGCTAGTGGACAGGCTGATTGATCTGCAGGCTGTTGTAGCAAGCCCTTGGCAAAGCAACCGTTGCTAGGCAGCCACTAAATTGCTGTGGTGTGCTAGGCAGTCGGTTGCCCAAGCCGGTGATGATTTGTTGCCAGCCGGTAGGCGCCACCACGAGGAGCGAAATAAGGTGCCTGAGTGTGTGTGATATTCTTGGTAGCCATCTTCATTTATAGCACAACGTGCATGGCAGAAATAACCTGCTTCGTTAAAAGACCGAGAAGGTTTCAATTCTAATGCGGAATATTTCAAATCCATTCTTTTCAGGGCGAACAATTCAATTTTGAGAGTTTGTTTAATTTGAATTTATCTAACAACTTACCAAATGGCAGACAGCGGTGGCTTTAACAAGTTTTGTTTTCTCTTCGTTGCATACCTTGAGCATTGTGCGCAATTTACAAATGGCTACACACTTAGAAATTATGAATTTTACACGAGACGTAATTTATGTTTGTAAAAATTCGGGGAACGTAAAGAAAGATTTCATCTCAAAATTATGTCTCCTGAAACTGACACATACGCAATCAGACAAAAGATGTGTTTGATTGTATTTATTTTCTCATCTTTTTCGACTCATTCTTATGTGCTAAAGGACGCTTGCATGTGTCGGTCCCAGGGGACAGACATTTACATGACATTTTGGTAGTGTGTACCATTATGAAAAATTTAAACACCGGTCGTTCATAATTCGCTTGTTTCTTGATTGATTTAATTTTGAGCTGAGATGTTTGCGCTTATCTAGACGTTTTTACGATTGTCATTTTATTTACTCAAGTATTTAAAATTTTACACATAAAAGATGAATATATTTCACATATATATTCATCAATCGGTGTTGAAAGTTTTAAGGAATGTTGCGTTTCTGCAAGTATCAAGAAACTCCCTATTACGGACAACGTTTTAATTCTCGAACATGATATTCCGTAGTAAAATTTTTTGCAAATTCCAATTAGTACTGTTATGAATAGTTATTCAGTTGTGTTAACAATTCGCGTTGGATAAGAGTTTTACTTCTAGGTAGAAATAAGTTTTGAGAAACTAAAAGTGAGAATAAGTACGATGCCTAATCGATTTGATGTCAACCGTATGCGCGAATTTTGAAAGCGCGGTAAAATCGAACAAACAGAAAACCCTCCAAAACGACAGTAGCTACGTTGCAATGTTCCGCTTCGAAACTAAAGAAACTAATCAAATGGTTTAATGTAGTCTACGTCAACCGGTCGTGTGTTATACACAACCTCACTGATTTTTTTATAATCATTACCATATTTTCATTACTCGGATTTTCATTATTTATTTAAATATGATTTTATTATTCTTACCTCGGAGCGTATGGTACGGTTTGTCCACGCATCCTTCCTCCCCTGTAGATTCACAAATTGCGTTGTGGTTCAAATCTATTCTTTTGAATCCAACTCATTTTACAGAATCATCTTTTGCAGTTAATGCAACGCAGTAGGCCTGGCCGCTTTGATGCTTGTATCATTTTCTGATATGCTGCAAGCATCAATATTGACAAAAAAAAAAAATTGGGCGTCATCTAACCCAATTATTTCTAGGATGCTTTCTCATACTGGCTGCGTTTGTATTAGATTAGATTAGATTAGATTAGATTAGATTAGATTAGATTGAGGTTTTGTGATCCAGTGAATCCTCAGAATAAGATATCTTAAGACTCAAATAAACAGGAAGTTGTTCATTTCCCGAAACTCTCGATTGGTCGTGCCTGGGGTAAGTTTGGGGGATTGTCTTTCTTACGAACAAATGGTATATTATGGGCGGTCATCCATCCAGTGGCCTTTGCACAATGGCATGAAGTTAGGTCCAACCAGACCACAATATCTTCATCCTTATAGTGCTTTTTTACAAACATTTGTGGCAAATAGTTCTTCGTGTAGACTTCCGTATTGACCACCATACCTCTACTCATCTGTACGTAAAGGTTAGATATGCCAGCGGTCGAAATCTTAAGTTCAAACTTGGCTTTTGTGTCATATCTAACCTTATCGAAGGTAGCGTCCAACTCGTCGGTATAGAACCCCATATTCACAGCAGACGAACTGTTCCAAAACGTAGTACTCTCGTCGTCCTTAACGATGGTGACGCCCGGCTTAAAGTACTAACGGCGCAGCTCTCAGCACTTCCTAAGGAGTTCCTGTAACTGCTTCTCCTAGCAATTCGGTCTGGATACTCGTTTGTTACATTTCACGACCTGCACCTTCAGTATTCTGACCACTGACCGTCCTGGGCGACGTGCCGATCTTGATCTTGGTGGCAGCTTTCAATTTCGTTCGCTTGTTCCCTTTCGTCAGTCCAGTTTTTTTTTGCTGGCCATTGGCGCTGAAGCGTAGAACCGAGAGATCATGTTATAAGTCTTGGATTTCTTGTGGATTTCCGTCAAAATGTGACTCGCCACCACCGATTACGGATGCTGTCCAAATATCCGAAAGACGCGCTTCCGGAGAAAACTCTGTTCCGCGATATTCATCGTAACATACAAAAACACACTGAGCACGAACAACGCCCGCAAAGAAGAGAAACAAACCAAACAAAGCTTTCTGTGGCGGAAAACGTGACATGAATTAAGTCCCGCTACTTATGACTCACTCGTTACATTATGATGCTCATCAATGGCAGAGGTAAATTTTAACTCACAAATTTTTTTCACATTTTTATGAATACGTCATATTTGGACAAATCGTAGTGTTTTCACCATACATCAAGGATTTTGTATGGTTAAATCTAAGCATTAACACATCGACTGAAAAGTTCCCGATCGAACGATGAAATCAATTTTTGTGTGGTAAAATTTGACTTCATTCATCAACATAGTTTCCTTCAAGAGCAATAATCTCACTCCTGCGTTTCTCTAACGTATAGTACCTATTACCTTCTTGTAGAACGATTTATTTTTGGTCTAAAAAAAGGCGTTTCGTCGATAACCTCTTGACCACAACACATTTTGTGAATCTACAGGGGAGGAAGGATCCGTGGACATACCGTATCATACGCTCCGAGTTATGTCAAGTTAAATATAATAGAAATGTTAAATACTATAAAAGTGTTATTACAGTAATAATAATATTTTGAACGATCTCATCGATGTATCTTGTTTCCTGAGCTGCCGTTACTGTTACGAGAGGGCCGTTCGTAGTGCAGGATCATACTGTTTTTCAGCATTCCATCCATCACAGTCTGCATTTCCATAATTTTACATCCCATCCATAAAATTTTCGGGGCCAACAACCACTGATACTTTTTGCCCGTTGGTATTGCCATATGATGAGCTTCAACCCAATATTTCACAAGCATTTTCTCTGGAACTTTTTCCACGTTTACCACAATGGCACGTTTGAATCAACATCACAATCGGGTAAAAATTCGTCGAGCTTTCAAACTGACCACGGAATCACTCGTGATCGACACAAAGCTCTCCAGCGTTCCTGCGACTTCCAGAATGTCGGTGCTGGCGAAAGAAAACGTAACTGGCAAGCTAGCGCTCACTACGCACGTAAGTTAAACCGAAGGGTATTCGTGATCTTTCACAATGAGGATTCCAATAACGGCGTGTTTTTTAATTCCAAGGCTCCTCCTTATATACACTATGGGCCGGTTCATAAACCACGTAGACTTATTTTTGAAAATCTCAGACACCCCCCTCCCCCCTCGTAGACTTTTCTCCATACAATTTTTTGAAATTTTGTATGGAGCGTAGACTTTGGTAAAGACGATTTATTACTAGTTGTATTAAGATTTCTTCAATTGATTGGAAGAATTTTTTTAAATACAGTACCCAAATTTGACTTTGCTCGATCCCAGACTTGAACTGGTGATCCTTGGATTGAAGACTGCCTCATTCTCCATCTTCTCTACCCTTGGTTGTACAATTAATAGCCGAATTTAAATCGTTAGTCTCTAATTTGCATGACATTGTCTAACAATCGTTAGTTAACAGTCACATACAGAGAACTTTGACTATGAGTTAATAGAGTTTTATAACTGCTCTATAAACGTTCCAGAATAAAAATAAAAAACGATAGCATTACATGACTGATTAGGCGTTGCACAATTTCCGAATATGTGTCTTAATTTATATCTTGTAGCACTGTCATATACCAACATATTTGTTGTTGGGTCATCGTTTCAACGAATTGTGATTGTGCTTAAGATGAACAAGGGTTTGTTTGTAATCAGCCAGTATCTCATAATCTAAATCGAGTAACTGAAGCATATGCAACGGGTTTTTAGCGTCAATTACTTGGTTTTTACAAATCATCCATTTTATGTTAATTAAATCCATCCATCCATCCATTTAGGCTCTAGTTTGACTGCTTTGGGGGCGCAATAAACATCCCGGATATCGTTGTATAGCTGAACAATACTTCTAGTGATGATTGTTCAAACGTTTTTTTAATAATGATATCTAGCTGTTATATAATAATTTTGATTTTGGAGTTACATGCTTTTATGCCATGTTTTCTTAGCTTTCCCTGATGGTTGAACAGTAGAGTCATAAAACATATAGTACAGCTTATAAAACATGTTTTATAACCAAGTGCAAGTAATGATTTAAAAGCTTTTTGTTTTGTTTCAAGAACGTTTATTCATTAGAAAAAAACAACTACTGTTTTATTCAGCTCTGGGAGCTATATTTCCACTTTTAATCAACATGGGTGTTTATAAACCGCTTTGAATTGTTTGTTGAGAACTACCCGTTTCAGACTGTTATTCCAGAAATCAAAATGGTTTCCTAACAAAGTTCGCTAATGTGTCAATATTGGCCCTTTTCCTGCCAGTCACTGCTGACATAATGAGTGACAATTTAAATTTGACTCACAACATTCAGTGTTCATGCTTCGTCAAGCTCCAAAAAGCCATCCTGATGCATTTCAACCCGAACTCTAACGAATCATTTGTTCTAATAACTGGTTTTGATCACTTCCGACGATGCAGTTGATGTTTAATACTCATTTTAATTAGAGAAAATCACCCAATGACCCCCCGGTGGTACAGTCCAGCTATGAATTCCAGTTGGCGGAATTCACCCATCTCTCCGGGAAAGAAAAAAAATTTACCCGGGGGGGCGGGGGGGGGGGGTGGGGGGGGCCCCGCGGGGGGGCCGGGGGGGGGGGGGGGGGGGGGGGGGGGGGGGGGGGGGGGGGCGGGTGGAGTTTTGTCGAGAGAAAGTTGTTTTGTTAATTTCTTTTTTTTTTTGTTGTGTGTTGGTTTTTTGTTTTTGGGGGGGGGGGGGGGGGGAGGGGGGGGGGGGGGCGGCGGGGACAATTGGGGGGTGTGTTGTGGTATTTTGACGTAGACTACGTCTTACGGGAAGGGTAGGGTGTCAATTGAAAATCTAAAAATCAGCGACCGTCACGAAATGTCGTTACAATTTAAACGCTAATAACTTAATAAATGCCCAATAGACTTTCAAGATGTTTACATCAATCGATTGGAAATTTTCCCGCTTGATACGCTATCAAACATTATCCGTTAACAATTTCAAGCTATAGAAAATAACCAAAATATGAGGTGATGTCTTATAATGCCGATTTTTCAGAGTAAATTTACTCAATGCACTCAATTTTACTATCACAGATTTCAAATGTAAGCAAGGGAGGTCTCATATGCAGTAGTGAACGATATGAAATGGGGACACCTTCGCGAATTTTCTCATTCGTGTTGCAGTACTGAAGCTGTGCGGAGCATCGAGCCAGTATGGATTGGCAGCTGGCGCCGGGCGATAGCATGTACCCTGGAAGGTGCACTAGCTTCATTCAGCGGAGCGGCAAGACGCCAATTTGGATTAAGGCAGCTGACGGTGGCTAGCACCATAGAAAGTGCACTGTAACTGATTGCGCTGCAGTCTGTTGTTACCAAGCCGTTGGCTAGACAACCGTTGCTAGGCAGCCATACATTATGCTGTGGTATGCTAGGCAGCCGGTTGCTTGGGCAAATATTGTCTTTGTAGCCAGCCGGTGGGTGCTACTACTAGGGGCGAAATAAGGTGCTTGTGTGTGTGTGTGTGATATTTGGTAGAAAATGTCTTTGTAGCCAGCTGGTGCGTGCAACCACGAGGAGCGAAATAAGGTGCTTATGTGTGTGTGATATTTGGCTAGACATCTTTTAGTAAGGCGCAGAGAGGGTTTTAATTCATATGCGGAACATTTCAAATCCGTCCTTTTCTGGACGACCAATTTAATTTTGAGAGAGTTTGTTTGATTTGAATGTTTGGTTCTTACCGATTACCGATAAAAGATTAATATATTTCACATACATATTCATCAATCGGTGTATGAAAATTTTAAAGAATGTTGCGTTCTGGCATGTTACAAGAAATTCCCTATCACGAACAATGTTTTGATTCTCGAACATGCACATTTCAATGAGTACTGTTATGAATAGTTATTCTGTTGTGTTAACGGTTCGCGATGGATAGCGTTTTACTTCTAGGAAGAAATATGTTTTGAGAAACTGTAAAAGGGTGAATAAGTGCAATGCCTATTCGTTTTGATGCCAACCGTTTGCGCAAATTTCGGAAGCGCGTTAAGATCGAACATTCGAAAAATCTTCCGAATTGACCATGTATCGATTCCGAGCGAACTCGAGCTTATCGGGCAAAACTGGAAGCAACCAGAGATAATGCGTTGCTAAGTACTGGTCGGTAAGCTAGAGAAGGGCCTTAAACTCGAGGTGGGAAGTAAAATCAAGTGGTCAACCAACTTGACAAAGTGCAAATACTTTTCAAATGATTTCTAAGGAATGTACAATAGATTTTTGCTAACATACTTACTATCTAATGCTGGTCTAACGATCTTTGAGGACAAACGTCAACGCTATTTTGATCAGACTAGGCTTTACGGCATGGGTAGAGGTCAAATCAACATTTAAAAGTAACTGAAACAGTGTGAACTCTTAAAGCTTTATCATTTATCGATAGATTTTCGAGATTACACGATATGGATAATGGTCCCCAGCTGGTCGATCATATCAACACAATCACTACAGGCAGCACAATTGTTGCCCTTTCATCATACTAACATTCAAACCAAACGTCCCTTTCCACGGCTGCCAAATAATTTCTAAGAAGCGAATCATAGCATGTTCTAACATACTTTCTCACTTATTTATGCTAACCCAACGTCCCATTAGAACAGTACACTACGAAACTAATCAAACGGGTTAACGTAGTCTACGTCAACCGGTTGTGTGTTAAACACAGCCCCACTGATTTTTTTTCACTGGACTTGAGGATACGAACGATTTATTTAACTAGAAAGACCAACGGTAATTATGTTAAACATAACTATCCATCCATCTTGGTTTTATTCTTTAATTTTTGATTTTTTCTATATATTGAAGAACTTATTCAATCTTGAGTTGGAAGTATGGAATTTACTATCGTAAAAAGTAACTGTAGATGTAATTTTCGCATTATGTACGTTTTCTTTCGTGGCAAGCGTATGAAGCGTATTGATTAGCATGATAATCTTATAGTCAGCTAACAAAATAAGGTTCTAGATGCACTTCTATCATTTACATTTAAATCTTTTGTACGAAAGTTGAAATATAACAATTGAAAATTTCAAGAACATGATGCCATCCAAAAACATCCTAAATATTTTGATGTATTTCGAGTCGACAGGATGCTGCAATATGTTGTCTGTAATAAAGGAATTATATTAGTTTGTTACTTAGTCACACTGGATTTACTTCTCTGTTAGTGATGCTTCAATTTCTTTCTACATCTCGATCTTGAATTCCACTTAAAAAGAGTAGACCAAAACGGATGTTTCCTTCTCTAATGGTACGCGAGATATGTATGTTCTTGGAGACAGCTCTCGTGTTGATAAGGTCCTTGTTCCTGTCATTTGTAAAGGGAAAAGCACACACAAAAAAAATCATATAATCAGTAGAAAATATCCATTAGATATTCACTTAACTTTCATATGTTTCAGGAAGTGGAAAATGCTTTGCAAAATCAAGTGAATCTTATGTGTCCAGTGAAATGTAAATGATTAGTCAAGGAGAATTTTTCTTTCTATGTGATATTCATGTAAAAGTCACTTATTTTAGTATTGGAAAATATCTACATGCATTTCTAGTAGTAGCTCAGTAAAATATTTTTTTCAGTGCAGATGCAAAGAAATGAAAACTAAGGTCTTTTGACGTAGGACTACATCTTTGTGTTCAATACAGGGGTACACGTTGCGAGTACAAAAATTTGGAACGTCACGGAAAGCAGTCAGGTTTTGAGCGTTAATAATTAAGTTCCACGCTTTGATTTTAATAAATAAAACTATTGATTTTTGACATTAACTATTGAAATTCACGCGAATATAAGGTGATATTTTATAATTCCGATTTTTCAGAGTAAATTTTCTAAATGCACAGTACTTTCTTATCACAAACTTCATATTTAAGTAAGGAACATCTGACATGCAGCATTGCACGATATAAAACGGGGGAATCTTCGAACAGCCTTCGACAGCCATGGAGCTGTGCAGAGTGGCAATGAACCAGTACTGCTCTGGCAGCTGGCGATTGCAAGTATCCTACATGAGGGTACGCAGGAGAACAACCAGCTCAGCGGCTGTTGCTAGCGAGTGGCTGCCTGGACAGTCATTCTGAATGGTAGCCATATCAGGATATGATGTACATCTATATGATGATATTAATATGTTTGAAGATGATATCGATATATATGTAGATGATATAGATATGACGCAACTTTCAGTGTTAAAAATCCGCAATCACTATGTCTATACAGGCAAAACGGCATTTTTCGAGGTAAAACCATCTGTGTTTAGCGCCACGGTTCCCAAATTTGAACAGAATGTCAAAAACTATTGAATGATGTATTTCACATAAAAAGCTCTTTTCAGGGCTACTATTCTGATTTTGAAAGAGTATTATAATGAATTTGTATAAGAGTTTTCTCAATGTATGCTCATGAAACCTACCCAATTACTAAATCCTGGAATTGGCACGATTTCTTTTCGATAAACACCAAATATTTCTTAAAATCATGTTTCGGTATAGAAAATAACTCAGGGTCGTTTAAAGTTTATTTGCCTTTTGCAATCGCAGTCCGCTAGTTGCTGGTATGTTATGATTTCCCTATTACAGACATAATCTCATTATAACAAGTTATTCAATATTGGTAATGTTCGCAACTACCAGTGCGAAAATAGAACAACGATTAAATTACTGCGCAAACCCTATCCCGACAACATTTTCTCTTCCCCGTCTCTTGTTGTAAATTGGCCCATCAAACACCTCACCTTTTATTTGAAAACCGACTCTTTTCGACTCGTTTCCCCTACTTCGACTTTCGTATTTAACTATACGTGCAAGAGTGTTTGTGTGTGTGGTGCAAGACAACCGAAGTGCCTTTCAAATAACCGATCAGCAGCAAACCGATTGCGTCGGCCATTTTTTTCATCAACGCTAGCAAAACATATTCAGCCGCAACGATGCAGCGAACGCGTTGATTGGATCCCTCCCAAAACAAAACAACCACAACTATTCACTTACTTACAGTCCATACTTACAATCGAGAGGATAAATAAACAAAGATTTGTAAAGTAACCTTTTGTGCCAGACTTCTTTCTTCGAACCGAACCGAAACAATACGGTCTTTTTCAAGACCATCAAGGAGTTTAATAAAAACTCTGCCGATTTTGAGCTTGTCACATAGTGAGGCCTCCTTCAACCGAAGGCTCCGCCAGTTCCTGCAGTGGTCTAGGATAGTAATGTAATGTTCTCTTCAAATTCCAATCAGTGCTTAGAAGTGTTTCTGTTCGTTTGAGTGCATTGGATAGAGTCCCTACCCTGCAATAGGAATCAGATATTTTTGAGAAAGTGTTTGAAAGAGAAAGTGAAATGTCGCAGAACATGGCTGTAAAGTATCAGAGCAGCAATCAGATAAACCTTTAAGCTATTTAAAATAAAAGCAGGAGTTAAAAGTCGACTTTTAAACATTTGGAAACATTATTAAGGTTTTATTAAATTCCTGCACAAACATTATCGTTTAAATTGATGACTAATTAGCATATGGATTTTTGTAAAGTTACGTATTCATGAAAGAAACCTTGTATGTGTTTGTTAATAAAATTCATATTTCTAACAGATCTGAACTATCTCTCACGTCATAAAGATAGGGGCCCCCCCACCAACGTGGGAAAAAAGAGTGTCGGTCATCTTCCAAAACACACGCCCTTTTTTGGGCCCCCAAATGTGTTTTCGGAGGTGTAAAAGATTTTTCTCACACACATATATGTGCAGACCCCCCGTCTCGCGAGCACACCCGCACGTGGGACTGTCGCTCTATGAAAAACAAAAAAAACACTTCACACGGGTGAAGACACAAAACGATCAACGTTTGATTTTTGTTAGTCTTCACTTGTTTGTTTCTTTCTACACAACTCCTTGATGCTGGGCAGGGTTGCTTGATCCAATGGATCAATAATGCCTCTGCTCTATCGGAATTAGCATATGGATTTTTGTAAAGTTACGTATTCATGAAAGAAACCTTGTATGTGTTTGTTAATAAAATTCATATTTCTAACAGATCCTGAACTATCTCTCACGTCATAAAGATAGTGGCCCTCTCAACCATCGTAGCAAATACGACTATGTCCGTATCATCCTCCACACAACCCGCCCCCTTCTGAGCCCCCAAATGCTTTCTTCAGAGTGTACAATAGAATTTTCTAACATACTTATCTATGCAGCCCCCACGCCCGCTAGAACAGCACCACGTGGCAGTGTGCTCGACGAAACAAACAAAACTAATCTAACATGTTGAACCAGACAATGCATCAAACGAATGATGTTAGTCAACATCAAGTCGTCTGTTGTTCTACACCCCCCCACTTCCCGGCTCGGCGGCTTGTTGCACGCTCCAACCGAAGAGCCCCCCCTCTCTTTTCAGGGAAAAAATAATAATAATAATAATAATAAAAATAATAAAAATAATAATAATAATAATACTAATAATAATAATAATAATTTTTTTTTTTTTTTTTTTATTAATGACACTTTACACCAGAAGGGTGCATTCGTGTCTAACGAAATTCTGATGCTCACATATAATATTAATAATCCAATAATTTGTTTCCCACTTCACTTCGTTCCGCCCTTCTCAACCCTTATTCATCAACTTATCTACTTATCCTTCTGTTCCTTCACTGGTTTGCTCCAAATTTGTCCTGCTTCTTGCGATTGTTCTGCTTTTCTTATCTCTGTTATTTTTCCTTCGCTTTTGATTTTTCTCCTTCCACTTTTCTTCTTCTGCTTCGCTTTTCTTCTTCTTCAGTTGTGTTACATTTCTCTTATTCATTTTGTCTTCTTCTATTTCACACTTTATTTGGCTTCTTTCCACTACATTGCTTCTTCCGTTGGGCTCCCTTCAGTTTCATCTGCATTTCCTTTTTTCTTCCATCCGCTTCGGTTTCCTTCTTCCGTTGATTCCGTTTTGCTTCTTTTTCTGCTTCCATTTTTCTTCTTCTGCTAATCTTCTTCCAGTTTTTTTTTTCTTCGGTTTCTTTACGTCTTTAACTTCTTGTGCTGCTGCTCTTCCGTTTCTCTTCTTCGACTTCTATTCGTCCACTTTGTTCGCTTCGCTTCCTCTTCAGTTGTGTAACGTTTCCCTCATTCACGTTGTCTTCTTCTATTTCATTTTTCTATTTCGCTTCTTTCCACTGCTTTGCTTCTTCCGTTGTGCCTCTTTCCATTTCTTCTGCTTTTTATTTTCTTCTCCATCCGCTTTGTTTATCTTCTTCCGCTGATTCCGTTACGTTTCGTTTTCTCCTTCCACTTTTCTTCATCTGCTTATCTTCTTCAATTTTTTTTTCCACCGCTTCGGTTTCCTTCGTCCATTGATTCCGATACGCTTCTTTTTTCCTTCCACTTTTCTTCTTCTGCTTATCTTCTTCCATTTTTTTCCCTTCTGTTTCTCTTCAATTTCTTGTGCTTCTGCTCTTCCATTTCTTTTCTTCGACATCTATTCGTCCACTTTGCCAGCTTCGCTTTGCTTCTTCATCGATTGTGTTACGTTTCTTTCATTCACGTTGTTTTCTTTTATTTCACTTTTCATTTTTTCCTCCATCCGCTTCGGTTTTCTTCTTCCGCTGATTCCGTTACGCTTCTCTTCTTCGGCTTCTATTGCTCCGTTGGTTTGCTTCAATTTTTCCTGCTTCTTGCATTTTTCTTATCGCTGTTATTTTATCCTTCTTTGTTGATTTTCTCCTTTCACTTTTCTTCTTCTGCTTATCTTCTTCCGATTTTATCCTTGTTTCTCTACGCCTTCAACTTCTTGTGCTTCTGCTCTTCCGTTTTTCTTCTTCGACTTCTATTCGTCCACTTTCTCCTCTTCGATTTTCTTCTTCTTCGATTGTGTTACGTTTCTTTTTCTTCATCGACTTCTGTTTGTTCATTCGGCTTAGCATCGGACACGTTTCACCTTTTTTTGTTTTCGTTTTCTTTTTCAGCTTCTTCTATTTTCTGGTTTCACTAAAGTTTGGAGAACAGTCTTGTTTCCCTTAGAAAGTCCAGCATTCGTGTTACTTGCTCCTCGGTATTTCCTAGGGCGTCGCGTAGGCTGGTCCCAATGCTATTTTGCTGCCTTTCGGTTACAAATTTCCGACATTCGAGAATTAAATGCCGGACATCCATCACCGTCCCGCAACATTCACAATTGGGCGGCGGCTCCTTCTTTAACAGAAATGTGTGTGTTAGACGCGTGTGTCCGATCCTTAAACGTGTAAGGACACGCTGTTCGGCCGTGCTCCCACGTTCCGTCCACCTGCTGGTATCTTCCTTAACTTCCCTCAACTTTGACTCCCTAGTCTCATACCACTGGTTATCCCACCGATGACGTATCAGTTGTTTAACTTCTCTCAGAGCATCTTCGCCTGGGATTGGTATATCGATGGCCTGTTCCCTCCTGGCTTCATTGGCTAGTCGATCGGCTTCGGAATTGCCACTGATTCCGGCGTGCCCAGGAATCCAGCAGAATCGAATAGGTTTGTTCCGCGCTATTTCTTCCACTTCTTGGATCCATGGGTGCCGAGATTTTCCCGCCTCCAATGCCAGTAGGCAGCTAGCAGAATCCGATAGAACAACCAACTCGTTATTCTGGTTTGGGATCGTGACAGCCATCTTTATGGCGTATGCCTCCGCCGAGAAGACGCTGCATGCTTTTGGGAGACTGTAGGTACCAGCAATTCCTCCGTTGAAGAATGCGGCCCCTACCGTATCTTCATCCTTAGAGCCATCGGTGTAGACGACAGTCGATCGATGGAAACGGGTATTCAGCAAATGTTGCACGATTGGGCGGACTTTCTCCGGCGGGTCACCGGCTCGTACGCATTTCTTCACCTCCCACACAATCGTAGGCTTTTGTGCGTGCCATACACGATCACTTTGCCTCACAAGTTGACCGACAGCGGGGAGCGCTGTACCTGTCAATTCTTCGAGGCGGTTCGAGGCTCGTTGAATCAACGGAAGGGTGATGTTGCCACGATTCTTCACAGCTATTCGGATGGCAGTCCGCGCTATAGACTGTGCTGCCAACAGTTCGAACGGTAGGGTTCCCGCTTCGGCCATAATCGAAAGTATCGGACTGGTCACGAAAGCTCCGGAGGCATACCGAACCATTGAATTGTATGGGGGAGCAAGAGTCTGCAAAGTTGCTGGCCCTCCTCGGCTCACCAAGCCTATACCGTAGGTCAGCTTTGACGTTACTATGGCTGATCCCACTTGCAGCAACGATGTCCGATTACCACGCGGGAGCTTGGCACCGATCATCTTCAAAATCCGCAATCGAGACTCACATGATTTCTTCACCATCTGGCAGTGTGGTTTGAATGTTAGGGTCCGATCCAGGGTAACACCCAGAACCCTCAGCCGGTTGGTCCTTGGAACGGCTACTCGTTCGATGGTTATGTCTTGTCTAGGTTCCCGACGTGCATTCGGACTGCAATAAAATATGTGCGACTTCGTTGCTGACATGGAGAATCCCACGCTCTCCGCCCATTTGTCTACGGCTTTGACGGCGGTCTGCAGCTTGCGATGGAGGCCTTCACTTTTTGCTCCTCGTACCACGAGAAGGATGTCGTCCGCGTACAACAATATATTTACTCCGCTCGGTACTACTCGAAAGATGGGCTGCATCGCGACTAGGAACAGCGTCACGGACAGAACCGAGCCTTGTGGCACACCATTTTCCAGCTCATATTCACGGGACATGTGTCCTTCTACAGACACCTGAAAAGTTCGTTCTGAGAGAAAACTCCGCAACATGTTTATCATGCGACCACGTATCCGCCAAGTCTTCAACGTGCGCAGAATACCATGTCGCCAAGTGGTATCGTATGCCTTCGCCAAATCTAAGGACGCTATCAGTGAGTGTTCACCTACGGTTGGCAGCGATCTCTCCAGCTCTGCGAAGTAGGTTTCGGTACCTCGTCCTGCTCGAAACGCGTGCTGGCGTTTGTCAAGTCGTCCACTCGACTCTAGCTCGGTAATCAGTCGACGGTTGATGATTCGCTCAAACAGCTTCGCCATGCAGCTGGTGAGCGATATCGGTCGGAAAGCATCGGGTCCGGAATCGTGGCAGTTCGGCTTCGGAATGGGAACGACAATAGCATTCCGCCAGTTGGTGGGAAACTCACCACTGTGCCAAATTTTGTTCAGCAGTTCAAGGAGCGTGACTTTCACAGACAGGGGGAGACGTTGAAGCAATGGATACCCTATCATGTCCGCACCTGTCGAAGCACCTCGCCCTTTGTCGAGAGCCCACAGAAGTTCATTCAGGGTAATGTCGATGTTGTATACATCATCAGTATTGGGCGAAACATCTATGGACTCTCGTTCAGCTGCTGCCTTCACCATCTGGAACGATGGGGCGTAGCTGGAGGTCGCTGATCTCGCACTGTAGCATTTAGCCAGTTCTTCCGCTGCTTCTTCGGGGTTGTCTGTAAAACCATCCGTTCGCTTGAGTATCACCGTGCGCTGTCGTCTGCTGCCACGCAAAGTGTTCACCGTCTGCCACAGTTCGGTCGTCGTGCTGCTTGGGGAGATTGTCGCCACGAAGTTTTCCCATGATTGCTCCTTTGCTTGCTGGATAGCTTTTCGTGCCGTCGCTCTGGCTTCCTGGAATCTCGCTAATGCTTCGGGTTGTTCAGGATTAGCTTGCTGTAGTCGTCGGAGGGACCGCAGGCATTTTCGTCGCAGTCGGATTGCCGCCTTCGCTTCGGGACACCACCAGGGTACCGATCTTGGTCCAACACGGCCGCTGGTCCGCGGTATGGATTTCGTCGCTGCTGCTATTAGCTTATCGGTGAAGCTGTTAACGTCCCAGTCAAGCTCTGGGCAAATGGTTTCGGCGGTGATGCGTTCATACAACGGCCAGTCAGCACGATCGTAGAGCCATCTTCGCCGTACCGTCCGCGAGTCCGACCACCCGGGTATAGACACCATTATCGGAAAGTGGTCGCTGTTGTGCGTGTCCGACAGGGTTCGCCAAATGAACCTACTTGCCAGATTTTCGGAGCAAATCGTCAAATCGATGGCCGAGGTATTTCCGGTAGCTGGATCGATGCGGGTAGCTGTGCCGTCATTCAGGATCACAAGCTGTTTATCCAAGGTCGTTTCGGCGATGAATCGACCAAGCGTGTCTGACGTTCGTGACCCCCACGCGAGATGATGCGCGTTGAAATCACCCAAGAATAACACTGGACCTTCCAGTTGCTCAACCAAATCCATTCAATGCGGCATGACATTGGACGGAACTCGGTGGAACATAAATTGACACTACCGTTACCTGGATTGGTGCATTGGATACGTGCTGCGACGATGTGGAGAGTTGTGTCGATTCGTACTTGCTCGAAAGGTAAGCCTTGCGGATGG